>JAVBJF010001600.1:0-11520 GCA_033439095.1 Pseudococcus viburni
GTGTATATTTTCGAGTATATTTTTGAGTGATGTGTATTTGTGAATTTTCAAGTGTAAATTTTTGAGTGTGGGAATGGAAACTAACTAGGTACATGGATAATTCGGGTAAGGTTCCTATTTTTTTCAAACGTCTGTCGTTGAAATTTTTTTCAAACTTTGAATTTTTTTTCTTAAAATAGACGTTAAAATTTATGTCATTTTAAAACTATTTACGACTTTCACATTTTCAAAATTGACAATTTTTTACCAACATTTTTTAAAATTAAAATTAAAATTTCAGGTATTTTGGAAAAAATCGGAGCAAAAAAATTAACAACAAATGTTGGGTGAAAATTTTTTGAGAAAACATTGAAAAAAGAAATTGGTTGAACGAATTTTGAAAAAAAATCCAGATGTGGTGGAAAAATATTGAAAAAATTTTTTATTGAAAACATTTTCAAAAAAATAATTCAGTTTGGAAAAATTTTGAGAAAAAATTCAAAGCTTAGAAAAAGTTTGTGAAAAAAAATTTGAAGTTGAGAAAATTTGAGGTTAAAAAACTTTTGAGAAAAACATTTGATGTTTGGAAAATTTTTAGAAAGGTACGTAGTTAGAAAAAATTTGGACTTAAAGAAAACATTGAAGTTGAGAAGAATTTAAAGAAAAAATTTGAGGTTTGGATAAATTTTGAGAAAAAAATTGAAGTTTTGAATGTTCAGAAAAAATTTGAAGGTAAAAAAAACATGTACGTCGAAACTCGAAAACACTTTAAAAATGACAAAAATATCAGCGTCTTTGAAAAAAAAAATGTTGCTTTGCATTGATGTTCGAAAAAAAATCATACCTCACTACCAACATCCTTACTATGTACCATAAAACTAGACATACGTTGCTTACGTTGCTTACATCGGCATATCCCCCCCCACAAAATTCAAATTTTTTGAATTCTAAAATTATAACAATTAATTTTTTTTCAAACTTTGGAATTTTTCATCAAAACTTTTAATATTCGTTTTTCAAAGATTACACTTTTACTTTCTCATCTAGGTTACGTATTCAATGATCAAACATTGAATAATAACAATTATTCTGGGTGGCAAGTGGACACGACTCTTCAACGTTTGTGACGAATTTCTTTCCGAATGAATCGACTCAGCTTCCTAACACTTCGTCTCAGATTCCTACTACCTTGACTCAGATTCCTACTACCTCGTCTCAGATTTCTACTACCTTGTCTCAGATTCCTACCCCACTTCCAATTTCAACCCCACTTCAAATTTCAACCCCGCCTCCAATTTCTACCCAACCTCAAATTCTAATCACATCTGTTTCTCCTCAAATTTCAACTGAGTCTCAAATTCCAATGCAATCTGTTCCTAAAACTGTGCCCTCAAATTCCGATCAGTGCATTCAAAATAACTCTTCGTTAAAGGTCCTCCTAAATAATTTTTCCAAAAATAAGATTTCGATTCGACTCTAATTTTTTTAAAAATCTGTTCCTAATTTGAAAGTTATTATTCAGGTAAATTTTTTATAAATTTACGACTTCTCACTGATTCCTATTTCTGAGTTCAACTTTTGTTAACATTTAATGATTTTCAAGGTTCCTTATACGGGAGAAATGAGAAATCAAAATGTAACTAACCTCGTATAGTCTCAGATTTTTCTGGTCCGCTCTGTGTATGAAAGAAAAACTTATGCCATAAGCATCAATGCATTTTTCAATTTTCCAAAATTTTTATTTTTTTTCACTCAGGTACTAGGTTCAACTTAGTATTTGTTTCAATTACTCCATTTATTTCCTATTTTCAAATTGTTTCTAATGAAATAGAAAATTTTCTTAAATTTTTTTCAAATCGAATTTGAAAGAAAGTCAAGAAAAATTATTAATTTATTGGAAACAACTAAAGAATTAAAAATAAATAGAGTAATTAAAAAAAAATATGAAGCCAGAAAATTTTCTAAAAACTCTTAAAGTTGAAAATGTTTTGAAAACATTCAAAGAGCCTCTCCACATAAAATGGTGAAATCTGCACTTTCGCCGATTGAACTGAAACTCATCCAAAATTTTAGTCTTAATGTGAAACCTCTCCAAAAATTTTTTTGGCTCGATCCCTCCCCTACCCCAATCCGAATAAAATGACCGCAAATGCCTGAAATTCAAAAATCGTATTTTCAAAGGGGATGGTTCAAAATTTTTGAAATGTTTACAGAAAATAGTTAGTGAGTAGGTGTATACGTGAGCATTTATTCAGATTTTTTAGTGCGGAGAAAAGGGCCCTAGAGTCTGAAAAAAACACGCGCGTGCACAATTTGGAAAATCGCTCGTAACTATGATACTTACAAATGAAGGAAAATTCAAAAACAAATATACCATTAGATTCGTCTCGACAAGATGAATCTAATGATATATTTGTTTTTGAATTTTCCTTCATTTGTAAATATCATAGTTACGAGCGATTTTCCAAATTGTGCACGCGCGTATTTTTTTCGGGCCCTAGGGGCCCTTTTCTCTGCACTAGTCACACGTATTTATTCCCAATAATTGTGGTAAAATTAAGACATTGTTCAGTAATATTCCGGTGAAACCGCAGTAATTTTTACTGAAATATACCGTGTATAAAGTACTGTGGCAGAATGATGGTTACCCCATTTGTTCAGTAATTTTACTGTTTGAAGAGTACAAGTCATTGTATGCGTGGTAAGTACCACCTCTTTACCAACGTAACTTTACGTTGGTCAAGAGGTAGCACTTACCACGCATACAATGACTTTACTCTTCAAACAGTAAAATTACTGAACAAATGGGGTAACCATCGTTCTACGAAAGTACTTTATACACGGTATCTTTCAGTAAAAATTACTGTGGTTTTACCGGAATATTACTGTACCGCTGACTTGTCCTGAGTTTACCACAATTTTCGGGAATATTGCTGTTTTTTTTTTAGAAATATTACTGTTCATTTTTTTCGGTGTGAGGATGAATTAATTGATTTAAGAAATTCAATTTTTATTCATAGCTTTAAAAATGATAATCATTCGATAAATTACGGTCGTACACTTCACATTTTCCAACTTACAAGCCACTGAATCCTAAACGCATTTAAATGCTAAAAAATGATAAAATTAAAACCACTCGTTCGAATTTAAATCCACCACTATACAATTTAACATTGTGTTTTTCCTTCGTTTTAATGTAATTTACATTTTTTATTTCTCGATTCCTCAACGACGCTTATACTCCATGAAAAATACTAATTAATGCCTAATACTTCTTTGTGCCCCATATACTGAAATTTTCCAAGAAACCCCTCCCCTACCCCTGCTACTTTGCTCAATTCGATGAAAATCCGATCAATTTTCCTACATAAAAAACCGGCTGTTTCGAAGCAGCTTTTTAAACCGGTTGCAAAGCTTATTATCACATCGTATCGTAAAAACTTATCAATGTGTAAGCCGCCGCGTGACGAAAAAACCGAAAAGAGAAAAAAAACTTACTCATTTTAAGGAAATAGGAAACATCGAGTGTTATCTTTATTACAAAAAATTTCTAAAAAAAACGGGTTTAGAGATACCTTAGGTTGGTTTAGGTAGCTTTTTTCAAAAAAATCCGTCATTTTTTACGTTAATATTTTACATACTTTACACGTGCTTATTTTCCACCTCGCGGTATCTACGTGGCTCTTGTATAATTTCTCGAAGACAATTTCCATCAAAGGGGTTTTTTACTATCGCGAGCTCAACTTCGTCTAGATTAATTTCGACATAGAGGCGAATTCATTATACTCGTAGAGGAAAACACATGTGTAGCAAGGCTGGATACTCTTGTAAAATATCGTAATACGAGGGCACGATTATAAATACGCGTATAAAATTTCATGCATAGAATGACCATAGACGCCTGCACGTGTCAAAACGTACCCAACAATGATCCTGGGCGTCGTGACAATTTCTTATTAGCTTCTTTGTTTATACATGTTTTTTTGTTTTTTTGTTTTTTTCAATTGAAAGTGGTATAAGTACGTATTCAAGACGTCGGCTTAGAAGGTCCTTTAAAGGGTTCTTGTTTTTACGGTTTGATTTATTAAATACCCCGGAGTCTGATGGGGTACGCGAACGTACGTTCGCTTATCACCTGATTTTTTGATTGGTTTACCGGGGGCCTGGTCTGGAGCTTTCTGGATGTCCCCCGTTTGCGATATGAATGCAGTTACACAAGATTCGCGATGATTTCTACACCCTGCTTTTTCCCTACACCCCTCGATTGTGTAACCCTACCAGTTTTTTTTCCCTCCGCCCTTTCCCCCAGTCGTGTACATCGGGGAAAAGCTATTTTGAACGAGCGACGAAAACCTGGTTTTTTTTCGCGCCGCTTGTACAATATTGGACCCCTGGGCACGCAAACCCCATTTTTATCGGGGTTTGTCCCCGTTGTTTTCCCTCCCATAAATATGCTCGTGGATGGTTAAATAAACTAAGGTGGAAAAAAAAAGCCAAAAGGCAATGTGGTGCGTGTAAATGAAAAATGAAACCTGAGGGTCATTCAAAGGGCCCGTTTTAAAACCAAATTTTTCGAACTTTGGTTTTTTCGGGCTCAAAAGGGGAATCATTTTTTTAGGGTTTTTGTCACTTTTTCGACTTATTCATTTTTGGGGGGTTATTTTTCCCCACGCAAAAGAGGCCCTTTGGGGGTTTTACTTTTTTCCTCTCAAAAAGTCATTTTTTCCCTTCGCATTTTCCAAGAAAAAATTCCCAAATTTTCACGTGGGAATTTTTCTATTTTTATAATTTTTAAGAAAAAAACAAAAATAATTTTTTCTATTTTTTTTTGTTGTTTTGCCCAACCCATTTAAATAAATAAATTATTCACAAAATTTTTCATTTGATTTTTTTTAAAAAATTTTGCAGAAAACTAAAAAAAAAATTCTCCCCCCCAAAAAATTAAAAAAACAAAAAAATTTTTTCCCTCCCAAAAAATTTTTTTTTTGGTTTATTTTTGGGTTTACTTTTCTCACTTTTTGCTCAAAAAAAGTTACGAAAGTTCCCTTTTTTTTCTTAAAATTTTTCGCTATTACCTGGTTTTTTAGTTTTTGCTCAGAATTTTTTAAAGAATTCTCTCATCCTAAAGATTAAAATTTTAAAATTACCAATATTGGGACTGGAAAAATTTGAGAAAACCCAAAAAGTCCCCGGGGGGAAGTGAGGAGGAATACTGAAAAATCTAAAATTTTTAAAAAAATTCCCGCCTAAAAGGAAAAAAATTAAAGGGAAAAAATTTTTGGAAATTACAAAATTTTTCACCTTAAAGGAATTCGGGAATTTTTTTTTAAAATTCACCCTGAAGGAAGGCCCCGGGACGAAATGTGATAGTTTTTGGGCAAAAAAAAAATTGAAATTTTCCCAAAATTCAAAAGGGGAAAATTTAAATTTTAAAAATGACTAAAAATTCAGCAAAAATTTAGGAAAGTGTTTTATTTGGGAAACCGAAATAAACAAAAATCCATTTTTTGAAGGGATTTAAACGGGAAAAATTTTTAAAAAATTCCAGAATTCAGCCCTAAAAAGGGGCACAAGAAAAATAAAAAATCACCAAACCCCAGAGGGAAAGCAAAAATATTTTTGAAATTTTTTTCCGAAATTCACCCCAAAGAAAGGGTTTGGGGGTACTGGGGGAAATTTGAAATGTTTAAATTTCGCCCGTAAAAAAGACCCAAAAAAAAATTTATCGAATTTCAGCCTTAAAAAGGGCGATATTACAAAAAGAATCTAAAAAATTCATCCTGAAGGAGCCACAAACAAATTTGAAATAGTCGAAATTCAGCCTAAAGAGAGGGCAGTACTAAAAAACTGAAATTACTAAAATTCCGGGGCCCTTTAAAAAAATTGTTTTTCCAATTGATTTTCAATTTGAAAAATTTTTAAATTTAAAAAAAATTGAAAAAAGTTTTTAAAAAATTATTAAATTTTTTTTTAAATATCAAATTAAAAAAGATTTTCAATTCTTACTAAAATTAGTAAAATTTTTTTTCCCAAATTTGTAAATTCCCCTAAAAATTTCGCCCCAATTTAAAAAATGTTTATTTTCCCCTTTAAATTTTTTTCCCTACCCTGATTTTTTTAAAGATTTAAAACCCTTGTTTTTCAAAAATTTCCACTCGAAAATTGGAAAAATTGGAAAATTTAATAAAAAATTTTAAAATTTGGGGAAAAATTAAAAAATTGGAAATACCATATTAAAAAAATTTAAAAGAAACAAAATTTTTGGAATTTGGGAAAATAAATTTTAAACTCACTCGTCAAAATCCCCCTTTTGGGCCCAAAAATATTTTTTAAGAGTTAGTAAAATATAAAACATGAGTAAAATTTAAATTAAATGAAAATTGCTTTGGGCATCCCCAAAATTGCTCATTTTCCCCATTAAAAGAGGGTTTGAAAGACCAAAAATTTCTTTTTAATTTTGGGGTTTTTTTGGTTTTAAAATCTTTAGGAGTCTTTTTTAATTTTCAATAATTTTTTACGTTACCTGAAAATAAAGGCGAAAGAAAGATGAAATCGAAAATTTTTTATAAACAATTTTTAGGGGGAAAAACCCCGTTTACCCCTTTATTCATTTTTTCAGTTCACGACTAAAGTGGTAAAAAAACAATTTCCACCCCAAAGAACCAGAAGCAAAAAACAAAATTTAAAAGGGGGAAGAGAACGAACTTTGAGAGCTTTAAAAAGAACGAAAAAACAAAACAAAAAAAGAACAAAAGGGGAAAATTCCCTTTTTTTTAAAATTTTTTTAATCCTGCACCCCACAGAAAAAAATCGCCCGGGTGACCTGTGAAAACGGGAAAATTTGGTGGATCTTCAAAAACAAATTTTTGAAAACAGAACAAGAAGGGGAAATAAAATTTGGGGATGGAAAAAGAGCAAAAATTTGGGAAAAATCGTTCTGGGGAAAGGGCCCTGTAAAAATTTATCAGGGGAAATCTGAAATCACAAAAATTCAGAATCCCAAAAGGGGGAAGGGGTAAAAAAAATTTTGAAATAAAGGCTGGCATAACTTAAAAATCTTTTTTTTAAAAATCCTGTGAATATTTCTCATAATATTCAAAAGTTTTGGGAACAAAAAGGGCCCA
Organism: Pseudococcus viburni; assembly: GCA_033439095.1. NCBI lineage: Eukaryota > Metazoa > Arthropoda > Insecta > Hemiptera > Pseudococcidae > Pseudococcus > Pseudococcus viburni. Next base: position 7,104 of record JAVBJF010001600.1, read on the forward strand.
AAAAGCTCCAAAATTTTGAAAAAAATTGAAAAAAATAAAAATTTTCTTGTGACATATCGTTTGCCAAAGTTTTTGTGGGGGCTGGTTCAAATACCCAACTTGGTTTTTTGGGTTTTTAAAACTCCCCCCTCCCCCCCCTCCCCCGAACGAGAGTCCAAATTTGGGCCCCAAAAAAAACGTTGTAAAAAAACCCCGGCGATAGCTACGGGGGTGGGTTTAATTTTAAAAAATTTTTTTTGAATTTTGTAAAAAATTTTGGGTCCTTAAACTTGGGGGGGGGGAAAAAGGAAAAATTACCATGCTATTCGAATACATTAATTTACTGCGAGAATTTAGAGTCATTTGGGGATTTTCGGGTTTTTTAAATTTTATATTCCAAATTTTCGGGGTATCGCAAAAAACCCAAAAATTTTTTTTTAAAAAAAGCTAAAAACTTTAAATTTTTTTTGACAAATTTTGAGTTTTTTTTATCAATCCCCTTTTGGGCTGTGTAACCAAATTTTTTTCCCAAATATCAAAAAATTTTGTGATGTATAAATCAAAAAAAAATTGATGAAAAATTTGCACGCCTCGCTCGGAGCCTCTGAGGGTTTTAGAAAAAAAAACAACATTTGGGTTTTTTAAAAAAGTTTTGCAAGATGTAAAAAAAAAAAATAAGAAGACCCTATTCAAGCGTTTTTGAATTGACCCTGGAATTGTCCCCTTTTGGTAACCCCTTCCCTTCCCCCCCTGATAGGGGCTTTCGTAGGATTTAAACTTTTCCCGGGGCTAACTGATCAAATTTAAAGATAAAATTCCCTGGGAATTAAAATTTGGGAACTTCCGAGGGGCCCTTGGTGGTAAAACAGTCTGTTTTTGTGAAAGGGAAATTTTCCATCAAACGTGGGAAATAAATATTAAAAACACTCTGCTCCGTGGGGGAAAAAAATTAAAAAATATCCTTTGAATTCGTCACGGTTTACAATTTATATTAGATAATTTTTTTTTTTTTCTTTTAAACCCCCCTTTTTTTTCGTATCTATTATGTTTAAAAAACCCCCTAGGGCGAAAAAAAAAAAAGGCTTATGTTTTCGTAAAAGGTTTTTCGGGGGTTTTTAAATCGAATCGTAAAGGAAAGAATTAAACCAAATTTTGCAAATATTTAACCCTGAAATGATTTATTAAAAAAACGAAACCGGTAATGGGGAACAATTCGTTTATGGAAACCCGGTTTTTCCAAGACGACCCGTGTGCTCTTATGTGTGAATGGACCAACGTGTGGGAAGAATTAAATTTTTTTTAAAAAGCCGACTCGTGTGTAGTTCAAGGGGACACCTTTGAAAACTTTCATTAAATTCTTTGGTCGTTTTTTCACGAGTGGGCGATTGGGCACGATAACCCAAAAATTTAGCGATTTTTTTGGGAGGTTTCCGTTCGGCATGCTCTGCTCCTCTAAGTCGACGTTTTTATCGCAGAGTGGAAATATTGTTGTGTGTACTTTTACACATTTTTTATCGATTTTTTGTCAAATATTCCCCTTTGGGTTTTTATAGAAAGCTTTGGGTTTGAGGTTTTTCTTCTGTAAAAAACTCCCCGATGCTGTGTAGCTCTGTAACCTTTCCCCAAACGCAGAGTTGACGCGTTATGTTTCTTAAGGGGTTCTTAATTTTTTATATTCATTACGATTTCCCCTCTTTTCTGCCTGCAGAAACCCTTGTAATTTTTAACGTTTATGTCTATTTAGAGGTCAAACAGATTCTTTTTTTGTTACCCGGGTCATTAATCGAACTGGGGCTTTTTGCCGGTTTTTTCCTTATTTTAAACTTTTTTTCTCTTTGGTTTGATGAGAAAAAAAGGTTTTTTTTTATTTCCGGGTTCTTTTTTTCACCCGTTTTTAGGGATGAATGCGATGGTGATTTTAGCTTGGGGGGGGGTTTTCCACCCTTTGGGAAATAGTTGTGTGGATTGGGTTTGTTTTAATTTTTTGGGGATTTTCGGAGTTTTTTGAATCGGAAATTTTCGTTTTCCCTTTTTAAAGTTGGGCAAATCGGTGATTTCTTTATGCCCCCTTTAAAAACAAATTTTGGTACTGATTTGAATTTTTTTAAAAAATTTATGTATCTTTCCTTTTAGAATTTTTTTTTTGAAGTTAAAAAAGTTAAAACCCGGTTTTTAATTTAAATAAACGATATCGATTGTACGTGTATGACTTATGATTTGAAAACAGTCGTTTTTATTTATGAATTTCCCTAACAAATAAAGGGAAGAAAGCGAAAATTTTTTTTTAAAAAACAATCGATTAAATTAAAAATTTAGTTTTTTTTTCTGATTCTAAAAAAAACGAAAATGGCAGACCAAGCAGCTTAACCCCCCCCCCCCCCAAAAACAAAAAAATAATTTTTTTTCTTATGGGTTTTAAAATTCAAGGGCCATTAGCCCATTAGTTGATCCCCTTTTTTTTTATCCAAAAAATTTTCCCCTTACCCCCGCCCCAAAAAAGAAAAAAGAGTGAACGAGATGAAAAATTTGGTTCATTTTTTTTTTAAAACTAGGTGGAAAATTAAAAAAAAAACTGAAAATGATGCACGGCTTTTTTTTTTAATTTTTTCCCTAATTTACAGATTCAAATTTTGGGGGAATTAAAAACCATTTTAAAAAAAAAAAGATTCCTACTTTTCGTAAGTTTCTCAGTTTCACAGTTTCGAAAATTTGGGAAATTATAAAAATTTTTTTACTTTCCCTTTAAACATTCCCCAAAAAAAAAAATAAAAAAATTCTGAAAAATATTACAAACGGGTTTTAAAAAAAAGTGAAAAAGTTGTTCATAATATCACGGAAAAATTTATTTTTGAAAAAAAAAATTAAGAAAGAAAAAAAATAAGGGATTTTTTAAAATTTTCCTAAAAATTTTGAAAAATTTCCCTACAAAAATTCTTCCTTTTACTTTCTCGGTTTTTTTCCAAAATCAAAAACCAAAAAAGAACCGTTGGGGGGAAATTCTGTTTTTTTTTTTTTTTTTTTTTTTTTTTTAAATAAAAACCCCAAATAAAAAATATTTTCAAACGAATTTTTTTGGCGAAAATGAGACTAATATTTTGAAAAATTTAAAAATGAAAAAAAAAAACAGAAAATTGTAAAAATTCTCTCCCATTTCTCCCAAATCTTTTAAAAAGGGAAAATGAACGAATTTCTGGAAAAAAAAAACTGGGGAATCTAGGAAAAGGGGGGAAACCCACGAATATTTTTTTTGGGGTTTTATGAAATCAAAACAATCTCGCAAAAAAAGGGTAGGTAAAAGGGATGTAAAAATTGGGGAAAAAGTTTTTTTTTCAAGGGGGCAAAATTTAGATGTTTTTTTCAATGTTTCAATTTTTTTAAAAATTTAAAAAAACGTTTTTTTTAAAAAATTAAATCTTTTTTTTTTCTTTTCCCCCCCTTATTCATAACTAAACACCATGAAATTTTTTGGGAAGTGGTAGATAAATTCCCGGGGAAATAATATTTTTAAATTAAAACAAAAGAAAGAATAAGAAAAGTTGAATTTTTTTTTTTCATAACGACAGAAATGTTTAAAAATATTATTTTTAAATAAATAAAAAAAACTTAAATTTAAAAAAAAAGGGAAAAAATACAAACAAAAAAAAAATTTTAAAATCACAAAATTATCAAAAAAATTTCTCTTCCATTACTCCCCCCACTTGACCCTTTTCGAAATTGGGAAAATTTAAAGAAATGTTTTAAAACACTCAGCAAAACAAAATTTAAAAATCTCGCAAATATATTAAATAAACAATGATAATGAAAAAAAACCAAAAAAAAAAAAAATACCTATTACTGCCTAACGCCTATTCTAAAAAAATTCTTTAAAAAAGAAAATCATGGTGTCCATTCTCTTTAAAAACCGGGGAAAAACCCGGGGAAAAACGGGGAAATTTTTGGGGGTCTGGAAAAGTCCCGGGGAAAAATCAGGAATTTTGGAATTTTCTCTGGAAATTTTTTAAAAATTTCCCAAAAAAAAAGTAAATCATTTAAAAAAAATGTTTTTTTTTTCTTATTTTATTTTAAATTTTTCAAAAAAATTTCGCCCTCCCCCTTTCCCCTCGGGCCAAAATTTTTACATCTTTTTAAACCAATTTTTTTCTTATTCATCTTTTTTTTGTCGGGCTAAATTTTCAATAAAATTGATACTATTTAAAATGCAAAGTTTTTGTCCATTGAAATTTGAATTATCCAAAAAAAAAAAAATTTTCCCCCCCGGCCTTAAAGCTCCGGGGGGATTTTAAAACTTTTTTTTTTTTCTTTTCAGAATTTTAATTTTTTTAAACTTGGGGTTTTTTTTTAAAATTTTTCTTTTTAATGAGCTGTAATGAGAAAGAAAAGTCCAAAGTGGCCCCTTGGGGGCCCCGATGTTGAAAAAAAAAAGGGGGGGGAAAGGAAC
>JAVBJF010001601.1:0-11499 GCA_033439095.1 Pseudococcus viburni
TGGAGGATTCTGATGATTTGTAAGCTTCGCCGGCATTTGATCGAAGGGTTATGGTGGTAATGGACTGGAGGTAACGGTGGAGGCGGGGAGTCGACGGTTGTCAATGGTTGAGAGCTCAGGCGGGATAATGAAGGTTTTTGATGCGATCCGCGTGCAGCGCTCGTTTGCCATTTTTTGGCGATCGTGTCAGCGTTGGACTGAATTGGCAAGATGGCGGGGTGGAGTGGGTTCCGAACGAGGTCTGTAAGAAAAAAAGAGAAATTAGTATTGTGTATGAGGGAAAAAAGTAAAAAGTCAATTGAATGGACGAAAAAAAAAATGGAAGGGACTTAATTTTATCGTTGAGATCTCAAATTGGTTGAAAATTATTTCGGGTTTTCTTATTTTTATAAAAAATGATCCGCAAGTTTGTTTTTTCGAGAATCAGACAGTTACTCAGGTTTTTTTGTATCTTTTTCTGCAGTAATTTCTTTTCTTGAGGAGGAGAGGGTCATTTAAAAATTATTTGGACTGTGGTTTTTTCCCTATAAATATCTATAATGGTTTTTATTTATCCCTCCCCCCCAAATACGAGTTTTTCAAAAATTATTTGAATTTTGGTTCATTTTTTTTTGGAAAAAAAAATATCAAATTTTTGGTTTGTTTGAAATTGAGTCATGTTTTTAGAGTTTTTTTTTTCAAGAGAGACCTGTTTTTTTTTTTTTGAAAAGCATTTGGTTTTCTTTAAATACACGCTATGAAAGTTCAACATTACTCCCGCTACGCAGCATACGAAAGTACACCATTTTAGAGAAGGGTACTTTTCATCACACTGCGATGAAAAGGCGTATTTCCATTCTTTACCGCAAAAAAAATACGGGACGAAAATTCTACTTTCTGATTGGCTGTTGGACTTTATCAACACGTCTCTGGCAGGGTTGTGCCGAATCGTGTTCATTTTGATTCGAATCACGAATCACGAATCATCAACATGATTCGTATAAATCACGAATCACGAATCCTTTCGCGTATTTGTAATGCCTAACCGAAAATGTGCGCTACGCAAAATACAGCCCGCTGATTGGCTGTTTATATCGCCCTCACCGCTACCACGCTGTACGCTGTGATATTTTATTTCTTATCAACTGATCCGAACTTCGCAAATTCGCAATGCATTTATCCATTCTACGCTATGAAATTTAACATTTAACTATCATAAGTACACCTTAAATCTAGAAAGCCTTCCGGCCGCCTTTAATCGCCAAATCTGTAAATAAATAACGCCGCGCATCTCTTCAATATAATAATGTAATCCAAAAATCCAATAGCAACATAACGGCGATTAGTTCATAATATACGCAAACATTTGGTACAACGAATCCGTAAACGAATATTTAATTAAGGAACCGAGCTTTGGCACGAAAGGCAAAAAGGTAACCTTTTTTTAAAACTCCTAAAAAATAAAATCGCAGGTAACGCGTAAGTTTCATGATCATGATTTTGGTCTGTACCAAATACTACTTCAGATAATTTTATGAAAGTGAGGTATCAAGAGTGATAGCGGCGAATTTGAAGATCGATGCTTTTTGCCTTTCGGTGCCAAAAGCTTGGTTCCTTAATTTTAATATTCGTTACGGATGGCGTTGTACCAACTGTTTTTCGTATAATTATGAATAATCGCTCGAATATTGTTATGGATTTTGGATTACATTATTATAATTGAAAGAGATCATAAAGATGCGCGCGTGTTTATTTATTTACAAATTTGGTGATAAGCTAATAATGGGCGGAGCAAACAGCCCCAATCAGAACGTCTTTATTTTTGCGTAGGTGCACATTTTTCGGTTAGGCCATTACAATATTGCATCCTTTCCTGAGAAATGATTCGAATCAATGATTCGAATCATTTTCCAAAAAATGATTCGTGATTCGTATTTTCGAATCATTTTCGAATCATACTAATTCATTTGAAATTGTTCATTTTTCTCCGATATCTGGACATTTTTTGACATTCTTTTTTTTTGGATATTTTGCTACTACACAATATAAACACAAAAAAAACGCCACTTTGGGGTAAGAAACGACGTTCCATCACACTGTCATGTTTCTGGGATTTTTTTGTCCCCAACAAAAAAAAAATTTCAATTTTCGAGACCTGAAATTTTACCTTTTTTTTAAAGCAAATTTCTAATTTCTGACACTTTTGTGTATTGATACCATGATGGTGAAATATCCAAAAATTTACGCCCAAAAATTTGTAAATTTTAGAGACACAAAGAAAATTTTAAAAAAATGAAATGATTCGTGAAATAATAGGAAAAGTACAAAAATTTTTCGAATCTCGAATCACGAATCATCGGAATGATTCGAACGAATCCACGAAATCACGAATCATTTTTCTCTCAAATGATTCGAATCATTTTTCGAATCATAAAATAAGTGATTCGAATCATGATTCGAATCAAAAATGATTCGAATTGGCACAACCCTGGTCTCTGGTCTCTCGCCAGTCGCCACTGTTATCTTCGCAAAATATGTAAATCCTAGTAAATCGTAACATCACAAGCTATTTACTCAATTTAATTCTTTTTTACGCCGGAATTTCAGTTATTTTTTCATCATCTAAGTAATGAAAATTAATTTATGAAAATGAATTTAAAAAAGCCAGTGTATACTTATTATTACGCATTCCGAAAATCAAATTCGAGGTAAACGCAAATGATTGTATTCGTTTCTTCGTATTCTAACTGGAATATACTTATAGATAAACTTATTCGATTCATTAATGTATTAATGAAAATGAAACATGCTATGCTTTTGTTTAACGCCAAGGTAAGGTTACCTTTACCAAATTTAAATTGTTCGATCTTTCATTATCTATTATGCCATCTTTTGTTCAAAATACATACTTCCTTTTTCAATACCAATTTTTTCCAAAAACTATTACAGACTTCATTGAATCTATTTCATAATTGGACTACACATTCTTTATTTTTCCCCAGGTTCTATCAGTTGTCATAAACACCAATTGCTTACTTGGTGAAAGCTATCACGGATTCATTTTGTTTACCTCGAATTTGGCTTTCAGATATACGCGATATTCGCGTGGGCAATTTAAATTAATTTTATATGAAGTTACTTTCTATCGTTCAGGATACTTAATTTTTTTTAAACGATAAATAAAAATAATTAATTACGCGATTGAATGAATGAAATTTTGGCGTAAAGGCAATGCATAAATAAACAGGTGATTTAGAGGCATGTTGATAAGGCGACAGCCAATCAGAATGTAGAATTTTCGTCCCGTATTTTTTTTGCGGTAAAGAATGGAAATACGCGATGAAAAGTAGTACTTTTCATCGCACTACAATAGCGCACGCTATGAATTATTGTTGTTTGCTTTTTGAAAAGAAACTTGCATAAATTTTGATAGAATTTTTCAAAAACGCTTCTTATGTTAATTAAGAAAAAATCTTACAATGTAGGAGTGAGAGTGTTTCTTTTTTTTTTCTTTTTTTCAACTATTTCTTGTCTCGTGCGATGGCTTCAACTTCGCCCTAAGGCTCGTTTCGCCTAACATTCGCACTCGACAAGAAATGGTTCACTTTCACCTCCTATATAGTAATATACTATTATTTTACTTTTTATCTGAAAATGATATGATTTTTCTGTTTTACATTAAATACTCGTATCATTATGGATTTTGGTTTCATTTAACCCGTCCATTTTTACCACATTCAAAAAAAAAATAATTCACCAATTAATTTCTAGTGCTGAGCCAAAGCTTGGTATGCCATTATAACTTCTTGGGGGGGGGGGGGGGGTGTACATATGTTCAACCTTTCATTTTCCCTGTTGAGCAAATTGCCTATTTTCTTATTTGAAGGGGCAAAAATTTCAGAAAAAAAAGTATTTTTCGTGTTTATTGATAATTTTTTTTTACTGAATAAAAAGTGGTGGAAGGGATGAAATCGTTACCCGACAGATACTTGTGTATCTATGGTTCGTGCACACCACTTTGCCTACCCTTTGGATTTAAGGGGAAAAAAATTAAAATTCGTCCCGTTCAAAATTTCTTTTAAAATGATTCGTTTTTTCTTCAGATTTTATTCCAAAAAAATAACTTGATTCTTCTTTTATTTGTAAAAGTGGATATGATTCTTTTGATTATTTAAAAAAAAATTGATTGTTTCTTTTCTTGCATAAATTTTTATGCTTTAAAGAGGGGGAGGGGGGCGTTTTGGAAATTATTTCTTTTTTTGAATTAGTTCTGAAAATAATGTGAGGTTCTAATTTATTTTTTCGAAAATGATTTTGGATCTTTAGGTTTTCAGAAAATGATAATTACATTTTTTCTAAAAAATTAATCAAGTTTTTAGTTTTTTTTTGAACAATGATTCAAGTTCGTGGAATTTTTAATGAAAATTATTCGTTTTTTTCAACGTGATGTTTCTTCTTCGTTTTTATTCTTAGGATCCTGAAAATGACTTTTTTTGGTTTTATTTTAAAAATTATTTGTTTATTGTTTTTTTCTGAAAACGATTCATTTTTTTATAGAAAAATGTTGAATTTTATTATTCTTTTGCATTTTTGATGAAAAATGTTGAAATTACAATATCATTAAAAAATTCATAGATATTTATTTACTTGAAAATCTGATATTTTCGAAATCTTTAAATTATTCGTAAGGTTCTTAATCGTATGATTTTTTCATGGTTCCTTTTTTAAATTCCAGGAATAACAAATAGATTTACTGAGATTTTCACCAACTTCTGCAACCTAATATTCAACCTAACAAGGGGGGGGGGGGGACTACTAGAAAAATGAATTTGTTTTTATATTTATGTTCAGAAATACATATCAAAAAATAACAGAACAATAAGCCATAAAATTAGAAAAAAATTTAAGAGAAATCAAGACTTTGAAGCACTTTGGGAAACTTATTGTAACTTAATTATTTTCTATTTGGAAATTCTTCAACGAAGTCAATTCTTCTAACTAATTTTCTCACGAAATAATTTTTTGCTTCTGGCATTACATTACTAAAAGCTATCACCTTGGTTCAAATCCAATGTGTCTAGTCCCTAACAAAATAAAAAACAAAAAAATATGACTTTTGCACGCGACCTTTCCATTTTTATATGACCTTTTTTGTTTAAATGACTGCCGCAGCTATGAATTCAGATGACGATTTTGGGGGAAAATGAAATTTCTTACGTCATATTTTGGGAGGAAAATGAATTTTTCTCAAGTAGCGGCAAAACATGTCAATAGTTACAATCCAGATTCCAGAAAATGAAAAAAAACCGAGGTTTGTGCAAAAAAAAGAAAAAAGAACGCAGTTTTTGAAAGAATTTTCCAATGGTTCCCCTTAGAAGTTGAAAATCGCAAATTATTAGTATTTTTTTCTTAGGTACTTTTCCGAAATAATTAATCGTTTTGATGATTTTGTTCGCTGACCAGGGACCAAAATCTTCTTTAAAAATGATTTTCTCCGAGTTTTCCAAGTTTTCAGGACCAATAATTTCGCAGACCTTTAACCACTGATGGCGAGGGCGATGGGTGCAATTAGTACACGTGCACTGGGCCCAGATTTCTTTCAATGGCTCGTAAAATTAGGCTCGGGCCAAATTTTACGAATCTATATTGAGAAATATTCGGGAACAAGAAAAAAAACAACAGCAATTAAGATTAAAATGGTATGCAAATTTTAAAAAATTGATGGATTTTATCCCAATTTCATCGAAAAGCAACGAAAGAATGAAATATTTCAATTTTTCGTCAAACTCATTGTTTGAAAAACAAAATCGATCAATTTTTTATTTTACATGACCGTCCAAGGAGGAAGGAACCTTAGGGGTCATTTTACTGAAAAACTGTTTTTGACGGATTCGGGACCGCAAAACCCTAAAAAACTGACTAAAACCCTTCAACGAGCTCTTAAATTGACATTTTATACAAGAACTTCTCCAAGTTTAGTTGCAAAAAAGTTCGTTCATTTCAAAAACCAATTTTAACCTCTCGAATCTCTTTCTTCCTGCACGATCACGACATAGAATTCTAAAATAAATTTGAGTCCTCTTTTTTTGAGAAGGAAGAGTTTCCAAATGATATCGTGCGAAAATTTTTTCACGTGAAATTACGTTGAGGAATGGTTTTTTTTGATTTTTTTTTTGGAAAGCACCGAAAAATAGTGACGTTTGTAAAATTTAAATCAATCATGGATATAGTTTTGAAGAACTCCTTAAATTCGATTTTCAAATTTTTACAAACCTGAAAATAGTGATATTTTTCCCATTTTTTCTTGTCTGAAAATATTATCGATTTTTTAAAGATTTTTTTCAAACTTTTTTCAGACTCAATTTTTTTATATTTTGTATGTCTCTGGGGGGAGGGGGGAGATTGGAAAAAGGACTAGGAAAATTATTGCACTAGGTTTCCTTTCAACGTAGAAATTGATCTAATGATATTGTGTGAAAATTTTTTCAAAAATTGCGTTGAGGAATGGGGTTTTCGATTTTTTTTGTGAAACACTGAAAAATAGTGACCTTTGCAATATTTTAATCATGGATACAGTTTTTAAGAACTCCTCAATTCGATTTCTAAATTTTTACAAACCTGAAAATGGTAATATTTTTCCATTTTTTTTGTCTAAAAAATAATCATTTTTTTTGTCTAAAAAATAATCATTTTTTTTGTCTAAAAAATAATCATTTTTTTTGTCTAAAAAATAATCATTTTTTTTAGCTTTTTTCAAACTTTTTTAGACTTGATTTTTTCATGTATTGTGTGTCTGTTGAGGAAGGGGGGGGGGATATTGAAAAAGAGCTAGGAAAATTATTGCTCTAGGTTCCTTTAACGTGGGAATTGATCTTTTCCGCTTCAAAAACTTTCCAACTGTCGGTGGGAGTACAATTTTGTAAAATTTTCGCTGAGGAACATTTCACACCCCCCTTTCCCCTTCCCATATACCTCCATTATCACCACGATTTCATGAAAAATAACCCAACTGGAACTTACAAATTAGACGGCATAAACGAAACATCCATGGTAGTCGACTGCAGGGCGATGGCGATATCCTGAGTTTCTTGTTGCAGCACCGAAGGGGATAACCTGACATCTTTGTTTACGGTACGTTTATTTCTACTGGGAGATGTCGGCGGCGTACTGGATCCGTCGAAGGCGGCTGTTTATCCAGCATTACGATGATGTCTGGGTAAATACATGCCCGGACCCGAGCTATCCGAAGGCGTTGGTGGTTCGCCTTTGCTGCACGCGATCGAACAGTATATAGCTCCTCTTCGGGGCAGAAATGGACGTCGAGTAACGAAGATCGACACGTATGACAGCAGAAGCACTGATCTGTCGCGTGCCAGTGCTGCCCTTCGTGGCTCATTTGACCTAATTACGACAAATTATACCGTTAACAATTAAATATTATCAATTCCCGGGTGCAATTTGCTAAAAATAATACTCACCATGATCCACACCAATGGGTTCTCCGCAAGAATCACAGAATTCGGCGAACATGGCGTCGAAGCAATGCAAACAGTAAGGTCGACCTTCTCGCATGATATACCTTTGCCCTCCCAATTGACGTTCGCATTCTTAAGCAGGCGAAATGCTTCATATTGCACAAGCTTAAACCTTCCGCTTCGGTACAATTCGTCCGCTAATATAATCTGCAACAAAGTAAATCAATTTTCCATATAAGACCTAGAATGGTATCTGGATCGACGTAGCGTCGTGCTCGCACTCTAGTCGCAATCATCGTCGTATTCTCAACTTTCGCATATTCACTCCGCCTACGATTGTGATAATTAGACAACCTGCGTCGAATGTAAATATCCCTATTTGCATATTTCAAAGAATTAAGGAACCATGTTACGTACGTAACGTACACAAACGTTAGCAACACTTCTGTCGTCGATTCGAATGGTTTTCAATTACGTTTTTGATTCTGTCTCTCGACAGCGAGACGAGCATTCGAATTTATTTTTTTAATTGCAAATAGAGTAAAATTTACAATTTTTGGAGTAAAAAAGAATTTGAAAAAGCAATAATTTAAAATCAAGAGGAATCTCAAATTTTTTGCAAAAAATAATTCTGGGATATTTTTTTTTAATTTGAATTTTCCATTTTTAAATTTTTTTTTCAAGTATAAGTTTTATCACTTCTCTTTAAAGTTGAATGAAAATCACTTTTGTTTTTACTTTTTTATAAGTAGGTGAGTATTAATTTTTTTTTTCTTTTTAGTTTTTCACACTAATTTTTCTTTTACTTTTTCAATTGCCCTTATTCTATATCTACAAAGTAATGTTTTTCTTTATTTCATTCCTTCTATTTAACTCTATTCTGATCCCATTCAATTAAATTATACTTTCTTGCGGATTTTATGACTAAGCCATTTTTACAGTGTTCTAAGTTATCTTATATTAATTGCTTATTCTTCATTTATATAAATATAATTAATTCAATTTTATTTTCGTTAGAAATTCGTAAGTACATATGTAGGTAGGTATGTAGGAATATTAGAAATTCGTGAAGAAATTAAACATTTCTGAAAATTACGTACGTGCGTAGATAGGTAGGAATGTCGGTAGTTGGGAATATTAGGTCTACATACAAAATTATGTACGTAGCTACGTACCTACCTAGACCTGTCTGTTTACATACGTACGTACTACGTACGTGAGTAATTTCAGAAATAATTATTTTTCTTCACGAATTTCTAATATTTCTACATACCTACTTACATATGGACGTATGTAGGTAGGTAGGTAGGTAGGTAGGTAGGAATATTAGAAATTCGTAAATTCGTAAAGAAATTAATCATTTCTGAAAATAACGCGCGTACGTGTGTACGTAGATAGGTAGGAAGGCGGGTAGTTTGGAATATTAGGAATTCGTAAAGAAATTAATCATTTCTGAAAATTACGCGCGTACGTGTGTAGGTAGATAGGTAGGAAGGCTGGTAGTTTTGGATATTAGGAATTCATGAAGATGAAAAAGTGATTCGTTCCTAATATTCCTAGGTACATACCAGTCTACATACAAAATTATGTACGTACCTACCTAGACCTGTCTGTATACACACGTACGTGTACAATTTTCAGAAATGATTAATTTCTTCACAAATTTCCAATATTCCTACATACCTATCTACATACAAAATTACGATATTTCGGAAAATTACGTATACGTGTGTAGGTATGTAGGTAGGTACATAGGTAGGTAGGAATATTAAGAAATCATGGAGATGAAAAAACGAGCTTACCCACCTATCTTTTTTTTCCTTTTAGGAGACGTCTCAGCAAACGTGTTGCTGAGTATCATACCGGATTTTGTGAGGAGGAGGAGGAAGCTGGAGATGATATCGAATTCATTAGTGCAATGTTACCCTATATGGTACGTAGATAGGTAAATAGTTAGATAGGTAGGTGGCTCAGATGGGTAGGTAGGTAGATAGATAGGTAGTGTGGTAGGTGTGTGTGTGTGTGTGTGTGTGTGTGTGTGTGTGTGTGTGTGTGTGTGTGTGTGTGTGGCGCACGTGTTTGTGGGTGGGAAATATTTCAATATTGTGTGTTTGTAGATGGGCTTTGATGAGCCAACCTGTATGGGTTGTGGATCTGACTAGCGGCGAGTTTAACAGAGACGCAGCTATGCGGCGAATGGGGTGCGAGGATGGATCAGTATTATTTAATACTGGTCCACCTCCTCCACTCAGGTTGTTTTCCAAACACCATTCGAAAATTTCTACAAGGTGTAAGTATTTTCCATTTATTTATTTAATTATTTATTTAAAGTAGAAATATACAGGGTGTGTCAAAACGAACTCCCCACTTGTAACGCCTCCTATACAAAAACCATTTGAGATAAAAAAAAGATTTAAAAAAGAAAAGAAAGACAAAACTATGCCATTTTACATAAAATTTATTTCTTAAATATTACACAAGTTAGGTAGTCACCACGACGTTTTTCGGCATTCCACCAATCTTTTCTTAAAATTAGCCATTATAGCTTTCAGCGTCTTCCCTTGAATCGCCAAAATTTTCTCTCCTGATTGCCAATTTTAGTTCTTGGACATTGGCTGGCTGATCTAAATACACTCTGCTCTTTAGGTGGCCCCAAAAAAAAATCCAAAGGGTTAGGTCTGGACTACGAGGTGGCCAGCAAAAGTCGGTGTGTCTAGAAATCAATCGGTTGGAAATTTTGTTTTCAATAACGATAAAACATCGGAAAAATTATGCGAAGGAGCTCCGTCTTGTTGAAACCATGTTCGGTTAACAGATATACGTTTATCACGGAGAGAGGGGAAGAAGAACTCATTCAGCATGTCCATGTACCGCCTGCCGGTGACTGTAACATTTGCTCCCTCCTCCTCAAAAAAATATGGTCCGATTATCGTCTTTGCCGATACTGCACACCACACAATAACATGTGGGGAATGTAAAGGTTTCACCTGTGTGATATGTGGGTTCTCAGTAGCATAGTAGCGCATGTTTTGTTTGTTGACGCGCCCGTGTAAATCAAAATGAGCTTCAACACTGAAAAAAACATCTTCCAAATCGATAAGGTTTTGATCAATCATGTCTAAAAGTTTCTTACAAAATTTCAATCTTTGTGGTCGATCTTCTGCAAAAGTTCCTGAGTGAGTTGAATTTTATATGGGTGCATGTTTAAATCTTCAGTTATGATTCTTCTCAACGGGCAATGGGAAATTTTTAACACTTGTGCATGACGATGTGCAGATCGACACAAATTTTGTTGCAAAGCAGCGCGCACCTTCTCGATGTTTTTTTCCGTTCTTACATAGAGGTCTGCGCCGACAAACTATCGGCGGCGGCGGCGCATTTTTGAAAATTTGTCGGCTACGGCGGCGCGCCGTGGCGCGCCGCCGACTCTGAAATAGCGGCGGCGTCAGCCGGCGTGAAGGAAAAAATACATTAAAAAAACTGAAATTTGACCAAAAAAAGTGAATTTTTTGCTCATTTTTCTCGCTATTTTTGTTACAAGTTTTTTTTGAAAAAAAATGCGGGTCCTATGCAAAGCGCCGTCCCGCCCTCGCCCCCCTCCTCTCACCGGTTCTGTGAGTGGGTGAAAGGGAGCCTTTTTTTGCAATATTGTTTTCAAAATAGTTTCATTCAATTTAGATTTTGTCCATGCCCGAGCGAAGGGAGGGCAAAGCTTCGAAAAATTTTGGTTTTCAATACCCCAAAAAATACATTTTTTCATGTTTTTTATGCATTGAAAAATACCTATCTCCGGCGCGGCCGCCGTTCACCAATCGGCGGCGGCGGCGGCGGCGGCGCAAGCTGAATTTTTCAATTTGGCGGCGGCGCATCCGTGCGCCGGAAATTCATTGGCGGCGGCGGCGTCAACCGGCGGCGCAGACCTCTATTCTTACACCACGATTACGACCATGATTCAGATGGGTAGTTGCCTTGGCAGTTTCTCTGAAGTTTTTTACCCATGTTAGAATGGTTTTATGGGTGGAGGGTTTTCATGTCGTTTTTCAAA
>JAVBJF010001602.1:0-11487 GCA_033439095.1 Pseudococcus viburni
CTATTATCTATATATGGACCAGCATAACCTCGACGTCACTTTTTATAAACAGTACCTTTTCGTCACCACCTTAAATATGCTTCTGTTGGTTTCTACACGTGGTATTTAAAACCAGCATAGTTTTTATAGTGTTTATACGTCTTTGCCTCCCTCAAGTCAAATGAATAAGCAGGTGGCGCGACATGATAAAGACTTTTATTACAATGGACTTTAAAATCTGTATATTGTAGGTATATACATAGCCTCCACGTCACCACAAAAAAAAAGATCGCGATCTCATGTGCATGGTGAAAAAAGCAGTTTTAGGCGAGTATACACAGGGGGACGTCTGCGTAACCACCAGACGCCTCTGTCACCTTCATTTTGGGTTAAAAGAGTTGTTTTAACTTGATATACACAGGGAAACGCCTACGTCACCGGCAAAACGCCTTCGTCACCGATTTCGGTGACGGAAAGGATACTTGCCTATATAAACGGTGACGAAGAGGTACTGTTGGCATATATATATATATGTATGGAATTTGTCCTGGATTAAACTCCGAAACTGTAAGGTCTGAGAAAAATCTGAAAACGTCGAGCTGTTGGGGCATTGGTGAACCTGTGAGATTTTAAGTTTTATCAAAATCGGTTTGAAACGTTTTTGAGAAAAATGAATTTTTGTGATTTTTTTTCATGGAATTTGCCTGAAAATAGCGTCCCAAGAAGTGGTCTTCAGGGTGTCCAAAAAAAAATAAATAAAAATGCTTAGGAAAAATTATTTAACCAACCTAATTGAAAAATTTCAAATCTAGTGTCATTCGTGGTCTATCACCATTCGACTGTACATGATGGTAGAATAACAAGACTCCCATGATAACTATGGCCTTCTTTAGATGATGAATTCATTGTTACTGGTTTCCATCAACTTTGGAGAAAAAGAGGTCTTCAGGGTATCCGAAAAAAAGCTTGCAATAAAAATGCATAGCAAAAATCATTTAACCAACTTTATTGACAAATTTTAAATCTGGCATCAGTCCTATTCTAATACCATTCGAATGTACATGATAGTAAGAAGGATCCATTCGAGATGGGCTTCTTTAGGTTACAAATTCATCATTTCCGGTTACCATCAACTTTGAAGAAAAAAAAAGAGGTCTTCAGGTTGTTCAAAAAAAATTACAATTAAAATGCTTGGCAAAAATTTTGTAACTAACTTAATTGTAAAATTTTAAATCTGTCGTCAGTCTTGGTCTATTACCAGTCGAATGTACATGATGGTAGAATAACAGGACCCTCACGATAATGATGGTCTTCTTTAGGTGATGAATTCATTGTTTCTGGTTTCCATCAACGTTGGAAAAAAGGAGGTCTTCAGGGTATCCGAAAAAGCTCACAATAAAAATGCATAGCAAAAATTCTCCAATCAAATTGATCAAAAAATTTCAAGTCTGGCATCATTCGAATATACATAATCGTAGAATAACAGGACCCACTTGAGATCGACTTCTTCAAGCGACGAATTCATCGTTTCCAGTTCTCATCAAGTTCGGAAGAAGTGCAGACAGGTCTTTGAAATTACCTGTCAATTTAGAATGTTCAGAAACTGAATCGCCAAGAAATTGACTAAATTTTGAATTCGAATATGTGCTCATGAAAAATACCGTGTGACAAGTCTATTGTTTGGTTTTGTTTTTTCATTCGATTCCTCTGAACCCCCCTATCGGCTCTCTAAAACCAGGAAATCGCATAGATGTAGGTTTATTTCGTTTTCACTCATTTTCATTGTATCAAAATTATTAACCCCAACAAATAGTTACGTATTGATTACACAGATGATAGGTATCTTTGATAGCTAATACATTTTGATGCATAAGTATACGAGAAAAGTCGGTTTATCTCACGATTTAGGCGTGAGAATTTTTTTTGTAATAAATTCTACAATATAATTGTGAGTTGTGATGGTGCATGGTGTCAGATTTTCAGATTTCAATAAAATCATCGTTTTTGAAAACAATTGAAGGTACGTAGTCTACGTAGTACGTACCAAAAATTTTCATGAAAGTTCGAATTGTTTGGGGTGTCCTAATCTCGACCACCTTTATTACCTTATGTAATCTGTTGTTTTAAATGCGACTTTGTTTTTTTCAATTTTCTCCACGATGTTTTAGCTGTAGGGTTGCCGTTTTGGTCTCATTTTGTTTATCTGTGAAAGAAGAATATGAAAAAATTATTTTCGTGTAGATTCCGCTCATTGCGGACGAAATCAGCTAGAAATTAGGAACCCAAAATTTCGATAATCAATTTTTGAATTCCCTCAGAAAAAATCACAAAAAATACAAAAAATGATCGTATCGGCTCAGAATTTTAGGGGGTGGTGGAGGAAGGATCAATGTATTTTTTAAGCCATTTCTGACGTTTCTACCTCAATAAGTCTTTGATTGGTGAAGTTTGAAAAAAAGTGGTTGAAATATGGCACCCTTACCCCTGATAAAAAAAAATTCAGAAAAAAAAGTATTTTCACCACTATCGCAGAGAGAAATGCAGTTTGAGTTATGAATTATTTTTTTTGGGGGGGGGGGGGTATATTTATTTATGAAAAAAATTGAAAAATTGGTCACTTTTTTCGAAAAATAGGTCACTTTTTGCCTCATAAAAAGTCACTAAAGTCACTATTTTCCCCCAAAATCTGCGTGGCATGCCTGGAAGTGCTATACCTGTGAACTGTCATAAAAAAATATTTCTGTTGAAATTTATTAATGAGAAATGATCGAACTTTTTAAAGACATTCTACTAATTTTGGGATTTTCCGAGAACTGTAGTCAATAATCAAGACTTGTAGGTATAAATCCAACTTTAGAATTCATCATACTCTCTACTGTTCATTTTATAGAATTATAAGAGTGCCAACAGATAAAAGGTGAAATGAGAATTGAGGGAAGGAGAAGGGAGTTAAAAATCGAAAAGTTGCGACTTATAATTTTTTTGAAATGAGTATGGGGCTGGGCCCAAGGAGTTTCGTCCTCGCACGCTATAGTTTCTAAATTTTCAGCATAAAAAAGTGGAAAAAGTTGAGAATTCATTGTAATTTTGATTTCTTTTTTTTTTCATTTGCCAGCTAGTTCAGCTCTGCTCAAACCATGCTATTATAAATATTTTGTACTACTTAGGTAGGTACCTACTTTTGTAAAAAAAAATTTATTCGAAAATCTTAATTCCCTTAAAATTCATTTTCAAAACAATTAATCTATAATTACTGACTTAAATCTAGTAATGTGAGGTAAACTTACTTTACCTACCTATTTATTTAACCTAAAAATTACGTGGCTTAAAAATAGACATCAATTGAACCGTGTTAAGTTAAAAGCGACCAAGCGACAAATTTGAAAGTGCTGAGATTTTAATGTATTTCTCCCTGGAACACAAAATAAGCTTCTGAACATGTAAATTACTGATAGATTAATCTCACCAGAGTTCATATTTCTCATACATATTATCCCTTCTTCAACTTTTTCAGAAGTTATCGTACTTTCAAGTTTGTTTTTTAGTGAAATTTTTGATGTCGCTTGGTCTCTTTTGATTTAACACGGTTCAATTGAAATCATGTCACATAATTAAAATACTCGTAGTTTAACGAATGAGATCAATTTTATATCGTCAAGTTTAAATTAATCCCATTTTTTGAGATGCTCCTTGTATACGGAGTATTCATGGGCTCCTTCTCTCATGTATGGAAATGTAGGTTTGGTTTTGAAGAAGTAAACGCCTTTTTTCATCCTATAAATAGCATCGTATTTGTATGTAAGTAACAAATAAGAAAAGAATAACTTTTTGAAGAAATGGAACTGATGAAAGCTCACCTTCCTTTGTCGATATCTTCCTTTGTGACATTTTCTCCGAACGGAATTTCGTCAAAATCTTTGCATAAGTCAGGCTTGAAATCTTTTGCTTCCAAATAAGGACACCATTGAACCTTAATTTTGAAATTCGAATCACCAATTGATTCTAGGTAATATATCAGCGAACTCATGTGATCGCATATGTAATTACCTGTCGTGAAAAGTTATCATTAAATACGTATTTGAATTCTAAAGTTGAATTATGAAACGAAAATCTTTTAACCTTCAGAACACTCAGGTTGAAAAGTACCGCCATTCGGATACCAGTCGATATGTCCAATCGGCGGTAATTTTCCTACAATACCAGCATTCGAATGAATAACATCTACCAATAAGGCATCGTTGACGGTCAGAATATATTCATCAGTTCCATAAGCTTCGAAAAATCCGTCATTGGCCGGATCTATCCCTGTGACGAATATTTTCTGATGTGTTACATTCGAAAAATATACGAAGAAATTGCATGTAGGTATATTGAAACATATGTACCTACCTGTGATGCGTGGTATTCTACCCCAATACATTCGGTCAATATGGTGAGGAATTTGCCCAACTATTTGTCCTCCTAAGCTGAGACCTATCAAATGGAAATTATCGATTTTTATACTCTTCTTGTTGCGTTCAATAATGTTATTTATGATTTTAGCAGCGCATATTGCAATGTTGGGCGAATTTTCGACTCCGGTACGATAGCAGTGATTTTTTTCATTTTCCTGACTCAACCGGTTGTAGTTTATCACCACTACGTTATAGCCCAGCTTGAAATATTCTGTGGGTAAAAATTTTTCATCGATTGAATTTATTGGGATTGTTAAGTCGATTATTAGGCATACAAAATGTAAAAGAGGAAGGTAATAACACATACGCAGATTCACCTTTTTGTAATGGAGCTACTAAGAAATCATCCATAGTTTCACCGTGGCCGTGAACAATAAATTTCAACGGTTTTCCTTCTATGAAATCAGCCGTTATGAACGTATTCAAGTTTTCTTCTTCTAATTCATGATCAATGGTTTTATCACCTCTGAAATTTGATATAAAGCATGGGAACTTTATGAATTATCTTTCTACGGCTACTAAAAAAAATGAGAGAAGCATCAGGATGTACATTATGGCTCTGAAGTAAAATTCAACTCCATTCTTTTTACAAGTCTTGTCTTCATCATATTTTGGACAATCCGGAATGGCATGACCTATCGAAAAATTTAAAAATACAAATAATTATCTGTTATGGTAAAAGAATGACGGGCTTTCATCGAATAAAAAATCAGAAGAATGTGAATCGAAGATGTTGGCGAATCGGAGAAAACATTTTCGGTGGGGAATATAGATAAATCTGTGATAATCTCGTAAAAATGGGTTGAAATATGAGAAATATTACAGGAAAAAGTTCAAAATATTGGAAAATTTGACAGAATATTTCAAAACCGTAAAATACTTCATTGTTGAATTTTATTGAAAGTTTTTAAAATTTTTTAATGATTTATAGAATTTCCATAAAATTATTTTTAAACATTTTACAATTATTGAAAATTTCATTTTAAAAAGTTACTAATGTGAGAAAAATAGGCGAAAAGTTTTTTATCTAAATTTTGATTAAAAACTAAAAAAAATGAAAAAATTATTTGAAATGTAATAACGTTAAAATTTCATCCGAAAAGTATAATAAAGTAACTATCCTATACCTAACTACGCAATACTCGAATCACCGCAATATTTTATAAATCTGCTCCTATCCGTTTATGGCGTTTATACTTTAAAATAATGTAATGTTTCCCGTTCCAACATTTGAAACATTACGATGTGTTCTTACTTGTTAAAGCAAATGCATTTTTTCTTTCTGGAGAAAACGAGAAATGCATTTTTTTTGGCTCAGACATCGTCTTTGCAAAATTACTTTTTCATTCCAAATAATTGCGATGTTGGAAATTTATTTTGAAAGAATTATTTTTTGATACGAATTTCGTAATAAGATGTTCAACTAGGTATATTCACCACGTTGCGAAATTGTCTAAAATATCTTCAGAAATCCCACATTCCTTTCTCTGACAACTAAATTACAAGAAAAAATTATAAAATTTCGGTTTTGATTGCTTTTTTTTTACAAAATGCGTTTTTTTTGAAAATTTATGAATTTTTTTTTCTCGCGAAAACTCCCTTACCCTTCCACAACTCCTTATTTAGTGGAAATGGCAAAAAGTGCGAGGTTTATGTGGAATTTATAGATTTAAAAATTTGAGGAATATTTTTTCATAACAGCCCAAGTCCAAAATCCTTACCTATACCAGAAAAGAGACGTGAGTAAACATTTTTGTCTTTTCTTTGGTATGTAGAAGCTTCATCGCCATCTTCCTGCCAGAAAAAAAAAGTGAAAAAGGGATTCACATCTAAGTCTCTTTTCTTATATTAGGTACGCGGTTTTCGAACCTACATGATTTTTCGAAAATCATTCCTCATTTACGAGCACTAATGAATTGAGAATACGAGTTACAAAATTAAATTTTTCAATCGAATTAGGGTTTTTTTTAGATGAACGTATAACCTTTTAAACCCATTTGGAATTAGATGTGAGAAACAGTTACAAAAAATGGAAACAATTTTCCGTATTTTTACTTTTTAACCAAAATTTTTAATTTTTTGTCATGATTTTGTGAATTTATAATTCTCTGTAGTCATATTGAAAAAGCTCTCTTGAATAAGTCTAGTCGTCAAGACATCCGAATGCATTTCTCTAAACACACACACGACAATCCCATTCTTCCTTATCAGATCAGATGTAAAACATTACATAACACTGTTTCAATAAACCCACAATGTGAAGTTTTGCTACTTTTTTTGTTAATTAAACTTGACGTAAATTCATGCACATGCTGGGTACCATACCCGTTCGCTTTCAGTTATACGTACAACAATGATAATAATTCATTACTTGTTTGCAGCGTCACGAGCACAATGCAGATGAAACAAAAAAATTTCAAATTGTCCAAAATCATAATTGTAAAATCGAACCACAGATAAGTACGATGCTTTTCGAACTCATGTACGAATTAATTCGTGAGCCAAAATTTTTTACTTCGATTTCGCGAAAAATATTATGAACGTGGCAGCTGATCAAATAAATAATTCAAGTTGGAAATCTGAAGTTATCGTTTTATGCGTCACATTGATATCGTCATTGTCGGGTTTAATTGTTTTTTAGTCGAGATTGTCACGGTTAAAGTGACGAAAAATGTTTGATTCGAATTTAAGGACGAATTTTTCAAGAAAAAAAGGAAGACTAATAAAAACAATATAAATTTGAATTCAAATATTATAAATTAGAAACGAAATAGGAACTCTTCGCTTCTCCGTATAGGCATATCGAATTTGATTGTTTTTCAGTCAAGATTTGTATTTTTCATCACATTATCAAGTCGCGAAATAATTTTCTGTTCGAAAGTTAGAATGCAATTTTTGAGTAGAAGAAAAATTCGAATAGGTAAAAAACGAGAACTACATTTTCCAAATTGAAATGTGTATGGGTGTAAATTAGAATCAAATAGGTAATTACGCCCCTTTAGGATTTCTCTTTTCCTTAAGCAAATATAAAGATAATCTCTAAGTACCTATATTAAAAAAATATATTTTGATTAAAATCCAATCGTGATTCTGCTTCTGCCTAATTTTATAAAGTTGAAAAAACGTTACTTGATGGAATGAGGAGAAGGCTATTTCATAACTTTGAATGAAAAATCGTTGTCCATCTAATGAGAAATACCTAATGTTAATTTGTTTATTTGTTGAAATCGAACGTGGGTTTTACAAAATTATACCGAAAAATGAAATAAATGCGAAAAAATAGGCGCTAATGATGTTTCTTACAAGGGAGCTACCCGAGGTCGGACACGCGGAATGAAAAAATTTTTCACAGACTTGTAGAGCATCACCAAAAACTTCCACAGCCAAAATTTCAGCCTTTAAAGTTGATATTGGGGGGGGGGGGCTATGAAGGTCTGATTTTGAGAAATCGCTTAATACACCGAAAAATTACAAAAATCTAAATAACTCGCGTTCTTATGGTGTTTAGGAGATGGATTTTATACCACGAACTGCCCTCGGTATAGGCCATCTGAAGATGGGA
Source organism: Pseudococcus viburni (assembly GCA_033439095.1). Taxonomy (NCBI): domain Eukaryota; kingdom Metazoa; phylum Arthropoda; class Insecta; order Hemiptera; family Pseudococcidae; genus Pseudococcus; species Pseudococcus viburni. The sequence continues at coordinate 7,996 of JAVBJF010001602.1, forward strand.
TATTAGTCGCCTAGGTTCGCGTGTAACATCAGAGAGGGAGGATTTTCAATCATGCATTGGTCCGTTATTACAATTTTTCTATATCGCGCAAAAAAGGAGTCAGTAAAAATCCCCCTCCCCCCATGTTACACGCAAACCTAGGCGACTATCCCATCTTCAGATGACCTTCCTGGTATAAAATCCATCTCCTAAACGTCATAAGAACGCGAGTTATATATTTCGATGTTTGTAATTTTTCGGTGTGAGGCAATTTTTTTTTTTTTTTTTTTTTTTTTCTTTGGTGGGTTCAGACTACTAGGTCTATCAGCCCATGCAAATATTTTTTGAATTTCAAACCCCCACAGCTCCCTCCTATATCAACTTCAGGAGCTGAAATTTTAGCTGTGAAAGTTTTTGGTGACGCTCTACAAGCCTGTGAAAAAAATTTTCATTCCGTGTGTCCGACAGAGGCCTTTCGAAGCGATATGCTCTGGGGGGGTGAGAACTTCAAATTTGCCAACTAATTTTTTTAAATTTGCCAACTAATTTTTCCAAATTTGCCAATTGATTTGTTAAAAAAATTTACCAGTGTTAATTTTTCTCAAAACATTGCGGAAGCAATATTCATTAAAAAAATTATTTAGGAATAGAAATTACCACTTTTTTGGCACATATAAAAACAGATTCAAAAATAATAATAACAAAAAAATGTTACAATCTCGAATTTTTTCCCTGGCCAATTTCATTGTAAATGAAAACCCCTTCGGAATTGTCTTATTTGTCTCGAGTGAAGCAAGGGTGAAAAATTTTAAGAAAATTTCAAATTTAATAAGAAATATTTTGTACTTAACGTAGCATTAATATGAATAGCCGATGAGAGAAATGAAACTAGCCCGAGCGAAGCGAGGGCGAAAATTTTAGAAAACCTCAAATTTAAGGTGCAATAAAACAATATTTTGGGTTAATAAACTTAGTTGAAAAATTGGCTGCTTTTACTTTAACAAAAGAAATGTGATAAGGCGGAGCACAATGAGGCCAAAGCTTTTGAATTTTGATTTTTAAACATCGAAAATGAGTTTTGAGAAGATAGAATGTAATAAAAGTAATTGAAATAATTTTGAGGAAAAATACAAAAAAAATCACTTTTGTAGGATTTGAATTAAGTATTTTAAAATTATGAAAGAAAAATACAGAAAGGCCGAGCGCAGCGAGGCCGAAGTTTTTGAAAATTTTTATTTGTGAGGTAATTTCAGTGATGGGTTGAAGAATTGTGATTTGGATCGTGATTTTGGGGAGTAATTTGAGACTTGGATTATGATTTCTGAAAGGAGGTCCTCAAAAAAATCGTTCTGAGGACTTACTTGCCCTCTGCCTCTTTAAGTGAGACCCTGCTTAACTATATCTTACTTGAACCGTTGAACCTAAAAGTACATATACCTATTATAAAAATCAAAATCAATTTTGAGAAAAATTAAAAACTTGAAATCATGTTTAGAAATCAAAACGTGAAGTTGCTTCATTAAAAGGGTTCTAAAATCAAGTTTCAGAAAAATTATTTGAATGAAATAATTTTTAAAAACTTTACAGTTAGATTTTTCAAAATGAAAAAAAATGGATTTAGCCCGAGCGAAGCGAGGGCGAAAATTTTAGAAAATCTCAATTTGAATGTGCAATAAAATAGTGTTTTGAAAGAATAAACTTTAATGAAAAATCGACTGCTTCTACTTTGAAATGATTAAAGTAGAAATATACCATGGCCGAGCGTAGCGAGGCCGAAGCTTTTGAAAAATTGGATTTTCAAATATCAAAAATAAGTTTTAAGGAGAACAAGAACAATGAAATTATTTGGAATACCTTTGAAGAAAAATGCGAAAAAATCTCTTTTAAATTACAAGTACCTACAGCTATATAAAATTTTTTTGGTTGACGAGTAAAAATTTTCAAAATGCAAGATAATTAATCATTTTTTTCCTAAAAAAAAAAAAACATTTATTACAACGGTTTAATTCTTCGCTGGGAAAATGATAAATTTTCAGTTGGAAAAGGTTGGAAAAATGACTAATTTTCCCAACTTATAAGTGAAAATTTTGTTGATTTCCGACTTTTAAAATAGGTAACCATTTTATTTATTCATTTTTCATTCAAAAAATAAATACCAATCGTCCCAACTGACATTTTTACTCATCACTTGGGAGAACGACCGATTTTGAGTTGGAAAAATAACCAATTTTGAGTAGGGAAAATTACCAATTGAATTGGGAAAATTACCAATTTTGAGTCTGGAAATTTACCATTTTCGAGTTGGGAAAGTTACCAATTTTGAGTTGGAACAAATGAAAATTTTGTTCATTTCCAACTTTTAAAATAATCATTTTATTTATTATTTTTCATCAAAAAAATTAATCCCAACTGTCCAATTTTCCCAACTGATGTGTTGAAATGTTCAATTTTCCCAACTCACGAGTAAAAAATCTCCTCAGGGGAGGAAGTTAGCCCCCTATCGGTATGTCACTAATCTAACAAATCGCACATAGGTACCTACGAAATTTTCTAATGAAAAATTTACAACACTGCCAAACTGCCATTTTAAAATTGTTTTTTTTTTCAATTTCAATATTTCACAACTTTTCTCAATTTTTATCACTCGGGCTTTTCTGCCAACTTTTTGCCAACTTCACCCAACTTTTTCAACTGGAAAATGCTTGGGGGGGGGGGGGTGAGACACCCCCCCCCTCACCCCCCCGGTCGGAAGGCCTCTGGTGTCCGACCTCGGGTTGCCCCCTTGTTAGTAGAAACATGAATTGCAGCAAAGGAAAAATCTGTGAAATTCACTGATTTTCAGCGATTTTTCACTGCTTATTCAAAGAATTTCACAGATCCTTCAGTGAATTTTCACTGATTTCCAGTGATTTTTTTTCGCTGACTTCTCAGTTAAAAAATTTTCACTTACTTATTACTACGCTGTGCTGCAATTCTGACTGTTTTTTATTGGTTTTTGATAAATTTCACTGATTCAGAAATGAGGGAGTACGATATTTTTCGAACTGATGTACAATGTGATTTGCAAGCAAAATGTTTTTTACTTTTCAATTTTGATTTGTGATGGAGGTACGGATACGCTCCGTGGCCTGCGCACATGTACACAGATGACAGGAGGGTAAATATAACAATTGAGAACAATGCACGAGATGATTGACTGAATTAATATATTTATTAGGGTGGCTCGAAAAAAAAACATATCTTGGATTTCGACCAAATTTGGTGGAGTGGTTTACTTTGAGTGGGAGACTACCCAAAAAAAATTTGAGCCTCCCCAGGTGCAATAGGAGGGGAGCAGGGGGTGCTCAAAGTGCACCTCCTTTTGAAAAAAACGCAGTTTTTTGTGTTTTTTAGAAAATCAAAATCGTGCGAGAAATCGTCACAGCACTCAAAAGCAGGGCTGGAAAGCCAGCTAAAGCTAAAACCAAAAGCTGAAAAAAGCCGATCATTTCACTGTTTTGAACAGTCAGCCGA
>JAVBJF010001603.1:0-11482 GCA_033439095.1 Pseudococcus viburni
GGAAGGGAAAAACTGAATTGAAAAGGATTTTACGTAGAATTTAACTACCAACGATTGAATTGAAGAGTTTCATGGTGATCTTGAGTTAGAATGGTTTCATTTGCTTGAGTTCTGTGGGTTATTTGAGGGATAAAAACGTCTCAGGATGCGAAAAATTTTACATTTTTCTGAACATTTTTGGAAAAACTTCAGAAAACCGTGTGATAAAAAATTTAAAAAAATTTCCGATGTTTTTGTTTTGTTTTTTGGCTGGATGAAGGTGATTTTTAGGCAGGATTTACTTTTACTCGAATTTGATGTCGATAGAGTGCGCTATAACCAAATTAAATTTTTTTAATTTTTTAAATAAAAAATTTTTCAGGGTCCGGAACCATTTGAAAAATTTTTTTTGGTGCTTCTGGCGCTGCTCTTTAACCTTTGAGATGAAATGGTTCTGGTTCTGGTTCTCAAGTGGTTCCGTAGTCAGTTTTTTTGGTGGGGTTCTGGTTCTGGTTCCAGGAGTCAAGAAAATTTAATGGTTCTCCCGGTTGTGGTGTGGTTCCAATTAGTACTGGTTCTCCCGGTTCCAAGTGGTTCTGGTGCTCCCAGTTCCAGTCATTTTTTTTTTTTTTTTTACTTTCAAAATAACACATCAAAATTTGACTAAACTTCAATTTTGAAGTTAAATTAAGATCTGCGTATAGTTTTGTAATTTTATCAAATTTTTGTGAAATAATTGAAATTTGAATAACTAGTTTAAGCAATAATAAATCAAGGTTGGGTTCTGCTGCTGCTCTTGGTGATCTTAAACTATTTTAATCTAGATAAAAACTGGTTCTGGTGGTTATGGTTAGTCTCAAAATTACTTCTCCCTGGTTGTTCCCTTTATTGGGAATGGTTCTATAAATTTTTTCAACTGGTTCTGGTGCTGGTTCTCATTTGAAAATTCGAAAAAAGTGGTTCCCCTGGTCTTTTTTTGGTTGTTCTCCCAAGTGGTTCCGGACCCTGAAATTTTTAATAAAAATAATTTAATTATTAAAAATTATAATTTCAAGGGATTGAAATCATTTACGAACTTTTTTTTGGAGAAATTTACATTTCAAGTCTAAAAAATAGAAAAAATTGTACTTAGAGTCAAAAAAATTCAATTTTAGTCGAAATTTTTCTATTTTTTGACCCTTCAATAAGCCAAATTTGAAAATTGGAACTGTTTTTGATAAATGAATGGTTAGAGCAATCTCCAATCTGCAGTAGGGCTTCGGCTTCGGTGATGACTCTCTCGAAATATCAAGTTTATGAGAAAAAGAGAACCTTTATGGCACGTCCATTCCGATTCATTCCAAATTTGGCTCACAAAAATAGAGCATCGCAGACACTCTCGGAACTAAATTTTAAACTAACCAAGTTGATTACAGTGCCTTCTTGCCCAATTCCAGTGCGCTGGAGAAAAATCAGCTATGATTGGAGACTCCAGAGTCCAAAGCTGCATGATCGAAGACTGTCACACACGGTGTGACGGCGCGGCGGTCTTACTACGTACTGAGCTGCCGTCACATATGCTGGTTGAAAACTGTGTGAATAATTATTCTTCCGATTAAAAAAGCACACCGGCGACGTGATATCAAGAGTTATTTCTCTTGATTTTAAAGAGAAAACACATCATTTCATGATATTTTATTCTAATTTTACTAGGTATTCTTATCAACAGTTTTTGATTTGATAGATGGTAATTTTTTTAATGCATATTCCACAATAGGTACCTGTGATTATTCATTTTGTTTGTTGATTCGTTATTGCTCCATGAACATTCCGTTTTCGTATTTTGGCGCACAAATTCGCAGGAAATGATTTATCTGACTCATCAGCATTTCTCATCTATTCATACCTACCTACGTACGTACGATTTCGAAGAGGAATTTGACATCAAAAAATTATTGGAGTTCAAGTTGCTTAATGCTTATTTTAGTTTAAACATTTTTAGTTTCGGCTTGGATTTGAAAATTCATGAAAAACTCGAGTCGAGAATTTCAAGTTCAAGTTGCAGGGGGAACGGGGAAGGGGGTAGATATTTCTACTGTTTTCTCATCTCTCATATAGTTTCTGAATCTCGACAACATTATTTTCAAAATTATGAAAATACTTTTTTAAAATGATTTTATTTAATTTCATTAAACAATTTCTAACGATCAACGAGGTATTTTCATGATTTTGTTCAGCCATTCTCTGAAAAGGGGCCTAACTACCGCTATCACATTTTAATTAATAAAAAAATTATTAAGCTATCAAAATTAATTTCGAACGAATATTTCTCAAGAGGAATGTTCGGCATCATAAAATTTGAAAAACATTTACCTACATTTGATTGAAACATTTAATAGAAAATAGTATACGAAAACTTGAAATGCGTTTTTTTCAAAACAATGTGTTTGTAATTAGGCCCATCTTTCAGAGAGCCATTCAATTGTCCACTTGCTTTTTGTCAAGATCTATAAAACAAACAAAAATATTTTAGTCACATTTCGAAATGTCGAATTCGATACATACAAGAGATATCGGGTGAAATTGATCAAATAAGCTAATGATCTGTGATAAGTGATAAATCTTTAGCGAGTATAGAACCGTAATGTTCCATCATTCAAACTTCATAGTTTCTTTTTCGTGCCAAAACGTTGCTTTCGGATGCTGAGGAAATATTTTTCATATGTATTTTAATTTTTTGTTCGTCGTTGAGAATTCCATAATGCATTGAGAAAATATTTCCTATATTTCCGGCTTTTCGTTCGTCGATGAGAATTCCATAATCAAATCCAGGCGTTGCGAAAATATTTCGGATATTTTCGGTTTTTTGTTCGTCGTTGAGAATCCCATAATTGCATTCGAATATTTTCGGTTTTTTGTTCGTCGTCGAGAATTTCATATTTGAGTAACAGTGAGTACAGCTAGAATAAAGATAGGTACTGTATAAAATGGGATATTTTATACAGTAATTACATATGAAGTTTTGAAAAGTGAAAACAATTATGTTAGGTTGTATACCAAATCATGGGGATTAAAATTTACATTTTTCCAGACCGAAAATTTTAAATTTTCCTCACCGTCCATTACTCCCCCCCCCTAAAAAATAAAAAACACGTGCCTCAAATTCATAAATTTCATTAAATGGTGGGGGGGGGAGAGGAATTATCAATCATGACCAACGATTTCAAATTTTTTACTATTCTGTCCCCTCTTTTTTCAACATCATAGGCAAGGGTACCATTCCTTTCTCATCAGTCATCACACCTTATTAAAAAATATGTTTCCAAAAAAATTAAAGTTTCAATAATTATTTAGAAAAGAAAATTTTCTTCAAAATTAATCATTTAATGGACAAAAACATGCATTCAACGACTAATTTTTTTGTACATCATGGTCAATAAAAAAATCAGTGGAACAATATAACAATTTGGCCCGAGTGGATCGAGGGCGAAATTTTTTTTAAAAAATAACAGTAATTTTGACTGAAAAAAACTGAATTTTTGGACATTAATTTACTTTCTCAAAATTTCGTACTAATTTCGTGCCAATTTCGTAATTTTTGTACAATTTTCACGGGTTTTCGTACTTTTTATGGTCATTTCAGAATTTCGTACCTTTTTCGTACCAGTAGACACCCTGGATAGGTAATTAGATTTAAATTACAAAAAATTTACCACAATGTTTTTTTCAAAACTTGAAAACATAATATTTCACAAAAATCAAATTTCAATAATTTTACGAAAATCACGCAAAATCACATTATTGATGGATAATAACTCATAAACAAGTAATCCGTCAAGTCTGAAATTTTTTTTTGTTTCGTGTCCCAATGATACTAATCCACCAACCAAGCAACCATGCAGAAATTTTTTTTCAACCACATCACAGACGGCCAGCCGATTTGTATCCTGCTCTACCTTACATTATTCTAGCGTGTTGATTTCATAGTTTAAATCTTTTCCCATCTTCTAAACATTATTTTATTACATTTTTATTCATTCATCCATCATTGATTTTTTTAAAAATGATAACTTCTATTCAGTGGCGTAGCCAGGATTTTGTCAAGGGGGGGGGGGGGCAAGAACGAGTTTTTATGTCAAATTTTCTGTGGGCGTTTTGAAACATAGCAAGTATTTTTTTCATGGCGTATTTTGTAGTGTACATATAACTGAGTCTGAGGTAGCGGGTGTGTAATAGAAAGACTGTAACACAAAGATTTATAGGATTTTTGGAACAAACACTTTATACTGTCTAAATCTGAATTAGCCAATTTTTGTAAAATTTCAACTTTTTGATTCTGTGAAATAAATTTATTTGAAAATCAGTGATTTACTGATTTTTCACTGATATTTTATTTAGCTAAAATTACAGAATTTTTTGACAAATTGGAAATTGATTAAGAAATCAGTAAGTTTTAACTAAAATACCAGTGAAAATTACCAAATTTCGATGAAAATTATTTCACTAATCTGAAGAAGGAAAATCTCATCAAATTTGACTGATTCAAATCGAAAGGATGATACTGTGTTCAAAAAATAAAGACAGTAAAATACTGCCGAAGCGAAGCGAGGGCGATTTTTTTTTTGGAAAAATCATGTTTGAAAAAAAAGACCATGGGGCCATGGGGGGGCGATCGCCCCAGTCCCCCCTGGCTACGGGCTACGCCACTGCTTCTATTTGAACCAAATCCATTCTACTGGGACATTTTTAAGAAAAAAATGAAGGGTATACTCTCAATTTTATTATTTACCCCCAAAAATACGAAATCTTGTATAAACGTTCATACAAGACACAATCTATAAATAGCTACTACTTTGTCTAAATATTGTGATTTAATTTAACTAATTCATTTGGATTTGTGTTTTAGGTACACTATTCGTTTCAATGAAGTCTGTCAACGTACTAGGCGTACTTTTTATTAAAATAAGCTTGATTGCTTATTGCTTTGGAAATGGGAGCTTTGAGAAAATCTTAAACGGATATAGTAAGTAAACTATGGAAATAGCTTGAAATTAATTAGGAATTAAGAATGGACTACCTACCGGTAGTCCGCTGTGCTTGACTGTGTGGAGCCACTTTCCCAAGGATGGGGCGACATCAGGAAAATACTGCTCAGCGGCAAAATATCCTCTCCCCGTACCACTTTGACAGCATCCTTTTTTACATCACAACTCATAACCGTGAAAAAATCCAACTTCAAAGGATAAAAGCACTTAACCCTACGACTCCACACATAAAAAAATGGCATTTGCCAATTAATTTTCTAGCGCTGGACCAAAGTTTGATACGGCGTTATAACGTCTAGGGGGTGTACATAAATGTTCAACCTTTCATTTCCCTTGATGGGCGAATTGCCTACTTTTTTATTTGAAGGGGCAAAATTTTTAGAAAAATGAACGCGTTTTTTGCTTTAAAGCAAAAATCTTAGAACATGGATATGTCAGTAAGATATACCGTATTCTCAAATTTAATATAATTCTTCAGGATGTTCATCAACTTATATTCAACATGGGATGTACTTCTTTCAATGCCCTTAAGGTATGGCAGCTTCATTTAGTTACTGTGTTACCGCTATTACACAGGTCTAAAGACACTTTTGATTACCATTAAGGAGAGGGATGCACCATACACTCTGCTTCTAGTGCTGTGCCTCTACCAAACTAGCGCATACCTTCCCAACTACTATCTCTCAGACAATCATTTTCCCGGCAATCTTTCCCAATTTTCTGGCTGACATTCTGTCCAACTTTCCATCTAACATTCCATCTAACGCTCCATCTAACTTCTTTGAGTCTAACATAATGTCATTATGTCTTAATTTAAAAATTTTACTGTCCAACACTCCATATAATGCTTCATCTAACATCCCATCTAACGTTCCATTCAACTTCTTCCAGTCTAACATAATGTCATTATGTCATAATCTAAAAATGTAACTGTCTGAAACTCCATATAATGCTCAATCTAACTTTCCATCTAACTTTCCATCTAATAATCCGTCTACATATTTCCGATCAAATTTCCTGATAGAATTTCCAGTCGAATTTCCGATCGATTTCTACAGCTTTCCAACTATCTCTTTTCGACCGACTTTTTGACCGACTTTTTGACCGACTTTTCGACCGACTTTTCGACCGACTTTTCGACCGTCTTTTCGACCGACTTTTCGACCGACTTTTCGACCGACTTTTCGACCGACTAAAATACAAATTTTTTCCAAGTTTTTTCAAGTCTAACATAATATCATTATGTCTTAATCTAAAAACGTTAAGTAACCATCTCAGCGTTCCGCAACACCTCCAGCGTTACATTACACTTTTCAAATTTCCCCCCTCCCCCAGCCCTAAAACATGCATGTCAAAATGATGTTTTTCAAATTTTTTGGTGTCCACCATAATGTCATTATGTCTTGACCTAATCTCTCCAAGTCTAACATGTTATCAGCAAATTATCATGTTCAAATATAATATTTAATTTTATTTATAAGTGTTTTCAAGCCTAACATAATGTCATTATGTCTTGATCCACTGTGATCATTACACATAACCCGTAACTCGTCCAAGTCTAACATGATATCAGCAAATTATTATGTTCAAATATAATATTTAATTTTATTTATAAGTTTTTTTAAGTCTAACATAATGTCATAATGTCTTGATCCACCGTAACCGTAAGAATTTTCAAGCGTAAGAATTTTCTAGCGTAAGAATTTTCTAGCGTAACCATTTTCTAGCGTAAGAATTTTCTAGCGTAACCATTTCAAAATTTTACCCCCCAGGCCTAAAGACATATCCATGTCAAAAAATATGTATTTTTCGTGTTTATTGATAATTTTTTTTCACTGAATGAAAAGTGGAAGGGATGAAATCGCCACCCGACAGATACTTGTGTATCTATGCCCTACTGGTTCGTGCACAACACTTTGCCTATCGTTCGGTTTTAAGGGGCAAAAAAAATTAAAATTCGCATTGATCAAGATTTTTTCCAGAAACGTTTGCCCCTTCAAATGAAAAAGTAGGCAATTTGCTGCATAGCGGAAACGAACGGTGGGCCGAGTGCGCATAGGTACTAGGAGGCGTTACCACCCGATCACTGGTTCCTGCCAACGTAGCGCACGAAAAAAACCGGTGTGTGACATTTGTCACATGTGTGGAGTCGGCGGGTTAAAAAAATCTGCCCTAGCTTTCTACCATCTGACCTCATAAATAATATGTATATTGAATAACGAAAACTGCATTTTTTGTGCCTAGAACCTGAAATCAATCTACCCAATGATGAAGTTTTATATCTCAGGGGTATCCCCTTAAAAATGTTGGAAGAAGTTGTACGGCGAAGCAAGGATTTGGTCGAACAGAAGGCGGAAAATGCCAAACTCTTGAGCGAAAAAAACGTAATAGAACTTGAATCAGTAAGTTTGAATAAAGATAACAAATAACAATCCCATAATATATTTAGAAGATATACATTTTTTTTTAGTACCTAATTTGGAGTGATTTCCCAATTGTACAAAAAGGCTTCCGCGCGGGATTCCTGTTGAAATTGATTTCATGATTGATTCTTGTTTTAGACACCACAACAAATAAATTTAGTTTGTATGTCTATTTTTCACCCTCCCCCTTTCTCCAGGGTCCACCCCCAACATTTCATCGAAATTCATTTTGAAGCAACCCCCGCCCCTTAAATTTCAAAAATACATTACATTTTGAGGAAACATCGAAATTACGTTTTTTTGCATTTTCAACGAAAACGTTCGGAGATACGCTAAAATTTGTAATCACCAAAAGTGTTCAGAATTGAATTTCCTTTCCAATGAGCTATATCACGTCAATTTCCCTCACCCTCACCCTTTCTCAAGAAGGTGAACCGTGAACCTACCCCTCATCACCCATTTCAAATATTCGATCGGAAAAAATTTCAAGTGATTGTTATTCCTTAGTATTCAATAATTTCAATGTACAATTTCACTTATTATCAAAATTAATTTTAGAGCGACCCTTTTCCTTCAAATTTGAATGATATTTCTCAAAAGAACAGGGAGTGGGTCCATCTTCTTGAGAAAGGTCGAGGAAAATTTTCGCGATATAGTTCATTGGAAAGGAAATTCGATTTTACACGCGATCTCTTTCACCAACGCTTTCAAACTTCCCGTTAAACTTCGGCAGCATTGTTGAAACATTAGAACATTAAGGGAGTGTACACACAGAAATGACTATCCACTAAAGTTTCGATTACGCATTGCTTTTGAATTTTTTGTCCCGAGACTAAGATTGAAAAAAACACAAAATACTTACACAAAATATTATGAATAATAACAATTTTCTTTTTAGTAACAAAAAATTCAAACATGATAATTATTTGAAGCTACAGCAGGCTGTCATTTCTGTGTGTACGCTCTTTCTGTTTCAATGTTTCAACATGTTGTCGAATTCTAACAAGAAAAATAGGTAGGTACCCCACTTTAAATGATCAGGAATTCAACGATAAAATGATATTTTTCCAGGAAAATTATAGGTTGAGTTGTACCTTTACGAAAGGACGTAAGATCAATGAAGCCCTGTTTAAAAATATCACGGATTACGAAAAGGTTGAATATGGCAAACAAATGCATGAGTTGTTTGCTGAGGGGGGAAAATTAATGAAAAGCGGTATTGTTCACATACCGGAAGACCTTTCCATTTATCCTGACGTCGAACCAAGTGTGTGGAAAAAATGTAAAACATCTTTCTTTACTCATTGGGTGCAATATTTCGATAAATGCCCTCTTAAGTCGGCAAGTACCCTGAAGAAGTTTTTAAAGAAGAAATATGTTGATTACCATGATTTTGGATGGAGCATGTCGAAGACATATACAGTTTTTTGCGCTTATGTTCACACAGGAACTCCATCCGCAAAATTCATGGATACGACTTCTGGATATCAGCAATACATTTATCTCGATTTAATCAAACAGTATAACAACTGGATTTTGACGACTCGTGATCTCAAAAACTTGGACCTGGCCGCCGAATTCACCGGAAATTTCAAAATCGACAATTTCGAATGGTTCGATAAAAAGAAAAACTTGGCAATTCCAATCCTCAAACATGGCAATCCTTTGATAACTTCCAAATGCCCCGCTATTGTTGAGGATGATAAGTATGTAGTGGCAGCGCCACTGAAAAATTAATAACAGTCGCTATAATCTCGAACGTTGGCAAAAAAAAAATACTCCCAGAGAGTTCTAAAATACCGAATCTTCTTCGGCGTGTGTTTCTGTCTCTTACGCTCATTTCGAGCACAAAGAATCAAACTCGCATCTCTACTTCCTCCGCCGAATCTGCTACTCTTCCGCACACTTGAAAGTTGAAACCACCACGATAATTATTTTGTTTCTACAGTCGAGTCGCGCGAGTACAAAATACGTAAAATTCGCGATCCATATAATAAGCCGAGCTATACGTACGAAACTTGCGATCATTCCAGCGTACTGGCTTGCACATTGCGGCGGCTCTTTTAGATATCTGTGGAGCTCCTTCAAACACACTGGCGCCTTTACAGGCAAGTGTACGTGCATCGAGACGCGTGCTCGCATATACGCGTAATACAAACAGTGAAAAATTTTAATCACACACTGAGAGAACAGTATAGTGATTTTTACTAAAAAATGTGATATAATTTACTATATCATATAGTATTTATCAATAAATGCTATATTTTTGAGAAAAAAATGTCATATTATATAGTAGGTACCCGGTATGCAAAGAATTGGCAAATCGCTAGCGAGGTCGCTAGCGTTTTTTCTCACCGAATCGCTGACAAGAATCGCGTTTTTAATGATCCCCTTAATCCTTTTTTTAGGCATTTTATTTTTAATAAAAAGTTAATTTTTTTTAATAAAAAAATTATTTATTTTCAAAATAAATTTTTTTAACTTAGGTTAATTATTAATAAAAATAAATTTTATAATTATTAATTATTAATAAAAATAAATTTTATAATTATTTTAAATAAAAATAGAAAAAAAAGATAATAGTTATATAAAAATTAATATTTTCATAAAGAATTCCTGGGTTCTTTTCAATTTGGAGTAATTTTCAAAAAGCGTCGTATTCGACTAATTCGAGGTAGCTGATTCCGAATCCGTGGTCCTTTTTCGTCTGTCGACTAGTCGACCTTTGCGGTCGAGTTACGGTTGATTTACTCTTCGAAAATGCGATTTCCGGGCGAAGGAGCGACTATCGAGCCAAACAAACGCCAGATTCGTAATCAGCGACCTCGAATCAGTCGAAAACGACACTTTTGGAGATAGTCGAAAATCGTGAAAAAACCATGAATTTAAATATATGAGACGCAGTCAGGGATACCCGACCATATGTCGGAAAAGTAAATTTCGAGAAAAACGCAAATTAAGAAAAAATGACCAAAAATTTGGAATTTTTTTTTTATCAATTTGTATACTATGAACCCTCTACTTTCATATGAGAATAGGTTCAGGTCCCAAAAGTGTCATCTTCTTGGTTAAAAAACGAATTTTGCTAAAGGCCTCTGAGAAATTGAAACCATACCATATGTCGGAATTTTATAAAAATATGTTAAAATTTACAACTTTCATTATTGAAACGTAGTAGTGTTCAACAAATATCCGGATATCCAAATACCAAATACTATTTGGATTATCCGGATATCACACGGAAATTGCCGAACAGCTCCGAAAACATCCCGAAAACGGTTGAACTTTTCCGAGAGTTCCTGAATTCTTTCACGAACCCTCACAAAATTTAAAGGTCGATTATCGAAATCGAAAAATCGAAATTGAAAAATCGATTATCGAAATCGAAAAATCGAAATTGAAAAATCGATTATCGAAATTGAAAATTCAATTTTTTCCCGTTGAAACTCTTCATTTCGATTATCCGGATATTTGTTGAACACTAATTCTCAAAGCATGATTTTCACCGTTTGGTTTGTAAAGTTGTTTGACTTGCACTATGATTTCATTTCTCAATGCACATAATTTCAGGTTCGTTTTAATGTCATTATTTTATTGAAAAAAGATGATTCCCGACATATGGTATGGTTTCGATTTTCGATGCCGGCAACTTCTGGAAGGGGTCAATGACCTAAAGTGATGTAAGAGGACGTAAATAAACCATTTCCGATGAGAAAAATCGTTTACAGAACATAATTTTTTTTATTCATTGAAAACAGTTCCAAATTTTGTTTTGCGTTTATCTCAAAACTTTGATTTTTGAAAATCATTTTTTGACAAACTTTGAAAAATCATAGAAAATTCATTTCTCAACCCTTTTTAATGCGGTTTGCGCTATTCGAAAGGTACAAGTCTGTACTACTTAAAGATCCAAAAAACGAAAAAAAAAATTTCCGACATATGGTCGGGTATCCCTGGCTGCGTCTCATATGTAAAAATTGCAACTGCTGGAACTGGTATAAAACTGAAATTTATTTTTGTTCTAGTTCCAGTTTTCAGTTTTCAGTTCATTTTAGT
>JAVBJF010001604.1:0-11473 GCA_033439095.1 Pseudococcus viburni
TGTAAAAAAATTGTGTAAAATTTTGAAAATTTCCGTAGAAAAGTGTCTTTTTTGTTGAAAAATTGCGTGAAATGTTGCTCAAATTGTCGAAAAATTGTTTAATTTGATGAAAAATTGTGTAAAATGTTGAAAAATTGCGTGAAATGTTGCTTAAAAAGGTGGAAAAATTGCCTAAATTGATAAAAAAGTGTGTAAAACATTGAAAAAATTCGTAAAATTGCTTCAATTGTCGAGAAATCCTGCATAAATTGATGAAAAATTGTGTGAAATGTTGAAAAAAAAAAGTTGTAAAAATTGCTTCAAATTGTCGAAAAATTGTTTTATTTGATGAAAAATTGTGTAAAATGTTGAAAAATTGCGTGAAATGTTGCTCAAGTTGTCGAAAAAATTGTTAAACTTGATGAAAAATTGTGTAAAATGTTGGAAAAAAAAAAAGTCGTAAAATTGCATTAATTTGTCGAAAAATTGTTTAAATTGTTGAAAATTGTGTGAAAAAGTCGAGATATTTGTTAAAAATTGAGAGAATTGTCGAAAAACTGCAACAATTCATGCAATTTTTCAACATTTGAAGCAATTTTACAACTTTTTTTTCAACATTTCACACAATTTTTCATCAATTTATGCAAGATTTCTCGACAATTGAAGCAATTTTACGACTTTTTTTCAATGTTTTACACACTTTTTCATCAATTTAGGCAATTTTTCCACCTTTTAGGCAACAATTTACGCAATTTTTCAACATGTAAAACACTTTTCTACGCTAATTTTCAACATTTTACACAATTTTTCATCAAATTTAACAATTTTTTCGACAACTTGAGCAACATTTCACGCAATTTTTCAACATTTTACACAATTTTTCATCAAATTAAACAATTTTTTTATGATTTTCAAAAAAATTGTGGGAAAAAGTCAGATTTGGCCTTTTTTCGCGAAAGTTGCATTTTTTTTTTCACGAAAGTTGCACTTTTTCTGCTGAAAAAGCACCATAACTCTGACTAAAATTGACGAAAATGCAAAAACGAGGGCATTTTCGGAATCCTCTCGTCGAGACGAATCGAATGGTGTATTCACGTTTACATTTTGAGCTTTTTTCGCGAAAGTTGCATTTTTTTCACGAAAGTTGCATTTTTTTTACCGAAAAAAAGGCCATAACTCGTCAACAAAGGCTCGGCGAACAAAACGGTCGCCGGATTCGGAATCAGCGACCTCGAATTAGTCGAAAACGACACAAATCTCGAATTTTTTGAAAATCATCAAAATCCAAAAAAATCATAAGGGGTTAGTTCATGGTTTTTTCGAAAATTGATGATTTTCAAAAAATTCGAGATTTGTGTCGTTTTCGACTAATTCGAGGTCGCTGATTCCGAATCCGGCGACCGTTTTGTTCGCCGAGCCTTTGTTGACGAGTTATGGCCTTTTTTTCGGTAAAAAAAAGGCAACTTTTGCGAAAAAAGCTCAAAAACAAAAAGTAAATACACCATTCGATTCGTCTCGACGAGAGGATTCCGAAAATGCCCTCGTTTTTGCATTTTGGTCGATTTTTTAAAGTTGTGGTGATCAAAGTTATGCTGATTTTTTCTGCAAAGGAACTGATTTTTTCAGTTCAAAAAATGCAACTTTTGCAGAAAAAGGTTAAAATTAAAAAGTGATTACACCATTCGATTCGTCTCGACGAGAGGATTCCGAAAATGCCCTCGTTTTTTTGCATTTTCGTCAATTTTAGTCAGAGTTATGGTGCTTTTTCAGCAGAAAAAATGCAACTTTCGTGAAAAAAAATGCAACTTTCGCGAAAAAAGGCCAAATCTGACTTTTTCCCCACAATTTTTTTGAAAATCATAAAAAAATTGTTTAATTTGATGAAAAATTGTGTAAAATTTTGAAAATTTCCGTAGAAAAGTGTCTTTTTTGTTGAAAAATTGCGTGAAATGTTGCTCAAATTGTCGAAAAATTGTTTAATTTGAGGAAAAATTGTGTAAAATGTTGAAAAATTGCGTGAAATGTTGCTTAAAAGGTGGAAAAAAATTGCCTAAATTGATAAAAAAGTGTGTAAAACATTGAAAAAATTCGTAAAATTGCTTCAATTGTCGAGAAATCCTGCATAAATTGATGAAAAATTGTGTGAAATGTTGAAAAAAAGTTGTAAAATTGCTTCAAATTGTCGAAAAATTGTTTTATTTGATGAAAAATTGTGTAAAATGTTGAAAAATTGCGTGAAATGTTGCTCAAGTTGTCGAAAAATTGTTAAACTTGATGAAAAATTGTGTAAAATGTTGGGAAAAAAGTCGTAAAATTGCATTAATTTGTCGAAAAATTGTTTAAATTGTTGAAAATTGTGTGAAAAAGTCGAGATATTTGTTAAAAATTGAGAGAATTGTCGAAAAACTGCAACAATTCATGCAATTTTTCAACATTTGAAGCAATTTTACAACTTTTTTTCAACATTTCACACAATTTTTCATCAATTTATGCAAGATTTCTCGACAATTGAAGCAATTTTACGACTTTTTTCAATGTTTTACACACTTTTTCATCAATTTAGGCAATTTTTTCCACCTTTTAGGCAACAATTTACGCAATTTTTCAACATGTAAAACACTTTTCTACGCTAATTTTCAACATTTTACACAATTTTTCATCAAATTTAACAATTTTTCGACAACTTGAGCAACATTTCACGCAATTTTTCAACATTTTACACAATTTTTCATCAAATTAAACAATTTTTTTATGATTTTCAAAAAAATTGTGGGGAAAAAGTCAGATTTGGCCTTTTTTTCGCGAAAGTTGCATTTTTTTTTCACGAAAGTTGCACTTTTTCTGCTGAAAAAGCACCATAACTCTGACTAAAATTGACGAAAATGCAAAAACGAGGGCATTTTCGGAATCCTCGCGTCGAGACGAATCGAATGGTGTATTCACGTTTACATTTTGAGCTTTTTTCGCGAAAGTTGCATTTTTTTCACGAAAGTTGCATTTTTTTTACCGAAAAAAAGGCCATAACTCGTCAACAAAGGCTCGGCGAACAAAACGGTCGCCGGATTCGGAATCAGCGACCTCGAATTCGTCGAAAACGACACAAATCTCGAATTTTTTGAAAATCATCAAAATCCAACAAAATCATACGGGGTTAGTTCATGGTTTTTTCGAAAATTGATGATTTTCAAAAAATTCGAGATTTGTGTCGTTTTCGACTAATTCGAGGTCGCTGATTCCGAATCCGGCGACCGTTTTGTTCGCCGAGCCTTTGTTGACGAGTTATGGCCTTTTTTTCGGTAAAAAAAAGGCAACTTTTGCGAAAAAAAGCTCAAAAACAAAAAGTAAATACACCATTCGATTCGTCTCGACGAGAGGATTCCGAAAATGCCCTCGTTTTTGCATTTTGGTCGATTTTACTTAAAGTTGTGGTGAGTTTTCTGCAAAGGAACTGATTTTTCAGTTCAAAAAATGCAACTTTTGCAGAAAAAGGTTAAAATTAAAAGTGATTACACCATTCGATTCGTCTCGACGAGAGGATTCCGAAAATGCCCTCGTTTTTGCATTTTCGTCGATTTTTATCAAAGTTATGCTGATTTTTCTGCAAAGGAACTGATTTTTCAGTTCAAAAAATGCAACTTTTGCAGAAAAAGGTTAAAATTAAAAAGTGATTACACCATTCGATTCGTCTCGACGAGAGGATTCCGAAAATGCCCTCGTTTTTTGCATTTTCGTCAATTTTAGTCAGAGTTATGGTGCTTTTTCAGCAGAAAAAAATGCAACTTTCGTGAAAAAAAATGCAACTTTCGCGAAAAAAGGCCAAATCTGACTTTTTCCCCACAATTTTTTTGAAAATCATAAAAAAATTGTTTAATTTGATGAAAAATTGTGTAAAATTTTGAAAATTTCCGTAGAAAAGTGTCTTTTTTGTTGAAAAATTGCGTGAAATGTTGCTCAAATTGTCGAAAAATTGTTTAATTTGATGAAAAAATTGTGTAAAATGTTGAAAAATTGCGTGAAATGTTGCTTAAAAGGTGGAAAAATTGCCTAAATTGATAAAAAAGTGTGTAAAACATTGAAAAAATTCGTAAAATTGCTTCAATTGTCGAGAAATCCTGCATAAATTGATGAAAAATTGTGTGAAATGTTGAAAAAAAGTTGTAAAATTGCTTCAAATTGTCGAAAAATTGTTTTATTTGATGAAAAATTGTGTAAAATGTTGAAAAATTGCGTGAAATGTTGCTCAAGTTGTCGAAAAATTGTTAAACTTGATGAAAAATTGTGTAAAATGTTGGGAAAAAAGTCGTAAAATTGCATTAATTTGTCGAAAAATTGTTTAAATTGTTGAAAATTGTGTGAAAAAGTCGAGATATTTGTTAAAAATTGAGAGAATTGTCGAAAAACTGCAACAATTCATGCAATTTTTCAACATTTGAAGCAATTTTACAACTTTTTTTCAACATTTCACACAATTTTTCATCATTTTATGCAAGATTTCTCGACAATTGAAGCAATTTTACGACTTTTTTCAATGTTTTACACACTTTTTCATCAATTTAGGCAATTTTTCCACCTTTTAGGCAACAATTTACGCAATTTTTCAACATGTAAAACACTTTTCTACGCTAATTTTCAACATTTTACACAATTTTTCATCAAATTTAACAATTTTTCGACAACTTGAGCAACATTTCACGCAATTTTTCAACATTTTACACAATTTTTCATCAAATTAAACAATTTTTTTATGATTTTCAAAAAAATTGTGGGGAAAAAGTCAGATTTGGCCTTTTTTCGCGAAAGTTGCATTTTTTTTTCACGAAAGTTGCACTTTTTCTGCTGAAAAAGCACCATAACTCTGACTAAAATTGACGAAAATGCAAAAACGAGGGCATTTTCGGAATCCTCTCGTCGAGACGAATCGAATGGTGTATTCACGTTTACATTTTGAGCTTTTTTCGCGAAAGTTGCATTTTTTTCACGAAAGTTGCATTTTTTTTTACCGAAAAAAAGGCCATAACTCGTCAACAAAGGCTCGGCGAACAAAACGGTCGCCGGATTCGGAATCAGCGACCTCGAATTAGTCGAAAACGACACAAATCTCGAATTTTTTGAAAATCATCAAAATCCAAAAAAATCATAAGGGGTTAGTTCATGGTTTTTTCGAAAATTGATGATTTTCAAAAAATTCGAGATTTGTGTCGTTTTCGACTAATTCGAGGTCGCTGATTCCGAATCCGGCGACCGTTTTGTTCGCCGAGCCTTTGTTGACGAGTTATGGCCTTTTTTTCGGTAAAAAAAAGGCAACTTTTGCGAAAAAAGCTCAAAAACAAAAAGTAAATACACCATTCGATTCGTCTCGACGAGAGGATTCCGAAAATGCCCTCGTTTTTGCATTTTGGTCGATTTTTATCAAAGTTATGCTGATTTTTCTGCAAAGGAACTGATTTTTCAGTTCAAAAAATGCAACTTTTGCAGAAAAAGGTTAAAATTAAAAAGTGATTACACCATTCGATTCGTCTCGACGAGAGGATTCCGAAAATGCCCTCGTTTTTGCATTTTCGTCAATTTTAGTCAGAGTTATGGTGCTTTTTCAGCAGAAAAAATGCAACTTTCGTGAAAAAAAATGCAACTTTCGCGAAAAAAGGCCAAATCTGACTTTTTCCCCACAATTTTTTTGAAAATCATAAAAAAATTGTTTAATTTGATGAAAAATTGTGTAAAATTTTGAAAATTTCCGTAGAAAAGTGTCTTTTTTGTTGAAAAATTGCGTGAAATGTTGCTCAAATTGTCGAAAAATTGTTTAATTTGATGAAAAATTGTGTAAAATGTTGAAAAATTGCGTGAAATGTTGCTTAAAAGGTGGAAAAATTGCCTAAATTGATAAAAAAGTGTGTAAAACATTGAAAAAATTCGTAAAATTGCTTCAATTGTCGAGAAATCCTGCATAAATTGATGAAAAATTGTGTGAAATGTTGAAAAAAAGTTGTAAAATTGCTTCAAATTGTCGAAAAATTGTTTTATTTGATGAAAAATTGTGTAAAATGTTGAAAAATTGCGTGAAATGTTGCTCAAGTTGTCGAAAAATTGTTAAACTTGATGAAAAATTGTGTAAAATGTTGGGAAAAAAGTCGTAAAATTGCATTAATTTGTCGAAAAATTGTTTAAATTGTTGAAAATTGTGTGAAAAAGTCGAGATATTTGTTAAAAATTGAGAGAATTGTCGAAAAACTGCAACAATTCATGCAATTTTTCAACATTTGAAGCAATTTTACAACTTTTTTTCAACATTTCACACAATTTTTCATCAATTTATGCAAGATTTCTCGACAATTGAAGCAATTTTACGACTTTTTTCAATGTTTTACACACTTTTTCATCAATTTAGGCAATTTTTTCCACCTTTTAGGCAACAATTTACGCAATTTTTCAACATGTAAAACACTTTTCTACGCTAATTTTCAACATTTTACACAATTTTTCATCAAATTTAACAATTTTTCGACAACTTGAGCAACATTTCACGCAATTTTTCAACATTTTACACAATTTTTCATCAAATTAAACAATTTTTTTATGATTTTCAAAAAAATTGTGGGGAAAAAGTCAGATTTGGCCTTTTTTTCGCGAAAGTTGCATTTTTTTTTCACGAAAGTTGCACTTTTTCTGCTGAAAAAGCACCATAACTCTGACTAAAATTGACGAAAATGCAAAAACGAGGGCATTTTCGGAATCCTCTCGTCGAGACGAATCGAATGGTGTATTCACGTTTACATTTTGAGCTTTTTTTCGCGAAAGTTGCATTTTTTTCACGAAAGTTGCATTTTTTTTACCGAAAAAAAAGGCCATAACTCGTCAACAAAGGCTCGGCGAACAAAACGGTCGCCGGATTCGGAATCAGCGACCTCGAATTAGTCGAAAACGACACAAATCTCGAATTTTTTGAAAATCATCAAAATCCAAAAAAATCATAAGGGGTTAGTTCATGGTTTTTTTCGAAAATTGATGATTTTCAAAAAATTCGAGATTTGTGTCGTTTTCGACTAATTCGAGGTCGCTGATTCCGAATCCGGCGACCGTTTTGTTCGCCGAGCCTTTGTTGACGAGTTATGGCCTTTTTTTCGGTAAAAAAAAGGCAACTTTTGCGAAAAAAGCTCAAAAACAAAAAGTAAATACACCATTCGATTCGTCTCGACGAGAGGATTCCGAAAATGCCCTCGTTTTTGCATTTTGGTCGATTTTTATCAAAGTTATGCTGATTTTTCTGCAAAGGAACTGATTTTTCAGTTCAAAAAATGCAACTTTTGCAGAAAAAGGTTAAAATTAAAAAGTGATTACACCATTCGATTCGTCTCGACGAGAGGATTCCGAAAATGCCCTCGTTTTTTGCATTTTCGTCAATTTTAGTCAGAGTTATGGTGCTTTTTCAGCAGAAAAAATGCAACTTTCGTGAAAAAAAATGCAACTTTCGCGAAAAAAGGCCAAATCTGACTTTTTCCCCACAATTTTTTTGAAAATCATAAAAAAATTGTTTAATTTGATGAAAAATTGTGTAAAATTTTGAAAATTTCCGTAGAAAAGTGTCTTTTTTGTTGAAAAATTGCGTGAAATGTTGCTCAAATTGTCGAAAAATTGTTTAATTTGATGAAAAATTGTGTAAAATGTTGAAAAATTGCGTGAAATGTTGCTTAAAAGGTGGAAAAATTGCCTAAATTGATAAAAAAGTGTGTAAAACATTGAAAAAATTCGTAAAATTGCTTCAATTGTCGAGAAATCCTGCATAAATTGATGAAAAATTGTGTGAAATGTTGAAAAAAAGTTGTAAAATTGCTTCAAATTGTCGAAAAATTGTTTTATTTGATGAAAAATTGTGTAAAATGTTGAAAAATTGCGTGAAATGTTGCTCAAGTTGTCGTAAAATTGTTAAACTTGATGAAAAATTGTGTAAAATGTTGGGAAAAAAGTCGTAAAATTGCATTAATTTGTCGAAAAATTGTTTAAATTGTTGAAAATTGTGTGAAAAAGTCGAGATATTTGTTAAAAATTGAGAGAATTGTCGAAAAACTGCAACAATTCATGCAATTTTTCAACATTTGAAGCAATTTTACAACTTTTTTTCAACATTTCACACAATTTTTCATCAATTTATGCAAGATTTCTCGACAATTGAAGCAATTTTACGACTTTTTTCAATGTTTTACACACTTTTTCATCAATTTAGGCAATTTTTCCACCTTTTAGGCAACAATTTACGCAATTTTTCAACATGTAAAACACTTTTCTACGCTAATTTTCAACATTTTACACAATTTTTCATCAAATTTAACAATTTTTCGACAACTTGAGCAACATTTCACGCAATTTTTCAACATTTTACACAATTTTTCATCAAATTAAACAATTTTTTTATGATTTTCAAAAAAATTGTGGGGAAAAAGTCAGATTTGGCCTTTTTTCGCGAAAGTTGCATTTTTTTTTCACGAAAGTTGCACTTTTTCTGCTGAAAAAGCACCATAACTCTGACTAAAATTGACGAAAATGCAAAAACGAGGGCATTTTCGGAATCCTCTCGTCGAGACGAATCGAATGGTGTATTCACGTTTACATTTTGAGCTTTTTTCGCGAAAGTTGCATTTTTTTTCACGAAAGTTGCATTTTTTTTACCGAAAAAAAGGCCATAACTCGTCAACAAAGGCTCGGCGAACAAAACGGTCGCCGGATTCGGAATCAGCGACCTCGAATTAGTCGAAAACGACACAAATCTCGAATTTTTTGAAAATCATCAAAATCCAAAAAAATCATAAGGGGTTAGTTCATGGTTTTTTCGAAAATTGATGATTTTCAAAAAATTCGAGATTTGTGTCGTTTTCGACTAATTCGAGGTCGCTGATTCCGAATCCGGCGACCGTTTTGTTCGCCGAGCCTTTGTTGACGAGTTATGGCCTTTTTTTCGGTAAAAAAAAGGCAACTTTTGCGAAAAAAGCTCAAAAACAAAAAGTAAATACACCATTCGATTCGTCTCGACGAGAGGATTCCGAAAATGCCCTCGTTTTTGCATTTTGGTCGATTTTTATCAAAGTTATGCTGATTTTTCTGCAAAGGAACTGATTTTTCAGTTCAAAAAATGCAACTTTTGCAGAAAAAGGTTAAAATTAAAAAGTGATTACACCATTCGATTCGTCTCGACGAGAGGATTCCGAAAATGCCCTCTTTTTTGCATTTTCGTCAATTTTAGTCAGAGTTATGGTGCTTTTTCAGCAGAAAAAATGCAACTTTCGTGAAAAAAAATGCAACTTTCGAAAAAAAGGCCAAATCTGACTTTTTCCCCACAATTTTTTTGAAAATCATAAAAAAATTGTTTAATTTGATGAAAAATTGTGTAAAATTTTGAAAATTTCCGTAGAAAAGTGTCTTTTTTGTTGAAAAATTGCGTGAAATGTTGCTCAAATTGTCGAAAAATTGTTTAATTTGATGAAAAATTGTGTAAAATGTTGAAAAATTGCGTGAAATGTTGCTTAAAAGGTGGAAAAATTGCCTAAATTGATAAAAAAGTGTGTAAAACATTGAAAAAATTCGTAAAATTGCTTCAATTGTCGAGAAATCCTGCATAAATTGATGAAAAATTGTGTGAAATGTTGAAAAAAAGTTGTAAAATTGCTTCAAATTGTCGAAAAATTGTTTTATTTGATGAAAAATTGTGTAAAATGTTGAAAAATTGCGTGAAATGTTGCTCAAGTTGTCGAAAAATTGTTAAACTTGATGAAAAATTGTGTAAAATGTTGGGAAAAAAGTCGTAAAATTGCATTAATTTGTCGAAAAATTGTTTAAATTGTTGAAAATTGTGTGAAAAAGTCGAGATATTTGTTAAAAATTGAGAGAATTGTCGAAAAACTGCAACAATTCATGCAATTTTTCAACATTTGAAGCAATTTTACAACTTTTTTTCAACATTTCACACAATTTTTCATCAATTTATGCAAGATTTCTCGACAATTGAAGCAATTTTACGACTTTTTTCAATGTTTTACACACTTTTTCATCAATTTAGGCAATTTTTCCACCTTTTAGGCAACAATTTACGCAATTTTTCAACATGTAAAACACTTTTCTACGCTAATTTTCAACATTTTACACAATTTTTCATCAAATTTAACAATTTTTCGACAACTTGAGCAACATTTCACGCAATTTTTCAACATTTTACACAATTTTTCATCAAATTAAACAATTTTTTTATGATTTTCAAAAAAATTGTGGGGAAAAAGTCAGATTTGGCCTTTTTTCGCGAAAGTTGCATTTTTTTTTCACGAAAGTTGCACTTTTTCTGCTGAA
Organism: Pseudococcus viburni; assembly: GCA_033439095.1. NCBI lineage: Eukaryota > Metazoa > Arthropoda > Insecta > Hemiptera > Pseudococcidae > Pseudococcus > Pseudococcus viburni. The sequence goes on from JAVBJF010001604.1 coordinate 10,309, forward strand.
AAAGCACCATAACTCTGACTAAAATTGACGAAAATGCAAAAACGAGGGCATTTTCGGAATCCTCTCGTCGAGACGAATCGAATGGTGTATTCACGTTTACATTTTGAGCTTTTTTCGCGAAAGTTGCATTTTTTTCACGAAAGTTGCATTTTTTTTACCGAAAAAAAGGCCATAACTCGTCAACAAAGGCTCGGCGAACAAAACGGTCGCCGGATTCGGAATCAGCGACCTCGAATTAGTCGAAAACGACACAAATCTCGAATTTTTTGAAAATCATCAAAATCCAAAAAATCATAAGGGGTTAGTTCATGGTTTTTTCGAAAATTGATGATTTTCAAAAAATTCGAGATTTGTGTCGTTTTCGACTAATTCGAGGTCGCTGATTCCGAATCCGGCGACCGTTTTGTTCGCCGAGCCTTTGTTGACGAGTTATGGCCTTTTTTTCGGTAAAAAAAAGGCAACTTTTGCGAAAAAAGCTCAAAAACAAAAAGTAAATACACCATTCGATTCGTCTCGACGAGAGGATTCCGAAAATGCCCTCGTTTTTGCATTTTGGTCGATTTTTATCAAAGTTATGCTGATTTTTCTGCAAAGGAACTGATTTTTCAGTTCAAAAAATGCAACTTTTGCAGAAAAAGGTTAAAATTAAAAAGTGATTACACCATTCGATTCGTCTCGACGAGAGGATTCCGAAAATGCCCTCGTTTTTTTGCATTTTCGTCAATTTTAGTCAGAGTTATGGTGCTTTTTCAGCAGAAAAAATGCAACTTTCGTGAAAAAAAATGCAACTTTCGCGAAAAAAAGGCCAAATCTGACTTTTTCCCCACAATTTTTTTGAAAATCATAAAAAAATTGTTTAATTTGATGAAAAATTGTGTAAAATTTTGAAAATTTCCGTAGAAAAGTGTCTTTTTTGTTGAAAATTGCGTGAAATGTTGCTCAAATTGTCGAAAAATTGTTTAATTTGATGAAAAATTGTGTAAAATGTTGAAAAATTGCGTGAAATGTTGCTTAAAAGGTGGAAAAATTGCCTAAATTGATAAAAAAGTGTGTAAAACATTGAAAAAATTCGTAAAATTGCTTCAATTGTCGAGAAATCCTGCATAAATTGATGAAAAATTGTGTGAAATGTTGAAAAAAAGTTGTAAAATTGCTTCAAATTGTC
>JAVBJF010001605.1:0-11449 GCA_033439095.1 Pseudococcus viburni
AAAATTAAAAAAAAAAAAAAAAAAAAAAAAAAAAAATTTAAAAAAAAAAAAAACAAAAAAAAAAAATTTTTAAAAAAAAAAAAAAAAAAAATTTTTAAAAAAAAAAAAAAAAAAAAAAAAAAAAAAAAAAAAAAAAAAAAAAAAAAAAAAAAAAAAAAAAAAAAAAAAAAAAAAAAAAAAAAAAAAAAAAAAAAAAAAAAAAAAAATAAAAAAAAAAAAAAAAAAAAAAAAAAAAAAAAAAAAAAAAAAAAAAATAAAAAAAAAAAAAAAAAAAAAAAAATCAAAAAAAAAAAAAAAAAAAAAAAAAAAAAAAAAAAAAAAAAAAAAAAAAAAAAAAAAAAAAAAAAAAAAAAAAAAAAAAAAAAAAAAAAAAAAAAAAAAAAAAAAAAAAAAAAAAAAAAAAAAAAAAAAAAAAAAAAAAAAAAAAAAAAAAAAAAAAAAAAAAAAAAAAAAAAAAAAAAAAAAAAAAAAAAAAAAAAAAAAAATATTTTAAAAAAAAAAAAAAAAAAAAAAAAAAAAAAAAAAAAAAAAAAAAAAAAAAAAAAAAAAAAAAAAAAAAAAAAAAAAAAAAAAAAAAAAAAAAAAAAAAAAAAAAAAAAAAAAAAAAAAAAAAAAAAAAAAAAAAAAAAAAAAAAAAAAAAAAAAAAAAAAAAAAAAATATAAAAAAAAAAAAAAAAAAAAAATTTATTAAAAAAAAAAAGACAAAATTAAATAATAAAAAACATATTTTAACAAAAAACAATTTAAACAAGAAAAAACAAAAAATACATTATATTATTATTTATAAAAAAAATATATAAATAAACTTAAAAAAAAAAATAAACTAAAAAAAAATATAATAAATATTATTTTAATTAAATATAAATAAAATTTTTTTATAATTATATAAGTTAAAAAAATTAACAACAAATCACTAAAAAAAAAATAAATAAAAAAAACAAAAAAAAAATATATAAAACAAAAACAAAACCAACAAATGTAAAATTATAATTTATAAAAAAAAAAAAATTATAAAATAAAGACAATATAAAAACAAAAAAAAAAACACAACAACAATAAAAAAACAAAATATAAAATAAAAACAAAATAATAAAAAAAACAAAAACTAAAATTTATATAAACAAATCAAAATAATAGTATTGAGACTAAAAGAAGAACAAAAAATTTTCGAAATTTTCTATAATATGTGTTCTACACAAATAATACAAAAAAAAAAAAAAAACAAAAATTTAACAAAAAAACATATAAAACTATATTATATTAAAAAAAATATTAAAATAAATTTAAAACAAACACAAAATACAAAATCAACAAACAAAAAAACACAAACTACAACACAATACAAATATAAAAAATTTTATTATCACAAAATTTTATTATATATTATAAAGAAAACAAACAAAAGAAATAAAAACCCACCAAAAAAACAACGACGTAAAAGACAAACAACAATACACAAAAAAAAACAAAACAAAAAATAAAAAAAACACAACAAAAGAAAGATAAATAAAGGAAAGAACAAAAAGCAACAAATAAAAAAAAGAAAAACATAAAACAACAACAAGACACAGAAAAAAAATAAAAAAAAAGTGAAGAAAAAAAGACACAAAAACAAAAAAGATAACAAAAAGACAAGTAAAAAAATAATAAAACAAACCACGAAAAAAGAAAAACGATACAAAAAAAAAATAAAAACGAACAAAACACAAAACAAAAAAAAAAAACACAAAACAGCAAAATAAAAACAAGACCAGCAAACACGATAATGAATAAAAATAACACAACAAAAAAAAGACACACAACACACAAAGAAAGAAAAAGAAGGAAAACGACCCCCCTCTACCCCCCCACACAAAAAGAAAAGTAAGAACAAAAAAATAGAAGTGAGACCCCAAAAAAGAAAACGATAAAAGAGGCATAAAACAAACACAAACAACCAAAAAAAAAAAAACCAACCAACAAAAAATAAACACCAAAAAGAGAAAAAAAAAAAAGGAACCAACCTACTCCCACATTCTGAAAACAAAAAAAGAAAAGAAAATAAAAAAAAAAAAAAGAAAAAAAAAAAAAAATTTATAAAATTAAAAATTTTTAATATTTAAAAATTTAAGAAAAAAAAAAAAATTAAAAAAGAAAAAACAAATTAAATAAAAAAAAATAAAAAAAACAAATAAAATTTTTTTTTATGAAATAATTAAAAAAAAAAAATTTATAAATTAAAATTTTTAAAAAAAATTTATAAAAATTGAAATAAAAATTAATTAATAAAAAAGACAAAAGAAAAAAAAAAAAAATTACAAAAACAAAAAAAAAGAAACAATAAAACCACTAAAAAAAAAATGACATAAAAAAAACATCAACCCCACATACATGAAAGAACAATTAATAGAAAAAAACTCGTCAAAAAAGACATAAAAAAATAAAATGAAAATACAAACACATATTTTAAAAAATATAATCTTTTTAAATAAAAAAATTAATATTATTTATATAAACAACAACAAAATAAAAAAAAAAGAAACAAAATTAAAAAAATTATAATAACAATATAATTTTGTTTTATAATATAATATTATATTATATAATCTAACAAAAAATAAAACATAAAAAAACACTTGATCAAAAAAATAAATTATATAAAAAAAAACAAACAAAAACAAAAAAAAAAATTTATAAAAAAAAATAAAATAAAAAAAAAGAAATAAAATAAAAAAAAACAAAAAAACACACTTATATACATATTATTACACAATAAAAAAAACAACACAACAAAAACAAAACAACAATACTAAATTTTTTTAATAAAAAACACAAAAATTTTTAAACAACACACAACCACAGAAAAAAAACACAAAAAAAAATAAATAATAAAAAAAACAAAAAACAAATTACAACAAAACAAAATCAAAAAAAAAAAAAACACATAAAACAATACTAATATTTTAAACATAAAACCAAAAAAAAAAAACAGAAACAAAAAAAAAATTATATTTTTAAAATATATTATTATAACACAAACAAAAACCACAATTAACAAATTTTTATCAAAAAACAACAACACAAATAACAAAAAAAACATACAAAAAAAAACAGAATAGTACATTAACAATTTATATATGTTATAAAATAATACAAAAAACAAAAAAATTCTTTTTAAAAAAATATTAAATCACAAATACAATACAAAACACAAAAAAAAAATAACATAACATATATAAAAACAACAAAAATTTAAAAACAATTTTTAAATTTCTTTCTATACACAATATATAATATAAACAAATAAAATAAATCTATTTTAAATTATAAAAATAATTCTAACACACAAATTAAAAAAACAATTAAATCTATAAAAAAAACATAAAATATATATCAAGAAAAACAATTAAACAAAAAAATATGTATAATTATATATATCTCAAATTTTTTAACAGAAAACAACAAAACAAAATAAACATATATATATAATAAAAAAGAAAATATACAAAAAAAAGAAAAAAAAAAAAAATAAAAAACCAAAAAAAAATAAAGAAAAAAACAATTAAAAAAAACAAAAAAAACAAAAATTATAATAAATCATTTTTACAAAAAAAACAAAAAAAAAGATTCTTAATACACCACAAAACAACACTAATAACAAAAACAGCAAATACAAAAATTTTTAAATACATTTTAAACAACATTAACATCTAATAATAACAAATCAAAATTTATATTTTTATACAATACAAAAAAAAAATAAAAAAACAAAAAACAAACAAGAAAATAAAAAACTAAAACAAATATAGTAAATATTATATTAAATTAAAAAATTATTATATAAAAACAAACAATATATTTTATAAATATAATAAAATAATTACAAAATATTTTTTTAAATAACAATAAAAATTAAATTAAACAAACATAATAATAATAAAATTTAAACAATTATTTCTTAATATATTATTTTATTTATTTATTATTATATTTTTTATAACATAATACAATATTATTATATAATTTTTATTACAAAAAAAAAACATAAAAAATAAAAAATTAAAATTTTTTGTAAAAAACAATATAATATGTATGTAAAATACAAATAAAATAAAAAGAAATGAAATAAATAAAAAAAATATAAATAATTTATTTATACAATAAATAAACAAAATATAATAGAATACAAATTAACAATAAACAGAAAAAAAATAATATTAATTTTAATTAATAAAAAAAAAAATAAAAATAAAAAATATAACTAAAAATAAAAAAAAAAAATATAAATTTAAAAAAAACAAAGAATTTATTTTTTTATTAACATATACAATAACTATTAAAAATAAAACAAGCATATTTTATTAATTATTTAAAAAAAAAATAAAAAATTAATAAACAATACAATTAAAAAAAAAACAAAAAAAATAAACTAAAAACAACCCTTAAAAACATACCATAAACCGATTTAAAAAAAATAAAAAAAATAAATAAAAAAAAAATAAACAACAAAACAATACAACATAAAAAAATTAATTTATAATAAACAAAAAAAACAAAATACAATAAAGAAAAAAATCGAATAAAAAAACTAACCAAATTCAATATTTTGTCCAAAAAACAGCAAAACACACAAGAAAAAAAATTCATATATATTTACCCACAAAACTAAATAAAACACCCAAAAACACCATAAACACCCCAAAAAAACCAAAACAATATATTAAAAAAATTAATTCAATCAAAACATAAATAATTACTTAAATTAACAAACACAGTAAACACAAAAAAACAAAATTGTAAACAATTAATAAAAACAATAAATAACAAAAAAACACAAAAAAACAAAATCCAAACACACAACAATCAAAACCCAATTAAAAAAATATAAAAGAAAAAAAACTATAACAAAAATGAACATAAAAAAAAAAAAAACAAATTAACAAAATTATAATAACAAAACTAAACAACTAAAAAAAAAACAAAACATACAATAACAAAACATAACAAAAAAAAACAAACAAAAACAATAAAAAAAATAATAATCTATTAAGCCCATAAAACAAATTAACAAAAATAACAATAAAAAAAGAAAAACAAAACATACAAAGATAAAAAAAAAAACTAAAAACAAACAATATAAATCAATAAAAAATAAAAATCAAATCATTTTATTATAATTTATAATGATAAATTTCCATCTTAACAATTAATAAACAACATACACAACATATAAAAAAAATTAACAAAAATAAAAAAAAAAATTTTTATAATAAATTTTTTCAATTTTATATATTAATTTATAATAAAAATAATTTATTATCTGTATATTACTTTACTTACAATTATTTAACAATACTTTCTTCTTTTTCTTTCACTGCACTACTTCCCACCATCCTCCTCCACAAACCACCCACCCTAATCCAAACAACCCCAATCATAATTTTTACACTTTCATCTTTCCACAACGCCCCTATCCGCTACACTCCCCTTCTCCCCAACCACATACCCTCCCACCCTCCCCACACCAACCCCACAACCCCCACCATACCAACAACAAACACCTCCTTACCCACCTAGTCACCCACACACACCCCCCCTTTCTTTTTACACATTCACCCACCCCCCAACCCCCACCAAAACCACGCCCCACCCAACACCCCAAAAACCCTAAAGAACTTTTACCTCCGACCACGATCTACACAACAACCCCCCACCCCAACACACCACTACACCAAATACACCCTACACCCACACACACACACAAAATACGGCCCCACCACCAAATCCTCCCATTCACACTCAATCCACCTCATCACCCATATAATACACCAACAACATACCAACCACCAACCACCAATCTAACACCACTCACATACCAAAAAGCAACCCCCATTACCAAAAACCAAAAACACATAAATGTTTTCTTTAAACAAACCCCTCAACACCCCCATCACAACCATTAAACCACACATTCCACCATATACCCCTTGTCAACCACACACCTCATATCTAGGTAGCCCTCCGCACCTACACCAACTACCTTAGAAAATTAAAAAAAAAAAAAAAAAAAAAAAAAAAAAAAAAAAAAAAAAAAAAAAAAAAAAAAAAAAAAAAAAAAAAAAAAAAAAAAAAAAAAAAAAAAAAAAAAAAAAAAAAAAAAAAAAAAAAAAAAAAAAAAAAAAAAAAAAAAAAAAAAAAAAAAAAAAAAAAAAAAAAAAAAAAAAAAAAAAAAAAAAAAAAAAAAAAAAAAAAAAAAAAAAAAAAAAAAAAAAAAAAAAAAAAAAAAAAAAAAAAAAAAAAAAAAAAAAAAAAAAAAAAAAAAAAAAAAAAAAAAAAAAAAAAAAAAAAAAAAAAAAAAAAAAAAAAAAAAAAAAAAAAAAAAAAAAAAAAAAAAAAAAAAAAAAAAAAAAAAAAAAAAAAAAAAAAAAAAAAAAAAAAAAAAAAAAAAAAAAAAAAAAAAAAAAAAAAAAAAAAAAAAAAAAAAAAAAAAAAAAAAAAAAAAAAAAAAAAAAAAAAAAAAAAAAAAAAAAAAAAAAAAAAAAAAAAAAAAAAAAAAAAAAAAAAAAAAAAAAAAAAAAAAAAAAAAAAAAAAAAAAAAAAAAAAAAAAAAAAAAAAAAAAAAAAAAAAAAAAAAAAAAAAAAAAAAAAAAAAAAAAAAAAAAAAAAAAAAAAAAAAAAAAAAAAAAAAAAAAAAAAAAAAAAAAAAAAAAAAAAAAAAAAAAAAAAAAAAAAAAAAAAAAAAAAAAAAAAAAAAAAAAAAAAAAAAAAAAAAAAAAAAAAAAAAAAAAAAAAAAAAAAAAAAAAAAAAAAAAAAAAAAAAAAAAAAAAAAAAAAAAAAAAAAAAAAAAAAAAAAAAAAAAAAAAAAAAAAAAAAAAAAAAAAAAAAAAAAAAAAAAAAAAAAAAAAAAAAAAAAAAAAAAAAAAAAAAAAAAAAAAAAAAAAAAAAAAAAAAAAAAAAAAAAAAAAAAAAAAAAAAAAAAAAAAAAAAAAAAAAAAAAAAAAAAAAAAAAAAAAAAAAAAAAAAAAAAAAAAAAAAAAAAAAAAAAAAAAAAAAAAAAAAAAAAAAAAAAAAAAAAAAAAAAAAAAAAAAAAAAAAAAAAAAAAAAAAAAAAAAAAAAAAAAAAAAAAAAAAAAAAAAAAAAAAAAAAAAAAAAAAAAAAAAAAAAAAAAAAAAAAAAAAAAAAAAAAAAAAAAAAAAAAAAAAAAAAACAAAAAAAAAAAAAAAAAAAAAAAAAAAAAAAAAAAAAAAAAAAAAAAAAAAAAAAAAAAAAAAAAAAAAAAAAAAAAAAAAAAAAAAAAAAAAAAAAAAAAAAAAAAAAAAAAAAAAAAAAAAAAAAAAAAAAAAAAAAAAAAAAAAAAAAAAAAAAAAAAAAAAAAAACAAAAAAAAAAAAAAAAAAAAAAAAAAAAAAAAAAAAAAAAAAAAAAAAAAAAAAAAAAAAAAAAAAAAAAAAAAAAAAAAAAAAAAAAAAAAAAAAAAAAAAAAAAAAAAAAAAAAAAAAAAAAAAAAAAAAAAAAAAAAAAACAAAAAAAAAAAAAAAAAAAAAAAAAAAAAAAAAAAAAAAAAAAAAAAAAAAAAAAAAAAAAAAAAAAAAAAAAAAAAAAAAAAAAAAAAAAAAAAAAAAAAAAAAAAAAAAAAAAAAAAAAAAAAAAAAAAAAAAAAAAAAAAAAAAAAAAAAAAAAAAAAAAAAAAAAAAAAAAAAAAAAAAAAAAAAAAAAAAAAAAAAAAAAAAAAAAAAAAAAAAAAAAAAAAAAAAAAAAAAAAAAAAAAAAAAAAAAAAAAAAAAAAAAAAAAAAAAAAAAAAAAAAAAAAAAAAAAAAAAAAAAAAAAAAAAAAAAAAAAAAAAAAAAAAAAAAAAAAAAAAAAAAAAAAAAAAAAAAAAAAAAAAAAAAAAAAAAAAAAAAAAAAAAAAAAAAAAAAAAAAAAAAAAAAAAAAAAAAAAAAAAAAAAAAAAAAAAAAAAAAAAAAAAAAAAAAAAAAAAAAAAAAAAAAAAAAAAAAAAAAAAAAAAAAAAAAAAAAAAAAAAAAAAAAAAAAAAAAAAAAAAAAAAAAAAAAAAAAAAAAAAAAAAAAAAAAAAAAAAAAAAAAAAAAAAAAAAAAAAAAAAAAAAAAAAAAAAAAAAAAAAAAAAAAAAAAAAAAAAAAAAAAAAAAAAAAAAAAAAAAAAAAAAAAAAAAAAAAAAAAAAAAAAAAAAAAAAAAAAAAAAAAAAAAAAAAAAAAAAAAAAAAAAAAAAAAAAAAAAAAAAAAAAAAAAAAAAAAAAAAAAAAAAAAAAAAAAAAAAAAAAAAAAAAAAAAAAAAAAAAAAAAAAAAAAAAAAAAAAAAAAAAAAAAAAAAAAAAAAAAAAAAAAAAAAAAAAAAAAAAAAAAAAAAAAAAAAAAAAAAATAAAAAAAAAAAAAAAAAAAAAAAAAAAAAAAAAAAAAAAAAAAAAAAAAAAAAAAAAAAAAAAAAAAAAAAAAAAAAAAAAAAAAAAAAAAAAAAAAAAAAAAAAAAAAAAAAAAAAAAAAAAAAAAAAAAAAAAAAAAAAAAAAAAAAAAAAAAAAAAAAAAAAAAAAAAAAAAAAAAAAAAAAAAAAAAAAAAAAAAAAAAAAAAAAAAAAAAAAAAAAAAAAAAAAAAAAAAAAAAAAAAAAAAAAAAAAAAAAAAAAAAAAAAAAAAAAAAAAAAAAAAAAAAAAAAAAAAAAAAAAAAAAAAAAAAAAAAAAAAAAAAAAAAAAAAAAAAAAAAAAAAAAAAAAAAAAAAAAAAAAAAAAAAAAAAAAAAAAAAAAAAAAAAAAAAAAAAAAAAAAAAAAAAAAAAAAAAAAAAAAAAAAAAAAAAAAAAAAAACAAAAAAAAAAAAAAAAAAAAAAAAAAAAAAAAAAAAAAAAAAAAAAAAAAAAAAAAAAAAAAAAAAAAAAAAAAAAAAAAAAAAAAAAAAAAAAAAAAAAAAAAAAAAAAAAAAAAAAAAAAAAAAAAAAAAAAAAAAAAAAAAAAAAAAAAAAAAAAAAAAAAAAAAAAAAAAAAAAAAAAAAAAAAAAAAAAAAAAAAAAAAAAAAAAAAAAAAAAAAAAACAAAAAAAAAAAAAAAAAAAAAAAAAAAAAAAAAAAAAAAAAAAAAAAAAAAAAAAAAAAAAAAAAAAAAAAAAAAAAAAAAAAAAAAAAAAAAAAAAAAAAAAAAAAAAAAAAAAAAAAAAAAAAAAAAAAAAAAAAAAAAAAAAAAAAAAAAAAAAAAAAAAAAAAAAAAAAAAAAAAAAAAAAAAAAAAAAAAAAAAAAAAAAAAAAAAAAAAAAAAAAAAAAAAAAAAAAAAAAAAAAAAAAAAAAAAAAAAAAAAAAAAAAAAAAAAAAAAAAAAAAAAAAAAAAAAAAAAAAAAAAAAAAAAAAAAAAACAAAAAAAAAAAAAAAAAAAAAAAAAAAAAAAAAAAAAAAAAAAAAAAAAAAAAAAAAAAAAAAAAAAAAAAAAAAAAAACAAAAAAAAAAAAAAAAAAAAAAAAAAAAAAAAAAAAAAAAAAAAAAAAAAAAAAAAAAAAAAAAAAAAAAAAAAAAAAAAAAAAAAAAAAAAAAAAAAAAAAAAAAAAAAAAAAAAAAAAAAAAAAAAAAAAAAAAAAAAAAAAAAAAAAAAAAAAAAAAAAAAAAAAAAAAAAAAAAAAAAAAAAAAAAAAAAAAAAAAAAAAAAAAAAAAAAAAAAAAAAAAAAAAAAAAAAAAAAAAAAAAAAAAAAAAAAAAAAAAAAAAAAAAAAAAAAAAAAAAAAAAAAAAAAAAAAAAAAAAAAAAAAAAAAAAAAAAAAAAAAAAAAAAAAAAAAAAAAAAAAAAAAAAAAAAAAAAAAAAAAAAAAAACAAAAAAAAAAAAAAAAAAAAAAAAAAAAAAAAAAAAAAAAAAAAAAAAAAAAAAAAAAAAAAAAAAAAAAAAAAAAAAAAAAAAAAAAAAAAAAAAAAAAAAAAAAAAAAAAAAAAAAAAAAAAAAAAAAAAAAAAAAAAAAAAAAAAAAAAAAAAAAAAAAAAAAAAAAAAACAAAAAAAAAAAAAAAAAAAAAAAAAAAAAAAAAAAAAAAAAAAAAAAAAAAAAAAAAAAAAAAAAAAAAAAAAAAAAAAAAAAAAAAAAAAAAAAAAAAAAAAAAAAAAAAAAAAAAAAAAAAAAAAAAAAAAAAAAAAAAAAAAAAAAAAAAAAAAAAAATAAAAAAAAAAAAAAAAAAAAAAAAAAAAAAAAAAAAAAAAAAAAAAAAAAAAAAAAAAAAAAAAAAAAAAAAAAAAAAAAAAAAAAAAAAAAAAAAAAAAAAAAAAAAAAAAAAAAAAAAAAAAAAAAAAAAAAAAAAAAAAAAAAAAAAAAAAAAAAAAAAAAAAAAAAAAAAAAAAAAAAAAAAAAAAAAAAAAAAAAAAAAACAAAAAAAAAAAAAAAAAAAAAAAAAAAAAAAAAAAAAAAAAAAAAAAAAAAAAAAAAAAAAAAAAAAAAAAAAAAAAAAAAAAAAAAAAAAAAAAAAAAAAAAAAAAAAAAACAAAAAAAAAAAAAAAAAAAAAAAAAAAAAAAAAAAAAAAAAAAAAAAAAAAAAAAAAAAAAAAAAAAACAAAAAAAAAAAAAACAAAAAAAAAAAAAAAAAAAAAAAAAAAAAAAAAAAAAAAAAAAAAAAAAAAAAAAAAAAAAAAAAAAAAAAAAAAAAAAAAAAAAAAAAAAAAACAAAAAAAAAAAAAAAAAAAAAAAAAAAAAAAAAAAAAAAAAAAAAAAAAAAAAAAAAAAAAAAAAAAAAAAAAAAAAAAAAAAAAAAAAAAAAAAAAAAAAACAAAAAAAAAAAAAAAAAAAAAAAAAAAAAAAAAAAAAAAAAAAAAAATAAAAAAAAAAAAAAAAAAAAAAAAAAAAACAAAAAAAAAAAAAAAAAAAAAAAAAAAAAAAAAAAAAAAAAAAAAAAAAAAAAAAAAAAAAAAAAAAAAAAAAAAAAAAAAAAAAAAAAAAAAAAAAAAAAAAAAAAAAAAAAAAAAAAAAAAAAAAAACAAAAAAAAAAAAAAAAAAAAAAAAAAAAAAAAAAAAAAAAAAAAAAAAAAAAAAAAAAAAAAAAAAAAAAAAAAAAAAAAAAAAAAAAAAAAAAAAAAAAAAAAAAAAAAAAAAAAAAAAAAAAAAAAAAAAAAAAAAAAAAAAAAAAAAAAAAAAAAAAAAAAAAAAAAAAAAAAAAAAAAAAAAAAAAAAAAAAAAAAAAAAAAAAAAAAAAAAAAAAAAAAAAAAAAAAAAAAAAAAAAAAAAAAAAAAAAAAAAAAAAAACAAAAACAAAAAAAAAAAAAAAAAAAAAAAAAAAAAAAAAAAAAAAAAAAAAAAAAAAAAAAAAAAAAAACAAAAAAAAAAAAAAAAAAAAAAAAAAAAAAAAAAAAAAAAAAAAAAAAAAAAAAAAAAAAAAAAAAAAACAAAAAAAAAAAAAAAAAAAAAAAAAAAAAAAAAAAAAAAAAAAAAAAAAAAAAAAAAAAAAAAAAAAAAAAAAAAAAAAAAAAAAAAAAAAAAAAAAAAAAAAAAAA
>JAVBJF010001606.1:0-11426 GCA_033439095.1 Pseudococcus viburni
CAAAAAAAATCAAAAAAAATCAAAACTAAAAAAAAAAAGATATTTTTGTGTTTAAATTTGTGAATCCCATTTAAATAACACGTGTTTACAATTACCCCACATCGGAAAAATTTGATGGGTATTTGTAAATGCTGCAGAAAATTAATTTCTCAGCTTCAAAAATCATAAGAATTGAATTTCATCATTTTTGAATGTCCGTAGAACTAAAGTAATGCAACAAACACCAACTTTTTTACTTTTTTCTATTTTTTCTCCAATTTTGAAGATTACGTAAATTGTGTGAAAATCGAAATTTGATATCATGTTTTTTTCATCGCGAAATTTTTCATCACAGCTGTCACCAAGAACCCAAAGTTTTTTATTATAGTAAGACCAATTATTCAAAGTTTTTATTTTTGGCAACTCCAGCTCGCTAGATGCATTTAAGTATTTACAGCACGACTTGTTTACAATTACCCCATGTTTACAATTACCCCAAATGACCTTACTCCTAAAAAATGAGATGAAAGTGAACTAATGACTTTTCCAGGTAAAATCTCCTTCGGTAATAACAATTTTGGTAATTTAGAAAAAAATGAAATGTTTCATTGTGTTGTGGTTGTGAAATTTTGAGAATAGTTGAGCTAAGGTAAGGGTTCACCTTAGGAAATTGGATAAACAATTTTATTTACATATTTGCTTCTTTCAGTCCAACTTTCGAAAAAAAAAATGTATTTTAGAAGCGAAAGACAAAAAAATTAAACTGTAGGCATTTTTATGAAAACTTCAGTAGCATTGAAAATAAAAACTTCTGAAATTTGTGCAATATTCATTCGGGTTAAATTTTTGTTTTCTATTTTAGAGCTGGGTCAGTCCTTCTCGTACGCCAAAATGGTTAAATCATTGTTCAGTCCTCAGGACTCTACCGTAGGGTGGTCCTTATTTTCAAGTTTGAGAAATTTTGCGTACCCCCCCCCCCCCAAAGTTGTTCCTTTTTATGAGAAAATAATTCCCTATTTTTTTATTTTTCATTTTTTTGAAATTAACACGTGCCTGTATGCCCCTCAATGTCCCTCATTATTCAAAATATGAAAAATACCAATTTTTATCAAAATTTTTTAAAATTTTAATTTTTGTGTCCAAACTCCTCCAAGTAATTCATTATTCATAAAAAGGAAAAGTGTTTTCAGTAGTGGTAAAACCGTGGATAAAATTTATCCACATATTTCACCACGAGAAAAAAGTGTTTTCGGAGGTGGTAAAAACGTGGGTAAGAATTATCCACATATTTCACCACATTAAAAAAATCATTTCAGAGAAGGGTGAAAACGTGGATAAAATTTCTCCACATATTTCACCATAAGGAATAAGTGTTTCCAGTGGTGGTAAAAACGTGGGTAAAATTTATCCACATATTTCACCACATGGAAAATGTGTTTCCAGTTGTGGTAAAACAGTGGATAAAATTTATCCGCATATTTCATCACATGGAAAAAGTGTTTAAAGTGGAGGTAACACCGTGGATAAAATTTATCCACATATTTCACCACAAGGAAAAAGTGTTTGCAGTGGTGGTAAAACCGTGGATAAAATTTATCCACATATTTCACCACAAGAAAAAAGTGTTTCCAGTGGTGGTAAAATGGTGGATAAAATTTATCCACATATTTCACCACAAGGAAAAAGTGTTTCCAGTTGTGGTGAAAAGGTAGATAAGAAATATCCACATATTTCACCACATGGAAAATATGTGTCAGAGAAGTGGTGAAAACGTGGATAAAATTTATCCACATATTTTACGACAAGGGAAAAGTGTTTCCGGTTGTGGTAAAACCGTGGATAAAATTTACCCACATATTTCAACGCAAAGAAGAAGTGTTTCCAGTGGTGGTAAAAACGTGGATAAGAATTATCCACATTTTTCACCACATGGAAAACGTGTTTCCAGTGGTGGTAAAACCATGGATAAAATTTATCCACATATTTCACCACATTGAAAATGTGCTTCCAGTAGTGGTAAAAATGTGGATAAGGATTATCCACATATATCACCACAAGGGAAAAGTGTTTATAGTTGTGGTAAAACCGTGGATAAAATTTAACCATATATTTCACCACAAGGAAAATGTGTTTCCAGTGGTGGTAAATCCATGGATGATAAATAAACCACATATTTCACCACATGGAAAAAGTGTTTCCAGTGGTGGTAAAAACATGGGTAAAATTTATCCACATATTTCACCACAAGGAAAAAGTGTTTCCAGTGGTGGTAAAACCGTAGATAAAATTTATCCACATATTTCCCCACATGGAAAATGTGTTTGCAGTTGTGGTAAAACCGCGGATAAAATTTATACACATATTTCACCACATGGAAAAAGTTTTTCCAGTGGTGGTAAAAACATGGGTAAAATTTATCCACATATTTCACCACAAGGAAAAAGTGTTTCCAGTGGTGGTAAAACCGTAGATAAAATTTATCCACATATTTCCCCACATGGAAAATGTGTTTGCAGTTGTGGTAAAACCGCGGATAAAATTTATACACATATTTCACCACATGGAAAAAGTTTTTCCAGTGGTGGTAAAACGCAGGATAAAATTTATCCGCATATTTCACCACATGGAAAAAGTGTTCAAAGTGGAGGTAAAACCGTGGATAAGAATTATCCACATATTTCTCCACAACGAAAAAGTGTTTCCAGTGGTGGTAAAAACGTGGATAAAAATTATCCACATATTTTACCACATAAAAAAATCATTTCAGAAAAGGGTGAAAATGTGGATAAAATTTATCCACATAGTTCACCACAAGGAATAAGTGTTTCCAGTGGTGGTAAAAACGTGGGTAAAATTTATCCACATATTTCACGTCATAGAAAAAGGGTTTCCAGTTGTGTTAAAACCGTGGATAAAAATTAACCATATATTTCACCACAAAAAAAGTGTTTCCAGTTGTGGTAAAAAACCGTGGATAAAATTTACCCACATATTTCACCGCAAAGAAGAAGTGTTTCCAGTGGTGGTAAAAACGTGGATAAGAATTATCCACATATTTCACCACATAGAAAAAGCCATTTCAGAGAAGGGTGAAATCGTGGATAAAATTTCTCCACGTATTTCACCACAAGGAAAAAGTGTTTTCAGTGTCGGTAAAAGGGTGGATAAAATTTATCCACATATTTCACCACATGGGAAACGTGTTTTCAGTGGTGGTAAAAACGTGGATAAAATTTATCTACATCTTTCACCTCATAGAAAAAGTGTTTCCAATTGTGGTAAATCCATGGATGAAAAATTAAACACATAATTCACCGCCTGGAAAAAGTGTTTCCAGTGGTGGTAAAAACGTGGGTAAAATTTATCCACATATTTCACGTCATGCCCCAAAAGATGGTTAGAGGTTTGGCTCCCTTGCTAAAAAAATTTGTAAACATGCGTTTTGTAGGTATTGCGGTGCAGATTGAAAAGCTACTGTAACTAATTTTACTCAAAAATTAAAATCTGAGGAGGGAGAAGCAAAAACCCATTTTGGGGGGCCTTGATCCACCGTTTGAATACCATACCGGTACCACTTATTTGTAAGGGAAGGGGATCAAAAATTTTCTAAAACCAATTTTCATGAAAAGGTAAGTAGTTAAAATGAGTTTGGCACAAAAATTTAAATTTTTAGTAATTTCGCTGTATTTTTCAGTTTTTTTAAATTTTGGAATTTTGGGGGGCTTACAGGCACGTGTTAATATTAACTTTGGTGGCCAAAAATGTCAAGGAATTATTTTCTCATAAAAAGGAACAACTTTGAGGGGGGGGGGGTACGAGAAAAATTCGAAAAAAAATTTTTCATCAAGTATAAATAAGGACCACCCTACTCTACCGGTATCAAAAAATTTATTTTCGTTGTAAATACGTAATTCTGATGTAGGTATTCTTACGGGACGATGTGAAAATAATATAGAAGGTGGAATTTTTCCCTCATAGGTATAACATTTCGGCAATAAATTCCAGACATACATGATTTCTCGTCGTTGACGAAACACAGGTTGAAAATCGTATGATTTTCGATTCGATTGATTGCTTTGGTAATATGTTACCGAGTATAACGTTCCACGTTCGTCGCAAGCGACTACCTACGTAAGAACCGAGAACACCTCGACTTCGTAGCCGAATTAAATTTTCCGTCGAAATTATTTGGTATTTTGCGCAGGTTTTGATTTGTTACTTTAGGCGGCGAACTCGATTACAATTTTTCACGCAAAACGTTTTCGACGTTTCAACAATTCGATTGTTAACCCCATCATAGCCACCTGCCAATAAGCAGCGCTTCAATACCTTGAATCGCTCATCTCCTTATTCAACCGCGTTTCTCTTACCTACCTATGGCGGTACGAAAATAAATTTTGGTAATTCGTATCCCATCTGGCGCACTTTTGTTTCTGCATGGATTGAGGTTATAGTGTAGCTAAACGTTTATAAATAAAAGCTTTTGAAATTTCTTTTTCGCAGATTAACGTTGATAATGACGTATTTTACAACGAAATCTTTTCACAAAAATGTTGCTGATAAAAGATTATTTATACGACGCGTTTGCCAAATACGCTGCGCCGCGTACTTCCTTCAATACCTGAGAAAGGATAACGATTCTTCAGATACAAAATCTAATCTAAAACGTCGCAATTTCAACAAAAAAAACGTTATTTGACGCTTTTCGATGATACTGTAGGTATAAAAATTGAAGGAAAATAATTTACATAAGGTAATACCTACCTCGCCTATTCTATTCGTGTTTTTTTATTTTTTGTTTATTGATGTTTCAATTTATATTAAAATTCTTGCGTTGAGAAAATTTTCTAAACATAAGTTATTACTTTTTTGAGATTTTAATTTTTTAATAAAATCACGAACTCGAAAGAAAAATTTATCAAATCGTAATAACTATAGATTTGGTAGGTTAGCTAATGAATCCCTGGTATATCTACTAGAATTCAGCCATGAAACGTTTATAGAAAAATTTATCTCGTAAAACTACGACACTTAGTATCTGAAACACGAACTTCATTTGATGTGCAATCAAACTGGAATGTTTTTAAAGCAAATCAAGTACGTAACATGCAATGCTAATTACTTACGCTTTCATTTTGAGTACCTACCTAGCTAATCTAGCGTCGGAAATAAAATTATCTTTATGAATAGCTAGATATATAGAGATTTCAATGTCGCTTCGAGTTCTCTTAAATGACGAAACTTGTCGTACCGAAATTCAAATTCTATGACGAAAGTTTGCTCCACAACAAAAATTATCTAGTTCATACAACAAAACTAATTTTTTTTTGTTGGAAAATAACTTTAGGACAGGAATGAAACTATAAAGTTGGAGCGGAATTCCTACGCGTTATTTATTTAATATTTTGCGTACCTAATTAATCTGCGACTGAAGGTGGCTGACTTGAAAAATAAACAAGGAAATGTGTAGGCGAACCTGTGTTGTACTTGGTCAGGGCCGTATTTAGGCACAGGCGACATAGGCGCGAGCCTAGGGCGGCAGATATCATGGGTGTGAAGATTTTGAAAAGCGATTTTTTTTTTTTGTAATTTTCCTCATTTGCCATTTACATTACAAAAATCTGGTGCAAGTAGGAATACAAGAAAGCGAGCAACCATGAAGGGGCGGCGGTAATTTTATTTTTGTTTATTTGTTTATTTTTTCTATATAACTAATCAAAATAAAAAAACGAAAAATATTATTTTTATGGAGGGGGGGGGGGGTGTGTACAGATTACGTTTTCAAAGGGGCTGCAATTTCTATTCTGTCTCTGAGCGCCGTGAGGTTAAATCCGGCTCTGTGTACTTGGTATTGGATCAAAATTCAAGGTCTAATTGTGGGTTTGAACTTGGGAATTTTCATTATGGTCGAAGAAGCGAATTATATTGAAGGAAAGACTCATTGAGAGAGTTCTGTCAAAAATTTAGGCGTGAATGGGTTGAATTTTTTGAAATCTTGGGAGATGAGATGTGATTTGAAGTTCGCGAAAGAAATCTGTCTGTGAGATGTAGACGATGGCAAATTTCTAGGAAAAAAATTAAGAAGTGATGGAAGGTGTTTGAAAAATTGAATTTCAATTTCAATTCATTCAAGTGGCTAGAAACAGAGGTGGCAACCTTTGTATAGCAGGTGTAGCACGAGCTACACCCAGAAACATCTCGCTAAACCCGGGAAAAATAGTTTGATACATCCGGAAAATTTTCAATTTCTTACAATTTACACGCAAATTTTTTTCAAATACATAGTTTTAATACTATAAAAACATTTTTCTACGCAAACTTGATAATATATTCAGATGGAAAGAAATCTGCTGTATTGAGGATAACACAGGTCGACGTTGAAAATGCTATTTGAAGTTTAATGAATGATTATTATAGCAGTTTTTGTACTGATCGCGAGAAAAACAGTGAAAAAAAATTCCATCACTGAAGATTTCACAATTTGAATTTTTTGTTGAACTGTTTTACTACTTTTTTTTGATAACTTTGATACTTACAGTCGAATTTTCTAAAAAAAGAAAGGGGTCTACGAAAAAAAAATGAATGGAACATGAAGTGAAGAACGTAAAATTTCCTTTCTGTAGAGTCCAATCATTACCCTTAGGAGGCTTAGCTTTCGAGGTGTTTTAGTTCAAAGTTCAACTTTTTTTAAAAAATTGAAAAACATCTCAAAATCTAAGCCTCCTAAGAAGAAAAAACTAATTGGACTTAACGGAAAGGAAATTTTAACGCTCTACATACAATTTATGCTTTATCTCATTTCTTTCGTAGGACCCTTTCTTTCCCAGAAAATCGACTGAAGAGTCAAAAATTTACCTTAAAAAAAATGTAAATCAAAATTTTTTGAAGCAAAAAAATTCCAATATTATGAAAAATCCTAACGTGCTGAGAATTTTTAAATTATTTTTCTCGTGATCAGCTTGAAAAAATCTATACAATTACTCATTAAATTGTAAACAGCATTTTCTTTTTTTCGTTTGTGATCACTGTTTTTTTTTTTTTTTAGTCTTAAATTTAGGTAATGGAGAAATTGAAGTCAGCGCTAAATTTTTAGAACCGGAAACAATTGGACGCTTTTTTTTTAAGACTTTTTTTTTTACATTGCTGACCTTTCTTGGAAGGGTTACTAAATCTTGGAAATTTTTTTGCTACACCCGAAAAAATTCCAGTTTTTTCTCCCTCCAAAAATATTGGTTTTGCTACAAAACCCGGAAAAAATTTAGGATGCCACCACTGGCTAGAAAATTAAAATTATGATTAAAAACGAGTATTTCATCTTTAATTGGTTGTGAACTCCAATTTTTTTAGAAAGCTCCGAAAATTCGTCGAAATTTTTTGAAAAATGGTTCTAAACCCCTTTAGCTCAATTTTATTTGAATATTCGAAACCAAGAGAAAATCCATGAGTAATTATGTTAAAAAAAACTTGGAGAAATTTTTTTCAAGCTTTAAAAAAAATGATTTAAAAGATCAAAAATTCAAACGTGAAAAAAAATGAAGATTTTTTATTTCAGATTTGTAAAAACAGTGGAATTTTTTTTATAGGACTTTCGCCCCTTTATGTTACTCATACAAAAAATTTGAATAATTTTTATAAATAAATATTGCCATCAGCGATCTTTTGGTCAGATAAAAATTTGAAAAAATGTTGAAGTCAAAATTACTTTTGAATTATTCAAAACGGTTGGGAATTTTTTGAAAATCAGAAAAAAAAGACTCAAAGAGGTTACTTATCTAACACTAACCATAACAAAAAAAAGGGGTACGATTCTTTTCTTGAAACCATTCCTATAAGACAAGAGGGAAAAATGGACACTTTTTTTTGAATTATTTTGAAATTAAGCCAAGGCTAAGGAGTAAAAGTGTACAGTATTGGTGGCCGTAAAGCTTGGAAATTTTGTTGTGGTGGACAGGTAAATTTTTCATTTGTTGCGATTTTGCGAATAGGTGGCGGTGCGAGCCAAAGGTGAGATTTTTTAAAAAAATTTCTCAAATTCATCTCTGGAGGGGCATTAAAGGAGAAAATGTTCAATTTTCGAACATTCAAAATTCGGAGGGGTAAGTGGTAAGTACAAAAGGATAATTTACATTTCCAAAATTCAAAAGTTGAAGGGTACCGAGGAAATTTTTAAATTTAATTTTTGGAGAAGAATTCATGAAAATTTTCAGGGTATCAAATTCATTCTAATATAGTAAAAACCGCAAGGGAAAAATATCGTAGGGGAAATTTTGAATTACTCAAAATTCAAATCTGTAAAGGGACGAGGGGGAAATTTCAAGTTTCACTCCCCGCAAAGAAGCCTGGAGAATATTCTTGCTATTTTTTAAATTACCAAAATTCGGGAAGAGGTACAATGGTACATCAAGAGAAAGTTTTCAAGTTAAAAATTAAGCTTTGAAAGGGAGGTAAAAAAGGAAATTTCAATTTCTTAAAATTTAGCTCTGGTATAGGGAAGTTTTTCGTGAGAGTTTTTAAAAAATTAGATACTCAAATTTCAGATGTGGAATGGGGTAAGGTACAAGCAGGAAATTTTCCGAAATTCATCTCTGTGCGGGGGAATAGAAAAATGTTGAGGTTCTGAAAAATTTATTAGCTGTGGAAAGAGATAAGAAGATTTTAAAATTTTCTAATTCAGTTCTTGGTGGGGATAAGGAAAAAATTTGAAATGCTGATCTAGAGGGGGTTTTGAGGACGATTTTAAATTTATTAATTTCAAGTCTGGAAGGGGGGAAAATTTTTTCTATTTTGGCTATTTTTCAGCTTTGAAGGAACGTACTGGGGGATCATTTAAAATTTTCCAAAAAATTTGGCTCTGGAGTGGAGTTAATGATATTTTTTAAATTTCTCAAATTCAGGATGGAAAAGGAAGGAGTTTAATTTTTTTATTTTGGCGAATCAAGCTTTGGAGGAAAGATATGGGGACATTTCAGATTTCCAAAATCAATTCTGTCGGGGGACCATGATATTTTTTAAAAAATTTGTGTATAAAATTCAGAAATAGACGGGGTGTTGGCAAAACTTTTGACATGGGATATGTCTTAGGGTGGGAGGGTTAAAAAATTTTGAAAAGCGTTTCGTTACGTTCGTTTACAGTGATCAAGGACATAATAACATTATGTTAGATTTGAAAAAACTCAAATTAACAGTAGAATAAAGACAGAAATGACTTACGGTTTAACTTGAAAAAAAATTTGTAGAAAATGTTATTTAAGATAATACATAAGATATTAATGCTATGTTGATTGGGAAACGGGAACTCTATCTTGGGTGGGTGTTGGGGTTTTTTTATTCTAAAGATCTTTTATACTTTAATAGTAAATCCCAAGAAATGATGCTAGACTCTGGATCAAGAAATAATAGGCCGGTAGGACATTATGTTAGACTTGAAATTTTAAGGCCTTGTATTTTTAAAAAAAATAAATGAAAAGTTTTTGCTCTTTAAAGGCAAAAATTTTTGGAACATGGGTATTGTCATTACAGTGGGCACGATTCTAAGGCGAGTAAGCTTGGTAAAGCTCATCTTACAATCAAAAATTTTGGGGAAAAAGGAAAAAGAAAAATGTTTTCATTGCAAGTTAAAAATTCCAAATTCAGATCTATTCGCGAAATTCCCCAGAAAACCCTACCTAAAAACGTAAAATTTATCGGCAACCCGCGTTGCAACGAAGCTGGTCGCATTCATCTTCAACAAGTTTTTTTGTTTTATGGTTGCGCAAGTGCAGATGGAGCTTACGCGGCATGGAAGAGTAAGGGGGAGGTTAGATTCGTAGGGAGGGTGGTTTGGGAAGCTGGCTTCAGAACGTTTTAAATTACGGTTTTCCATGTTTGGAGCTTTTATAACTAATTTCAGTTTTGACTAAAATCAAAAGTTGAACAAACTTATTTTAATTTGCAATTTTCATAAGCTATAAAACACGTTATATTCATTTTTTAATTAAAAGTGAAAATTGAAAGACTTACAAAGGAGTAAAACTAAAAAAAATCAACCTTTCTTATTTCTCTGAAGTAAAGTAAATTTGAACCCTTTGTTTTTTTAATGCAAAAATGGTCTTCCAATTATATGAAAAATTACTTCCTTCCCTACAGCCCCTACAATGTTTTTTTTTTGAATCATTATTCTTGATGCAACGTTCGCGAGGTTCGCTAGTATCGGTGTTGAAAAGGTGATGCTGTAGGTCTTATAAACCACCACCCCTCCCAGTCTGACTCAATCAGCCCCGATGGCCCCAAAACGTAACCGAATTTTTACCATCGAATCCTCTTTCCCGGTTGGTTTAAAAATCGCCCGGAGCACCGTTTCTCAGATTGCATGGAAATCCACCAGATGTCAGCCAATATGCTTTGCATCCCCCGAAAAACAAATTTTTTCAACTCTCACTTACATCAGAATTTTTTTCCCAGCTTTCGTAATGTATGTCCCAAAAATATACCATTTCTCACAAAATTTTAAATAATTTCCCTTTGGGTGTTTATCAACTTATATTTAAAATGGGGGTGTACCCTTTTTCAAAGCCCCTTTAAAGGGATGGCATTCATTTAGTTTTTCGTGTTACCCCTTTTACACAGGTCTGAAAGGGCACTTTTAATTTTCCATCCCAAGGGAGAGGGATGCACCATAAAACTCTGCTTTTAGTGCTGTGCCCCTACCAAACTAGCAAAATATCTTTTTCCAAAATAATATCTTTTCCGACAAATCATTTTCCGGAAATCTTTTCCCAACTTTTTGTCTATTTCTGTCTAAATTTCCACCAACATTCCATCTAATTTCTCCCTCTAACTTCTTCGGGGGTCTAACTAATGTCCTTATGTCTTTAAATTTTAAAAAAGTTACTGGGCCCAAAGCTCCCTCCAATATTCCCTTAATTTTTCCCCTTTTTAACTTCTGTCTAAATTCTTCCAGCTAACATAATGTCATTTAAATCAAAAAAAATCTAAAAAAAGAACTGTTTTAAAACTTTTATATAACACTCCATCTAACTTTTTTATCTAAATTTCCATCTAAAAATCCTTTTTAAGGGGCAACCAAATTTTCCATCAAAAATTTTGTCGATCGAAAATTTTCCCAACAAAATTTTCCCAACAAATTTCCAAAAAATTTCCAAAAAAATTTCCGAACAAATTTCCCAACAAAGGCTCTGGTTGATTTGGGGGGAAATTTGGGGCCCCTTGGGGGGGAACTTTGACAAAATTTTTTGCCCTTCGCCCTTTCCCATGTAGAAGATGATTTTAAAGCGCAAAAAAAAGAATTTTTTTTCCACCCCCCCGGGGGGGGGGGGGCCCCAAAATACGTGATTTTCACTTCAAAAAATTTTATTCTCCGCGAGTTTTCAACCCCCATTTTTTTTTTAAATTTGGCATGTACAGAGGGGGCTTGGGGGGGACCCTGAAAAATTTTTTTAAATTTTTTT
>JAVBJF010001607.1:0-11419 GCA_033439095.1 Pseudococcus viburni
TTTTTAATTTTTAACAAATATCTCGACTTTTTTCACACAATTTTCAACAATTTAAACAATTTTTCGACAAATTAATGCAATTTTACGACTTTTTTCCCAACATTTTACACAATTTTTCATCAAATTTAACAATTTTTCGACAACTTGAGCAACATTTCACGCAATTTTTCAACATTTCACACAATTTTTCATCAATTTATGCAAGATTTCTCGACAATTGAAGCAATTTTACGACTTTTTTCAATGTTTTACACACTTTTTCATCAATTTAGGCAATTTTTCCACCTTTTAAGCAACAATTTACGCAATTTTTCAACATGTAAAACACTTTTCTACGCTAATTTTCAACATTTTACACAATTTTTCATCAAATTTAACAATTTTTCGACAACTTGAGCAACATTTCACGCAATTTTTCAACATTTTACACAATTTTTCATCAAATTAAACAATTTTTTCGACAATTTGAGCAACATTTCACGCAATTTTTCAAAAAAAAAGACACTTTTCTACTGAAATTTTCAAAATTTTACACAATTTTTCATCAAATTAAACAATTTTTTTATGATTTTCAAAAAAATTGTGGGGAAAAAGTCAGATTTGGCCTTTTTTTCGCGAAAGTTGCATTTTTTTTTCACGAAAGTTGCATTTTTTTCTGCTGAAAAAGCACCATAACTCTGACTAAAATTGACGAAAATGCAAAAACGAGGGCATTTTCGGAATCCTCTCGTCGAGACGAATCGAATGGTGTAATCACTTTTTACATTTTGAGCTTTTTTCTGCAAAAGTTGCATTTTTTTGAACTGAAAAATCAGTTCCTTTGCAGAAAACTCACCACAACTTTAAGTAAAATCGACCAAAATGCAAAAACGAGGGCATTTTCGGAATCCTCTCGTCGAGACGAATCGAATGGTGTATTTACTTTTTGTTTTTGAGCTTTTTTCGCAAAAGTTGCCTTTTTTTTACCGAAAAAAAGGCCATAACTCGTCAACAAAGGCTCGGCGAACAAAACGGTCGCCGGATTCGGAATCAGCGACCTCGAATTAGTCGAAAACGACACAAATCTCGAATTTTTTGAAAATCATCAATTTTCGAAAAAACCATGAACTAACCCCTTATGATTTTTTTGGATTTTGATGATTTTCAAAAAATTCGAGATTTGTGTCGTTTTCGACTAATTCGAGGTCGCTGATTCCGAATCCGGCGACCGTTTTGTTCGCCGAGCCTTTGTTGACGAGTTATGGCCTTTTTTTCGGTAAAAAAATGCAACTTTCGTGAAAAAAATGCAACTTTCGCGAAAAAAGCTCAAAATGTAAACGTGAATACACCATTCGATTCGTCTCGACGAGAGTATTCCGAAAATGCCCTCGTTTTTGCATTTTCGTCAATTTTAGTCAGAGTTATGGTGCTTTTTCAGCAGAAAAAGTGCAACTTTCGTGAAAAAAAATGCAACTTTCGCGAAAAAAGGCCAAATCTGACTTTTTCCCCACAATTTTTTTGAAAATCATAAAAAAATTGTTTAATTTGATGAAAAATTGTGTAAAATGTTGAAAAATTGCGTGAAATGTTGCTCAAGTTGTCGAAAAATTGTTAAATTTGATGAAAAATTGTGTAAAATGTTGAAAATTAGCGTAGAAAAGTGTTTTACATGTTGAAAAATTGCGTAAATTGTTTCCTAAAAGGTGGAAAAATTGCCTAAATTGATGAAAAAGTGTGTAAAACATTGAAAAAAGTCGTAAAATTGCTTCAATTGTCGAGAAATCTTGCATAAATTGATGAAAAATTGTGTGAAATGTTGAAAAAAAGTTGTAAAATTGCTTCAAATGTTGAAAAATTGCATGAATTGTTGCAGTTTTTCGACAATTCTCTCAATTTTTAACAAATATCTCGACTTTTTCACACAATTTTCAACAATTTAAACAATTTTTCGACAAATTAATGCAATTTTACGACTTTTTTCCCAACATTTTACACAATTTTTCATCAAATTTAACAATTTTTCGACAACTTGAGCAACATTTCACGCAATTTTTCAACATTTTACACAATTTTTCATCAAATAAAACAATTTTTCGACAATTTGAAGCAATTTTACTACTTTTTTTCAACATTTCACACAATTTTTCATCAATTTATGCAGGATTTCTCGACATTTGAAGCAATTTTACGAATTTTTTCAATGTTTTACACACTTTTTTATCAATTTAGGCAATTTTTCCAACTTTTAAGCAACATTTCACGCAATTTTTCAACATTTTACACAATTTTTCATCAAATTAAACAATTTTTCGACAATTTGAGCAACATTTCACGCAATTTTTCAACAAAAAAGACACTTTTCTACGGAAATTTTCAAAATTTTACACAATTTTTCATCAAATTAAACAATTTTTTTATGATTTTCAAAAAAATTGTGGGGAAAAAGTCAGATTTGGCCTTTTTTCGCGAAAGTTGCATTTTTTTTCACGAAAGTTGCATTTTTTCTGCTGAAAAAGCACCATAACTCTGACTAAAATTGACGAAAATGCAAAAACGAGGGCATTTTCGGAATCCTTTCGTCGAGACGAATCGAATGGTGTAATCACTTTTTAATTTTAACCTTTTTCTGCAAAAGTTGCATTTTTTGAACTGAAAAATCAGTTCCTTTGCAGAAAAATCACCACAACTTTGAGTAAAATCGACCAAAATGCAAAAACGAGGGCATTTTCGGAATCCTCTCGTCGAGACGAATCGAATGGTGTAATCACTTTTTAATTTTAACCTTTTTCTGCAAAAGTTGCATTTTTTTGAACTGAAAAATCAGTTCCTTTGCAGAAAACTCACCACAACTTTAAGTAAAATCGACCAAAATGCAAAAACGAGGGCATTTTCGGAATCCTCTCGTCGAGACGAATCGAATGGTGTATTTACTTTTTGTTTTTGAGCTTTTTTCGCAAAAGTTGCCTTTTTTTTACCGAAAAAAAGGCCATAACTCGTCAACAAAGGCTCGGCGAACAAAACGGTCGCCGGATTCGGAATCAGCGACCTCGAATTAGTCGAAAACGACACAAATCTCGAATTTTTTTAAAATCATCAATTTTCGAAAAAACCATGAACTAACCCCTTATGATTTTTTTTGATTTTGATGATTTTCAAAAAATTCGAGATTTGTGTCGTTTTCGACTAATTCGAGGTCGCTGATTCCGAATCCGGCGACCGTTTTGTTCGCCGAGCCTTTGTTGACGAGTTATGGCCTTTTTTTCGGTAAAAAAATGCAACTTTCGTGAAAAAAATGCAACTTTCGCGAAAAAAGCTCAAAATGTAAACGTGAATACACCATTCGATTCGTCTCGACGAGAGGATTCCGAAAATGCCCTCGTTTTTGCATTTTCGTCAATTTTAGTCAGAGTTATGGTGCTTTTTCAGCAGAAAAGTGCAACTTTCGTGAAAAAAAATGCAACTTTCGCGAAAAAAAGGCCAAATCTGACTTTTTCCCCACAATTTTTTTGAAAATCATAAAAAAATTGTTTAATTTGATGAAAAATTGTGTAAAATGTTGAAAAATTGCGTGAAATGTTGCTCAAGTTGTCGAAAAATTGTTAAATTTGATGAAAAATTGTGTAAAATGTTGAAAATTAGCGTAGAAAAGTGTTTTACATGTTGAAAAATTGCGTAAATTGTTGCCTAAAAGGTGGAAAAATTGCCTAAATTGATGAAAAAGTGTGTAAAACATTGAAAAAAGTCGTAAAATTGCTTCAATTGTCGAGAAATCTTGCATAAATTGATGAAAAATTGTGTGAAATGTTGAAAAAAAGTTGTAAAATTGCTTCAAATGTTGAAAAATTGCATGAATTGTTGCAGTTTTTCGACAATTCTCTCAATTTTTAACAAATATCTCGACTTTTTCACACAATTTTCAACAATTTAAACAATTTTTCGACAAATTAATGCAATTTTACGACTTTTTTCCCAACATTTTACACAATTTTTCATCAAATTTAACAATTTTTCGACAACTTGAAGCAACATTTCACGCAATTTTTCAACATTTCACACAATTTTTCATCAATTTATGCAAGATTTCTCGACAATTGAAGCAATTTTACGACTTTTTTCAATGTTTTACACACTTTTTCATCAATTTAGGCAATTTTTCCACCTTTTAAGCAACAATTTACGCAATTTTTCAACATTTAAAACACTTTTCTACGCTAATTTTCAACATTTTACACAATTTTTCATCAAATTTAACAATTTTTCGACAACTTGAGCAACATTTCACGCAATTTTTCAACATTTTACACAATTTTTCATCAATTTAAACAATTTTTCGACAATTTGAGCAACCTTTCACGCAATTTTTCAACAAAAAAGACACTTTTCTACGGAAATTTTCAAAATTTTACACAATTTTTCATCAAATTAAACAATTTTTTTATGATTTTCAAAAAAATTGTGGGGAAAAAGTCAGATTTGGCCTTTTTTCGCGAAAGTTGCATTTTTTTTCACGAAAGTTGCATTTTTTCTGCTGAAAAAGCACCATAACTCTGACTAAAATTGACGAAAATGCAAAAACGAGGGCATTTTCGGAATCCTCTCGTCGAGACGAATCGAATGGTGTATTCACGTTTACATTTTGAGCTTTTTTCGCGAAAGTTGCATTTTTTTGAACTGAAAAATCAGTTCCTTTGCAGAAAACTCACCACAACTTTAAGTAAAATCGACCAAAATGCAAAAACGAGGGCATTTTCGGAATCCTCTCGTCGAGACGAATCGAATGGTGTATTTACTTTTTGTTTTTGAGCTTTTTTTTTCGCAAAAGTTGCCTTTTTTTTACCGAAAAAAAGGCCATAACTCGTCAACAAAGGCTCGGCGAACAAAACGGTCGCCGGATTCGGAATCAGCGACCTCGAATTAGTCGAAAACGACACAAATCTCGAATTTTTTGAAAATCATCAATTTTCGAAAAAACCATGAACTAACCCCTTATGATTTTTTTGGATTTTGATGATTTTCAAAAAATTCGAGATTTGTGTCGTTTTCGACTAATTCGAGGTCGCTGATTCCGAATCCGGCGACCGTTTTGTTCGCCGAGCCTTTGTTGACGATTTATGGCCTTTTTTTCGGTAAAAAAAATGCAACTTTCGTGAAAAAAATGCAACTTTCGCGAAAAAAGCTCAAAATGTAAACGTGAATACACCATTCGATTCGTCTCGACGAGAGGATTCCGAAAATGCCCTCGTTTTTGCATTTTCGTCAATTTTAGTCAGAGTTATGGTGCTTTTTCAGCAGAAAAAGTGCAACTTTCGTGAAAAAAAATGCAACTTTCGCGAAAAAAAGGCCAAATCTGACTTTTTCCCCACAATTTTTTTGAAAATCATAAAAAAATTGTTTAATTTGATGAAAAATTGTGTAAAATGTTGAAAAATTGCGTGAAATGTTGCTCAAGTTGTCGAAAAATTGTTAAATTTGATGAAAAATTGTGTAAAATGTTGAAAATTAGCGTAGAAAAGTGTTTTACATGTTGAAAAATTGCGTAAATTGTTGCCTAAAAGGTGGAAAAATTGCCTAAATTGATGAAAAAGTGTGTAAAACATTGAAAAAAGTCGTAAAATTGCTTCAATTGTCGAGAAATCTTGCATAAATTGATGAAAAATTGTGTGAAATGTTGAAAAAAAGTTGTAAAATTGCTTCAAATGTTGAAAAATTGCATGAATTGTTGCAGTTTTTCGACAATTCTCTCAATTTTTAACAAATATCTCGACTTTTTCACACAATTTTCAACAATTTAAACAATTTTTCGACAAATTAATGCAATTTAACGACTTTTTTCCCAACATTTTACACAATTTTTCATCAAATTTAACAATTTTTCGACAACTTGAGCAACATTTCACGCAATTTTTCAACATTTCACACAATTTTTCATCAATTTATGCAAGATTTCTCGACAATTGAAGCAATTTTACGACTTTTTTCAATGTTTTACACACTTTTTCATCAATTTAGGCAATTTTTCCACCTTTTAGGCAACAATTTACGCAATTTTTCAACATGTAAAACACTTTTCTACGCTAATTTTCAACATTTTACACAATTTTTCATCAAATTTAACAATTTTTCGACAACTTGAGCAACATTTCACGCAATTTTTCAACATTTTACACAATTTTTCATCAAATTAAACAATTTTTCGACAATTTGAGCAACATTTCACGCAATTTTTCAACAAAAAAGACACTTTTCTACTGAAATTTTCAAAATTTTACACAATTTTTCATCAAATTAAACAATTTTTTTATGATTTTCAAAAAAATTGTGGGGAAAAAGTCAGATTTGGCCTTTTTTTCGCGAAAGTTGCATTTTTTTTCACGAAAGTTGCATTTTTTCTGCTGAAAAAGCACCATAACTCTGACTAAAATTGACGAAAATGCAAAAACGAGGGCATTTTCGGAATCCTCTCGTCGAGACGAATCGAATGGTGTATTCACGTTTACATTTTGAGCTTTTTTCGCGAAAGTTGCATTTTTTTGAACTGAAAAATCAGTTCCTTTGCAGAAAAATCAGCATAACTTTGATAAAAATCGACGAAAATGCAAAAACGAGGGCATTTTCGGAATCCTCTCGTCGAGACGAATCGAAGGGTGTAATCACTTTTTAATTTTAACCTTTTTCTGCAAAAGTTGCATTTTTTTGAACTGAAAAATCAGTTCCTTTGCAGAAAACTCACCACAACTTTAAGTAAAATCGACCAAAATGCAAAAACGAGGGCATTTTCGGAATCCTCTCGTCGAGACGAATCGAATGGTGTATTTACTTTTTGTTTTTGAGCTTTTTTCGCAAAAGTTGCCTTTTTTTTACCGAAAAAAAGGCCATAACTCGTCAACAAAGGCTCGGCGAACAAAACGGTCGCCGGATTCGGAATCAGCGACCTCGAATTAGTCGAAAACGACACAAATCTCGAATTTTTTGAAAATCATCAATTTTCGAAAAAACCATGAACTAACCCCTTATGATTTTTTTGGATTTTGATGATTTTCAAAAAATTCGAGATTTGTGTCGTTTTCGACTAATTCGAGGTCGCTGATTCCGAATCCGGCGACCGTTTTGTTCGCCGAGCCTTTGTTGACGAGTTATGGCCTTTTTTTTCGGTAAAAAAATGCAACTTTCGTGAAAAAAATGCAACTTTCGCGAAAAAAGCTCAAAATGTAAACGTGAATACACCATTCGATTCGTCTCGACGAGAGGATTCCGAAAATGCCCTCGTTTTTGCATTTTCGTCAATTTTAGTCAGAGTTATGGTGCTTTTTCAGCAGAAAAAGTGCAACTTTCGTGAAAAAAAATGCAACTTTCGCGAAAAAAAGGCCAAATCTGACTTTTTCCCAACAATTTTTTTGAAAATCATAAAAAAATTGTTTAATTTGATGAAAAATTGTGTAAAATGTTGAAAAATTGCGTGAAATGTTGCTCAAGTTGTCGAAAAATTGTTAAATTTGATGAAAAATTGTGTAAAATGTTGAAAATTAGCGTAGAAAAGTGTTTTACATGTTGAAAAATTGCGTAAATTGTTGCCTAAAAGGTGGAAAAATTGCCTAAATTGATGAAAAAGTGTGTAAAACATTGAAAAAATTCGTAAAATTGCTTCAATTGTCGAGAAATCTTGCATAAATTGATGAAAAATTGTGTGAAATGTTGAAAAAAAGTTGTAAAATTGCTTCAAATGTTGAAAAATTGCATGAATTGTTGCAGTTTTTCGACAATTCTCTCAATTTTTAACAAATATCTCGACTTTTTCACACAATTTTCAACAATTTAAACAATTTTTCGACAAATTAATGCAATTTTACGACTTTTTTCCCAACATTTTACACAATTTTTCATCAAATTTAACAATTTTTCGACAACTTGAGCAACATTTCACGCAATTTTTCAACATTTTACACAATTTTTCATCAAATTAAACAATTTTTCGACAATTTGAGCAACATTTCACGCAATTTTTCAACAAAAAAGACACTTTTCTACGGAAATTTTCAAAATTTTACACAATTTTTCATCAAATTAAACAATTTTTTTATGATTTTCAAAAAAATTGTGGGGAAAAAGTCAGATTTGGCCTTTTTTCGCGAAAGTTGCATTTTTTTTCACGAAAGTTGCATTTTTTCTGCTGAAAAAGCACCATAACTCTGACTAAAATTGACGAAAATGCAAAAACGAGGGCATTTTCGGAATCCTCTCGTCGAGACGAATCGAATGGTGTATTCACGTTTACATTTTGAGCTTTTTTCGCGAAAGTTGCATTTTTTTGAACTGAAAAATCAGTTCCTTTGCAGAAAAATCAGCATAACTTTGATAAAAATCGACGAAAATGCAAAAACGAGGGCATTTTCGGAATCCTCTCGTCGAGACGAATCGAATGGTGTAATCACTTTTTAATTTTAACCTTTTTCTGCAAAAGTTGCATTTTTTTGAACTGAAAAATCAGTTCCTTTGCAGAAAACTCACCACAACTTTAAGTAAAATCGACCAAAATGCAAAAACGAGGGCATTTTCGGAATCCTCTCGTCGAGACGAATCGAATGGTGTATTTACTTTTTGTTTTTGAGCTTTTTTCGCAAAAGTTGCCTTTTTTTTACCGAAAAAAAGGCCATAACTCGTCAACAAAGGCTCGGCGAACAAAACGGTCGCCGGATTCGGAATCAGCGACCTCGAATTAGTCGAAAACGACACAAATCTCGAATTTTTTGAAAATCATCA
The DNA here is from genome assembly GCA_033439095.1 of Pseudococcus viburni. Classification (NCBI taxonomy): domain Eukaryota; kingdom Metazoa; phylum Arthropoda; class Insecta; order Hemiptera; family Pseudococcidae; genus Pseudococcus; species Pseudococcus viburni. The sequence continues at coordinate 8,737 of JAVBJF010001607.1, forward strand.
ATTTTCTAAAAAACCATTAACTAACCCCTTATGATTTTTTTGGATTTTTATGATTTTCAAAAAATTCTAGATTTGTGTCGTTTTCGACTAATTCGAGGTCGCTGATTCCGAATCCGGCGACCGTTTTGTTCGCCGAGCCTTTGTTGACGAGTTATGGCCTTTTTTTCGGTAAAAAAATGCAACTTTCGTGAAAAAAATGCAACTTTCGCGAAAAAAGCTCAAAATGTAAACGTGAATACACCATTCGATTCGTCTCGACGAGAGGATTCCGAAAATGCCCTCGTTTTTGCATTTTCGTCAATTTTAGTCAGAGTTATGGTGCTTTTTCAGCAGAAAAAGTGCAACTTTCGTGAAAAAAAATGCAACTTTCGCGAAAAAAGGCCAAATCTGACTTTTTCCCAACAATTTTTTTGAAAATCATAAAAAAATTGTTTAATTTGATGAAAAATTGTGTAAAATGTTGAAAAATTGCGTGAAATGTTGCTCAAGTTGTCGAAAAATTGTTAAATTTGATGAAAAATTGTGTAAAATGTTGAAAATTAGCGTAGAAAAGTGTTTTACATGTTGAAAAATTGCGTAAATTGTTGCCTAAAAGGTGGAAAAATTGCCTAAATTGATGAAAAAGTGTGTAAAACATTGAAAAAAGTCGTAAAATTGCTTCAATTGTCGAGAAATCTTGCATAAATTGATGAAAAATTGTGTGAAATGTTGAAAAAAAGTTGTAAAATTGCTTCAAATGTTGAAAAATTGCATGAATTGTTGCAGTTTTTCGACAATTCTCTCAATTTTTAACAAATATCTCGACTTTTTCACACAATTTTCAACAATTTAAACAATTTTTCGACAAATTAATGCAATTTTACGACTTTTTTCCCAACATTTTACACAATTTTTCATCAAATTTAACAATTTTTCGACAACTTGAGCAACATTTCACGCAATTTTTCAACATTTCACACAATTTTTCATCAATTTATGCAAGATTTCTCGACAATAGAAGCAATTTTACGACTTTTTTCAATGTTTTACACACTTTTTCATCAATTTAGGCAATTTTTCCACCTTTTAAGCAACAATTTACGCAATTTTTCAACATGTAAAACACTTTTCTACGCTAATTTTCAACATTTTACACAATTTTTCATCAAATTTAACAATTTTTCGACAACTTGAGCAACATTTCACGCAATTTTTCAACATTTTACACAATTTTTCATCAAATTAAACAATTTTTCGACAATTTGAGCAACATTTCACGCATTTTTTCAACAAAAAAGACACTTTTCTACTGAAATTTTCAAAATTTTACACAATTTTTCATCAAATTAAACAATTTTTTTATGATTTTCAAAAAAATTGTGGGGAAAAAGTCAGATTTGGCCTTTTTTTCGCGAAAGTTGCATTTTTTTTCACGAAAGTTGCATTTTTTCTGCTGAAAAAGCACCATAACTCTGACTAAAATTGACGAAAATGCAAAAACGAGGGCATTTTCGGAATCCTCTCGTCGAGACGAATCGAATGGTGTATTCACGTTTACATTTTGAGCTTTTTTCGCGAAAGTTGCATTTTTTTGAACTGAAAAATCAGTTCCTTTGCAGAAAACTCACCACAACTTTAAGTAAAATCGACCAAAATGCAAAAACGAGGGCATTTTCGGAATCCTCTCGTCGAGACGAATCGAATGGTGTATTTACTTTTTGTTTTTGAGCTTTTTTTCGCAAAAGTTGCCTTTTTTTTACCGAAAAAAAGGCCATAACTCGTCAACAAAGGCTCGGCGAACAAAACGGTCGCCGGATTCGGAATCAGCGACCTCGAATTAGTCGAAAACGACACAAATCTCGAATTTTTTGAAAATCATCAATTTTCGAAAAAACCATGAACTAACCCCTTATGATTTTTTTTGGATTTTGATGATTTTCAAAAAATTCGAGATTTGTGTCGTTTTCGACTAATTCGAGTTCGCTGATTCCGAATCCGGCGACCGTTTTGTTCGCCGAGACTTTTTTGACGAGTTATGGCCTTTTTTTCGGTAAAAAAAATGCAACTTTCGTGAAAAAAATGCAACTTTCGCGAAAAAAGCTCAAAATGTAAACGTGAATACACCATTCGATTCGTCTCGACGAGAGGATTCCGAAAATGCCCTCGTTTTTGCATTTTCGTCAATTTTAGTCAGAGTTATGGTGCTTTTTCAGCAGAAAAAGTGCAACTTTCGTGAAAAAAAATGCAACTTTCGCGAAAAAAGGCCAAATCTGACTTTTTCCCCACAATTTTTTTGAAAATCATAAAAAAATTGTTTAATTTGATGAAAAATTGTGTAAAATGTTGAAAAATTGCGTGAAATGTTGCTCAAGTTGTCGAAAAATTGTTAAATTTGATGAAAAATTGTGTAAAATGTTGAAAATTAGCGTAGAAAAGTGTTTTACATGTTGAAAAATTGCGTAAATTGTTGCCTAAAAGGTGGAAAAATTGCCTAAATTGATGAAAAAGTGTGTAAAACATTGAAAAAAGTCGTAAAATTGCTTCAATTGTCGAGAAATCTTGCATAAATTGATGAAAAATTGTGTGAAATGTTGAAAAAAAGTTGTAAAATTGCTTCAAATGTTGAAAAATTGCATGAATTGTTGCAGTTTTTCGACAATTCTCTCAATTTTTAACAAATATCTCGACTTTTTCACACAATTTT
>JAVBJF010001608.1:0-11374 GCA_033439095.1 Pseudococcus viburni
TTTGTGGTGAGTTTTCTGCAAAGGAACTGATTTTTCAGTTCAAAAAAATGCAACTTTTGCAGAAAAAGGTTAAAATTAAAAAGTTGATTACACCATTCGATTCGTCTCGACGAGAGGATTCCGAAAATGCCCTCGTTTTTGCATTTTCGTCGATTTTTATCAAAGTTATGCTGATTTTTCTGCAAAGGAACTGATTTTTCAGTTCAAAAAAATGCAACTTTTGCAGAAAAAGGTTAAAATTAAAAAGTGATTACACCATTCGATTCGTCTCGACGAGAGGATTCCGAAAATGCCCTCGTTTTTGCATTTTCGTCAATTTTAGTCAGAGTTATGGTGCTTTTTCAGCAGAAAAACTGATTTTTCAGTTCAAAAAAATGCAACTTTCGCGAAAAAAGGCCAAATCTGACTTTTTCCCCACAATTTTTTTGAAAATCATAAAAAAATTGTTTAATTTGATGAAAAATTGTGTAAAATTTTGAAAATTTCCGTAGAAAAGTGTCTTTTTTGTTGAAAAATTGCGTGAAATGTTGCTCAAATTGTCGAAAAATTGTTTAATTTGATGAAAAATTGTGTAAAATGTTGAAAAATTGCGTGAAATGTTGCTTAAAAGGTGGAAAAATTGCCTAAATTGATAAAAAAGTGTGTAAAACATTGAAAAAAATTCGTAAAATTGCTTCAATTGTCGAGAAATCCTGCATAAATTGATGAAAAATTGTGTGAAATGTTGAAAAAAAGTTGTAAAATTGCTTCAAATTTGTCGAAAAATTGTTTTATTTGATGAAAAATTGTGTAAAATGTTGAAAAATTGCGTGAAATGTTGCTCAAGTTGTCGAAAAATTGTTAAACTTGATGAAAAATTGTGTAAAATGTTGGGAAAAAAGTCGTAAAATTGCATTAATTTGTCGAAAAATTGTTAAAATTGTTGAAAATTGTGTGAAAAAGTCGAGATATTTGTTAAAAATTGAGAGAATTGTCGAAAAACTGCAACAATTCATGCAATTTTTCAACATTTGAAGGAATTTTACAACTTTTTTTCAACATTTCACACAATTTTTCATCAATTTATGCAAGATTTCTCGACAATTGAAGCAATTTTACGACTTTTTTCAATGTTTTACACACTTTTTCATCAATTTAGGCAATTTTTCCACCTTTTAGGCAACAATTTACGCAATTTTTCAACATGTAAAACACTTTTCTACGCTAATTTTCAACATTTTACACAATTTTTCATCAAATTTAACAATTTTTCGACAACTTGAGCAACATTTCACGCAATTTTTCAACATTTTACACAATTTTTCATAAAATTAAACAATTTTTTTATGATTTTCAAAAAAATTGTGGGGAAAAAGTCAGATTTGGCCTTTTTTCGCGAAAGTTGCATTTTTTTTCACGAAAGTTGCACTTTTTCTGCTGAAAAAGCACCATAACTCTGACTAAAATTGACGAAAATGCAAAAACGAGGGCATTTTCGGAATCCTCTCGTCGAGACGAATCGAATGGTGTATTCACGTTTACATTTTGAGCTTTTTTCGCGAAAGTTGCATTTTTTTCACGAAAGTTGCATTTTTTTTTACCGAAAAAAAGGCCATAACTCGTCAACAAAGGCTCGGCGAACAAAACGGTCGCCGGATTCGGAATCAGCGACCTCGAATTAGTCGAAAACGACACAAATCTCGAATTTTTTGAAAATCATCAAAATCCAAAAAAATCATAAGGGGTTAGTTCAGGGTTTTTTCGAAAATTGATGATTTTCAAAAAATTCGAGATTTGTGTCGTTTTCGACTAATTCGAGGTCGCTGATTCCGAATCCGGCGACCGTTTTGTTCGCCGAGCCGTTGTTGACGAGTTATGGCCTTTTTTTCGGTAAAAAAAAGGCAACTTTTGCGAAAAAAGCTCAAAAACAAAAAGTAAAAACACCATTCGATTCGTCTCGACGAGAGGATTCCGAAAATGCCCTCGTTTTTGCATTTTGGTCGATTTTACTTAAAGTTGTGGTGAGTTTTCTGCAAAGGAACTGATTTTTCAGTTCAAAAAAATGCAACTTTTGCAGAAAAAGGTTAAAATTAAAAAGTGATTACACCATTCGATTCGTCTCGACGAGAGGATTCCGAAAATGCCCTCGTTTTTGCATTTTCGTCGATTTTTATCAAAGTTATGCTGATTTTTCTGCAAAGGAACTGATTTTTCAGTTCAAAAAATGCAACTTTTGCAGAAAAAGGTTAAAATTAAAAAGTGATTACACCATTCGATTCGTCTCGACGAAAGGATTCCGAAAATGCCCTCGTTTTTGCATTTTCGTCAATTTTAGTCAGAGTTATGGTGCTTTTTCAGCAGAAAAAATGCAACTTTCGTGAAAAAAAATGCAACTTTCGCGAAAAAAGGCCAAATCTGACTTTTTCCCCACAATTTTTTTGAAAATCATAAAAAAATTGTTTAATTTGATGAAAAATTGTGTAAAATTTTGAAAATTTCCGTAGAAAAGTGTCTTTTTTGTTGAAAAATTGCGTGAAATGTTGCTCAAATTGTCGAAAAATTGTTTAATTTGATGAAAAATTGTGTAAAATGTTGAAAAATTGCGTGAAATGTTGCTTAAAAGGTGGAAAAATTGCCTAAATTGATAAAAAAGTGTGTAAAACATTGAAAAAATTCGTAAAATTGCTTCAATTGTCGAGAAATCCTGCATAAATTGATGAAAAATTGTGTGAAATGTTGAAAAAAAGTTGTAAAATTGCTTCAAATTGTCGAAAAATTGTTTTATTTGATGAAAAATTGTGTAAAATGTTGAAAAATTGCGTGAAATGTTGCTCAAGTTGTCGAAAAATTGTTAAACTTGATGAAAAATTGTGTAAAATGTTGGGAAAAAAGTCGTAAAATTGCATTAATTTGTCGAAAAATTGTTTAAATTGTTGAAAATTGTGTGAAAAAGTCGAGATATTTGTTAAAAATTGAGAGAATTGTCGAAAAACTGCAACAATTCATGCAATTTTTCAACATTTGAAGCAATTTTACAACTTTTTTTCAACATTTCACACAATTTTTCATCAATTTATGCAAGATTTCTCGACAATTGAAGCAATTTTACGACTTTTTTCAATGTTTTACACACTTTTTCATCAATTTAGGCAATTTTTCCACCTTTTAGGCAACAATTTACGCAATTTTTCAACATGTAAAACACTTTTCTACGCTAATTTTCAACATTTTACACAATTTTTCATCAAATTTAACAATTTTTCGACAACTTGAGCAACATTTCACGCAATTTTTCAACATTTTACACAATTTTTCATCAAATTAAACAATTGTTTTATGATTTTCAAAAAAATTGTGGGGAAAAAGTCAGATTTGGCTTTTTTTTCGCGAAAGTTGCATTTTTTTCACGAAAGTTGCACTTTTTCTGCTGAAAAAGCACCATAACTCTGACTAAAATTGACGAAAATGCAAAAACGAGGGCATTTTCGGAATCCTCTCGTCGAGACGAATCGAATGGTGTATTCACGTTTACATTTTGAGCTTTTTTCGCGAAAGTTGCATTTTTTTCACGAAAGTTGCATTTTTTTTACCGAAAAAAAGGCCATAACTCGTCAACAAAGGCTCGGCGAACAAAACGGTCGCCGGATTCGGAATCAGCGACCTCGAATTAGTCGAAAACGACACAAATCTCGAATTTTTTGAAAATCATCAAAATCCAAAAAAATCATAAGGGGTTAGTTCATGGTTTTTTCGAAAATTGATGATTTTCAAAAAATTCGAGATTTGTGTCGTTTTCGACTAATTCGAGGTCGCTGATTCCGAATCCGGCGACCGTTTTGTTCGCCGAGCCTTTGTTGACGAGTTATGGCCTTTTTTTCGGTAAAAAAAAGGCAACTTTTGCGAAAATAGCTCAAAAACAAAAAGTAAATACACCATTCGATTCGTCTCGACGAGAGGATTCCGAAAATGCCCTCGTTTTTGCATTTTGGTCGATTTTACTTAAAGTTGTGGTGAGTTTTCTGCAAAGGAACTGATTTTTCAGTTCAAAAAAATGCAACTTTTGCAGAAAAAGGTTAAAATTAAAAATTGATTACACCATTCGATTCGTCTCGACGAGAGGATTCCGAAAATGCCCTCGTTTTTGCATTTTCGTCGATTTTTATCAAAGTTATGCTGATTTTTCTGCAAAGGAACTGATTTTTCAGTTCAAAAAATGCAACTTTTGCAGAAAAAGGTTAAAATTAAAAAGTGAGTACACCATTCGATTCGTCTCGACGAGAGGATTCCGAAAATGCCCTCGTTTTTGCATTTTCGTCAATTTTAGTCAGAGTTATGGTGCTTTTTCAGCAGAAAAAATGCAACTTTCGTGAAAAAAAATGCAACTTTCGCGAAAAAAGGCCAAATCTGACTTTTTCCCCACAATTTTTTTGAAAATCATAAAAAAATTGTTTAATTTGATGAAAAATTGTGTAAAATTTTGAAAATTTCCGTAGAAAAGTGTCTTTTTTGTTGAAAAATTGCGTGAAATGTTGCTCAAATTGTCGAAAAATTGTTTAATTTGATTAAAAATTGTGTAAAATGTTGAAAAATTGCGTGAAATGTTGCTTAAAAGGTGGAAAAATTGCCTAAATTGATAAAAAAGTGTGTAAAACATTGAAAAAATTCGTAAAATTGCTTCAATTGTCGAGAAATCCTGCATAAATTGATGAAAAATTGTGTGAAATGTTGAAAAAAAGTTGTAAAATTGCTTCAAATTGTCGAAAAATTGTTTTATTTGATGAAAAATTGTGTAAAATGTTGAAAAATTGCGTGAAATGTTGCTCAAGTTGTCGAAAAATTGTTAAACTTGATGAAAAATTGTGTAAAATGTTGGGAAAAAAGTCGTAAAATTGCATTAATTTGTCGAAAAATTGTTTAAATTGTTGAAAATTGTGTGAAAAAGTCGAGATATTTGTTAAAAATTGAGAGAATTGTCGAAAAACTGCAACAATTCATGCAATTTTTCAACATTTGAAGCAATTTTACAACTTTTTTTCAACATTTCACACAATTTTTCATCAATTTATGCAAGATTTCTCGACAATTGAAGCAATTTTACGACTTTTTTCAATGTTTTACACACTTTTTCATCAATTTAGGCAATTTTTCCACCTTTTAGGCAACAATTTACGCAATTTTTCAACATGTAAAACACTTTTCTACGCTAATTTTCAACATTTTACACAATTTTTCATCAAATTTAACAATTTTTCGACAACTTGAGCAACATTTCACGCAATTTTTCAACATTTTACACAATTTTTCATCAAATTAAACAATTTTTTTATGATTTTCAAAAAAATTGTGGGGAAAAAGTCAGATTTGGCCTTTTTTTCGCGAAAGTTGCATTTTTTTTTTCACGAAAGTTGCACTTTTTCTGCTGAAAAAGCACCATAACTCTGACTAAAATTGACGAAAATGCAAAAACGAGGGCATTTTCGGAATCCTCTCGTCGAGACGAATCGAATGGTGTATTCACGTTTACATTTTGAGCTTTTTTCGCGAAAGTTGCATTTTTTTCACGAAAGTTGCATTTTTTTTACCGAAAAAAAGGCCATAACTCGTCAACAAAGGCTCGGCGAACAAAACGGTCGCCGGATTCGGAATCAGCGACCTCGAATTAGTCGAAAACGACACAAATCTCGAATTTTTTGAAAATCATCAAAATCCAAAAAAATCATAAGGGTTAGTTCATGGTTTTTTCGAAAATTGATGATTTTCAAAAAATTCGAGATTTGTGTCGTTTTCGACTAATTCGAGGTCGCTGATTCCGAATCCGGCGACCGTTTTGTTCGCCGAGCCTTTGTTGACGAGTTATGGCCTTTTTTTCGGTAAAAAAAAGGCAACTTTTGCGAAAAAAGCTCAAAAACAAAAAGTAAATACACCATTCGATTCGTCTCGACGAGAGGATTCCGAAAATGCCCTCGTTTTTGCATTTTGGTCGATTTTACTTAAAGTTGTGGTGAGTTTTCTGCAAAGGAACTGATTTTTCAGTTCAAAAAAATGCAACTTTTGCAGAAAAAGGTTAAAATTAAAAAGTGATTACACCATTCGATTCGTCTCGACGAGAGGATTCCGAAAATGCCCTCGTTTTTGCATTTTCGTCGATTTTTATCAAAGTTATGCTGATTTTTCTGCAAAGGAACTGATTTTTCAGTTCAAAAAATGCAACTTTTGCAGAAAAAGGTTAAAATTAAAAAGTGATTACACCATTCGATTCGTCTCGACGAGAGGATTCCGAAAATGCCCTCGTTTTTGCATTTTCGTCAATTTTAGTCAGAGTTATGGTGCTTTTTCAGCAGAAAAAATGCAACTTTCGTGAAAAAAAATGCAACTTTCGCGAAAAAAGGCCAAATCTGACTTTTTCCCCACAATTTTTTTGAAAATCATAAAAAAATTGTTTAATTTGATGAAAAATTGTGTAAAATTTTGAAAATTTCCGTAGAAAAGTGTCTTTTTTGTTGAAAAATTGCGTGAAATGTTGCTCAAATTGTCGAAAAATTGTTTAATTTGATGAAAAATTGTGTAAAATGTTGAAAAATTGCGTGAAATGTTGCTTAAAAGGTGGAAAAATTGCCTAAATTGATAAAAAAGTGTGTAAAACATTGAAAAAATTCGTAAAATTGCTTCAATTGTCGAGAAATCTTGCATAAATTGATGAAAAATTGTGTGAAATGTTGAAAAAATGTTGTAAAATTGCTTCAAATTGTCGAAAAATTGTTTTATTTGATGAAAAATTGTGTAAAATGTTGAAAAATTGCGTGAAATGTTGCTCAAGTTGTCGAAAAATTGTTAAACTTGATGAAAAATTGTGTAAAATGTTGGGAAAAAAGTCGTAAAATTGCATTAATTTGTCGAAAAATTGTTTAAATTGTTGAAAATTGTGTGAAAAAGTCGAGATATTTGTTAAAAATTGAGAGAATTGTCGAAAAACTGCAACAATTCATGCAATTTTTCAACATTTGAAGCAATTTTACAACTTTTTTTCAACATTTCACACAATTTTTCATCAATTTATGCAAGATTTCTCGACAATTGAAGCAATTTTACGACTTTTTTCAATGTTTTACACACTTTTTCATCAATTTAGGCAATTTTTCCACCTTTTAGGCAACAATTTACGCAATTTTTCAACATGTAAAACACTTTTCTACGCTAATTTTCAACATTTTACACAATTTTTCATCAAATTTAACAATTTTTCGACAACTTGAGCAACATTTCACGCAATTTTTCAACATTTTACACAATTTTTCATCAAATTAAACAATTTTTTTATGATTTTCAAAAAAATTGTGGGGAAAAAGTCAGATTTGGCCTTTTTTCGCGAAAGTTGCATTTTTTTTTCACGAAAGTTGCACTTTTTCTGCTGAAAAAGCACCATAACTCTGACTAAAATTGACGAAAATGCAAAAACGAGGGCATTTTCGGAATCCTCTCGTCGAGACGAATCGAATGGTGTATTCACGTTTACATTTTGAGCTTTTTTCGCGAAAGTTGCATTTTTTTCACGAAAGTTGCATTTTTTTTACCGAAAAAAAGGCCATAACTCGTCAACAAAGGCTCGGCGAACAAAACGGTCGCCGGATTCGGAATCAGCGACCTCGAATTAGTCGAAAACGACACAAATCTCGAATTTTTTGAAAATCATCAAAATCCAAAAAAATCATAAGGGGTTAGTTCATGGTTTTTTCGAAAATTGATGATTTTCAAAAAATTCGAGATTTGTGTCGTTTTCGACTAATTCGAGGTCGCTGATTCCGAATCCGGCGACCGTTTTGTTCGCCGAGCCTTTGTTGACGAGTTATGGCCTTTTTTTCGGTAAAAAAAAGGCAACTTTTGCGAAAAAAGCTCAAAAACAAAAAGTAAATACACCATTCGATTCGTCTCGACGAGAGGATTCCGAAAATGCCCTCGTTTTTGCATTTTTGTCGATTTTACTTAAAGTTGTGGTGAGTTTTCTGCAAAGGAACTGATTTTTCAGTTCAAAAAATGCAACTTTTGCAGAAAAAGGTTAAAATTAAAAAGTGATTACACCATTCGATTCGTCTCGACGAGAGGATTCCGAAAATGCCCTCGTTTTTGCATTTTCGTCGATTTTTATCAAAGTTATGCTGATTTTTCTGCAAAGGAACTGATTTTTCAGTTCAAAAAATGCAACTTTTGCAGAAAAAGGTTAAAATTAAAAGTGATTACACCATTCGATTCGTCTCGACGAGAGGATTCCGAAAATGCCCTCGTTTTTGCATTTTCGTCAATTTTAGTCAGAGTTATGGTGCTTTTTCAGCAGAAAAAATGCAACTTTCGTGAAAAAAAATGCAACTTTCGCGAAAAAAGGCCAAATCTGACTTTTTCCCCACAATTTTTTTGAAAATCATAAAAAAATTGTTTAATTTGATGAAAAATTGTGTAAAATTTTGAAAATTTCCGTAGAAAAGTGTCTTTTTTGTTGAAAAATTGCGTGAAATGTTGCTCAAATTGTCGAAAAATTGTTTAATTTGATTAAAAATTGTGTAAAATGTTGAAAAATTGCGTGAAATGTTGCTTAAAAGGTGGAAAAATTGCCTAAATTGATAAAAAAGTGTGTAAAACATTGAAAAAATTCGTAAAATTGCTTCAATTGTCGAGAAATCTTGCATAAATTGATGAAAAATTGTGTGAAATGTTGAAAAAAAGTTGTAAAATTGCTTCAAATTGTCGAAAAATTGTTTTATTTGATGAAAAATTGTGTAAAATGTTGAAAAAATTGCGTGAAATGTTGCTCAAGTTGTCGAAAAATTGTTAAATTTGATGAAAAATTGTGTAAAATGTTGGGAAAAAAGTCGTAAAATTGCATTAATTTGTCGAAAAATTGTTTAAATTGTTGAAAATTGTGTGAAAAAGTCGAGATATTTGTTAAAAATTGAGAGAATTGTCGAAAAACTGCAACAATTCATGCAATTTTTCAACATTTGAAGCAATTTTACAACTTTTTTTCAACATTTCACACAATTTTTCATCAATTTATGCAAGATTTCTCGACAATTGAAGCAATTTTACGACTTTTTTCAATGTTTTACACACTTTTTCATCAATTTAGGCAATTTTTCCACCTTTTAGGCAACAATTTACGCAATTTTTCAACATGTAAAACACTTTTCTACGCTAATTTTCAACATTTTACACAATTTTTCATCAAATTTAACAATTTTTCGACAACTTGAGCAACATTTCACGCAATTTTTCAACATTTTACACAATTTTTCATCAAATTAAACAATTTTTTTATGATTTTCAAAAAAATTGTGGGGAAAAAGTCAGATTTGGCCTTTTTTTCGCGAAAGTTGCATTTTTTTTCACGAAAGTTGCACTTTTTCTGCTGAAAAAGCACCATAACTCTGACTAAAATTGACGAAAATGCAAAAACGAGGGCATTTTCGGAATCCTCTCGTCGAGACGAATCGAATGGTGTATTCACGTTTACATTTTGAGCTTTTTTCGCGAAAGTTGCATTTTTTTCACGAAAGTTGCATTTTTTTTACCGAAAAAAAGGCCATAACTCGTCAACAAAGGCTCGGCGAACAAAACGGTCGCCGGATTCGGAATCAGCGACCTCGAATTAGTCGAAAACGACACAAATCTCGAATTTTTTGAAAATCATCAAAATCCAAAAAAATCATAAGGGGTTAGTTCATGGTTTTTTCGAAAATTGATGATTTCAAAAAATTCGAGATTTGTGTCGTTTTCGACTAATTCGAGGTCGCTGATTCCGAATCCGGCGACCGTTTTGTTCGCCGAGCCTTTGTTGACGAGTTATGGCCTTTTTTTCGGTAAAAAAAAGGCAACTTTTGCGAAAAAAAGCTCAAAAACAAAAAGTAAATACACCATTCGATTCGTCTCGACGAGAGGATTCCGAAAATGCCCTCGTTTTTGCATTTTGGTCGATTTTACTTAAAGTTGTGGTGAGTTTTCTGCAAAGGAACTGATTTTTCAGTTCAAAAAAATGCAACTTTTGCAGAAAAAGGTTAAAATTAAAAAGTGATTACACCATTCGATTCGTCTCGACGAGAGGATTCCGAAAATGCCCTCGTTTTTGCATTTTCGTCGATTTTTATCAAAGTTATGCTGATTTTTCTGCAAAGGAACTGATTTTTCAGTTCAAAAAATGCAACTTTTGCAGAAAAAGGTTAAAATTAAAAGTGATTACACCATTCGATTCGTCTCGACGAAGGATTCCGAAAATGCCCTCGTTTTTGCATTTTCGTCAATTTTAGTCAGAGTTATGGTGCTTTTTCAGCAGAAAAAATGCAACTTTCGTGAAAAAAAATGCAACTTTCGCGAAAAAAGGCCAAATCTGACTTTTTCCCCACAATTTTTTTGAAAATCATAAAAAAATTGTTTAATTTGATGAAAAATTGTGTAAAATTTTGAAAATTTCCGTAGAAAAGTGTCTTTTTTGTTGAAAAATTGCGTGAAATGTTGCTCAAATTGTCGAAAAATTGTTTAATTTGATTAAAAATTGTGTAAAATGTTGAAAAATTGCGTGAAATGTTGCTTAAAAGGTGGAAAAATTGCCTAAATTGATAAAAAAGTGTGTAAAACATTGAAAAAATTCGTAAAATTGCTTCAATTGTCGAGAAATCTTGCATAAATTGATGAAAAATTGTGTGAAATGTTGAAAAAAAGTTGTAAAATTGCTTCAAATTGTCGAAAAATTGTTTAATTTGATGAAAAATTGTGTAAAATGTTGAAAAATTGCGTGAAATGTTGCTCAAGTTGTCGAAAAATTGTTAAATTTGATGAAAAATTGTGTAAAATGTTGGGAAAAAAAGTCGTAAAATTGCATTAATTTGTCGAAAAATTGTTTAAATTGTTGAAAATTGTGTGAAAAAGTCGAGATATTTGTTAAAAATTGAGAGAATTGTCGAAAAACTGCAACAATTCATGCAATTTTTCAACATTTGAAGCAATTTTACAACTTTTTTTCAACATTTCACACAATTTTTCATCAATTTATGCAAGATTTCTCGACAATTGAAGCAATTTTACGACTTTTTTCAATGTTTTACACACTTTTTCATCAATTTAGGCAATTTTTCCACCTTTTAGGCAACAATTTACGCAATTTTTCAACATGTAAAACACTTTTCTACGCTAATTTTCAACATTTTACACAATTTTTCATCAAATTTAACAATTTTTCGACAACTTGAGCAACATTTCACGCAATTTTTCAACATTTTACACAATTTTTCATCAAATTAAACAATTTTTTTATGATTTTCAAAAAAATTGTGGGGAAAAAGTCAGATTTGGCCTTTTTTTCGCGAAAGTTGCATTTTTTTTTCACGAAAGTTGCACTTTTTCTGCTGAAAAA
>JAVBJF010001609.1:0-11357 GCA_033439095.1 Pseudococcus viburni
GTTGGAAGGCCTGTGATTGGTCAATTTTTTCCACCTCAATTTCTCTCGTTTAACTGAAACTAATCGTTTTGAAATTTCTGTAGTAGGTGTAGATCGTGCAAGAGAGAAAATGATCATTTTTTGGTTCAATTTAGTGCATAGAAAGCTGAGCTTGGAGCTTTCAAGTTCATTTTTGTGATCCTATAATTCAAGTTAGAGTTGACCAATCGACTTGAAATTTTTACAGTGGTTAGAACGTGTACAGGAGAAAAGCTGATTAAATTTTGAAGTCGATCCGTGCAATGAAAGTCGAGCTTTTAAAGCTCAAAGTTTATTTAGTTTTCGAAAATATCTCGAAAATGGTGCATCGTAGAGAAAAAAACGGTGACCAAACGGATGGTTGGGAATTTTAATCTCTACAACTTTGATTTTCATGAATTTTTCTTAAAAGCTCACTATTTTCGAGAAAGTTGGAAGGGTTGTGATTGGTCAATATTTTCTGACTCAATTTCTCTCGTTCAACTGAACCAATCGTTTTAAAATTTTTACAGTAAGTTTACATCGTACAGGAGAAAAAACTGATTTTGTTTTGGTGTAACTCTGTGCATAGAAAGCTGAGCTTTGAAACTCCAAAGCTCATTTTTCTGAAACCTCAATCTGACAAGATAAATAAAATCGACCGATCGATTTGAAATTTTTATGGTGATTAGAATGTGTTTAGGAGAAATCTGATTGAATTTTGGAAGGCGATCTGTGCATAGAAAGCTGAGCTTTTAAAGCTCAAATTTATTCAGTTATTCAAAAAATATCTCGGAAATGGTGCATTGTAGAGAAAAATGGAGGTCAAAAAAATGATTAGGAATTTCAAGCTCTATTTCTCATGAATTTTTCTTAAAATCTCACGTTTTCGAGAAAAATGAGCTCAAAGTTCAAAAGCTTGTAATAGGTCAATTTTTCCGACTTGATTTCTCTCGTTTAACTGAACCGATCGTTTTGAAATTTTTACAGTACGTGTAGATCGTGCAGGAGAAGACCTAATTTTTTAGGTTAAATTTTGAGCAAGGAAAGCTGAGCTTTGAAGTTTTAAAGTTTTTTTTTGTGACACCATAACTCAAGTCAGAGTTGATCGATTGACTTGAAATTTCCGTAGTAATTAGAATGTGTAAGTATAGAGGAAATTGAAAGTTGAGCTTCACAAGTTCAATTCTAGTTTGTATATAATAGGAAGTCCGCTCTTTTGACACAGTGTGTCTAGTTTATAGTCAGTCATTGTTAAATCAATTTTGGGTATGTTTATTTTCCAAGGAGGATATTTGGTATGCTCATGGAGTAGGTTAAAAACGTCAGTGTTGTAGTTTTTGAGAGTGTTGTATAAAAGTGAGGTTTGATTATCTTCTTTGGGAATGGATTTTTCATATTGGTTAATTAATATATTTCGAACTGGGTTTGATGGGTTAATGACTGCAGTTAATAGGAATTTATTAAGGATTAAAGGGAGTCTGAGTTCAGGGGGCATTTCACCGGCTTCACAATAGATGCTATCTATGGGTGAGGAGGGAAGAGCACCAATACATAACCTTAAAGCAGCATTTTGGGTAGTTTTGAGGATTGCTAGGTTTGATTTGGTTGCATTGAGAAAAGCAGGACATCCGTATTCAAGTTTACTTCTTATTAAGGATCTATAAAGCTGAAGGAGAAGGGTCCTGGAGGGGTTATATTTGGGGTTTTTTATTACTTTTAGAAGGTTAAGGGACTTCATGAGGTCCTTTTAGTGTTTAGAAAGTGTGTGGTCCATTTTAGGTTTTTATCAAAAGTTAGCCCCGAGAAATTTGGTAGAGGATTCAAATTTAAGGTTTTGGTCTTTAAGTGTAAGTATTGGTGGTTGTATTTCCTTTTGTTAGAGAAGAGGATATAATGTGTTTTTGTTTTTGAGAAAGTGAGTCCGTTTAAGTCAGCCCATTTCTGAATTTTGTCTAAGGTGTCCTGTAAAATTAATTGAGCTAATTTCATATCCTTTACTCGAAGTGAGATGTTTAAATCGTCTGCAAAAATCCTCAATATAGAGGCCATAAGATAACGTTTTGAATTTCATCCATTAGTAGAATAAAAAGTGTAGTGCTTAACACTGATCCTTGGGGGACCCCATTTTGTATTGGATAGGATTTGGAGAAGGTGTTATTTATTCGAACATTGAAGTATCTATCTTTGAGAAAATTTGTAACGAAGTGAGCTAAATGACCTCTTATTCCTATCAAATGGAGTTTTTGTAGGATTTTATAGCGCCAGGCTTTATCGTAAGCTTTTTCCAAGTCAAAGAAGATGGAGATTACACTATCTTTCTCAAGTAGAGCAGATGTAATTTCTTTTTGAAGGGTGTAGAGAGGGTCATTTGTTGATCTCTTCTTTCTGAAACCCACTTTGGTGATTTTTGATAGAGTTTGTTGATTCAATATACCAGATTAATCTTTTATTGACCATTTTTTCTAAGAGTTTGCAAGGGACTGAGGTTAAGGAAATAGGGACGATAAACTAGATGGGACTGAAGGGTCTTTGTTTGGTTTTAAAAATTGGGATTATAGTAGCGATTTTCCAGGATTTAGGAAAGGAATCAGAAGTCCAGATTTCATTAAAGAGATTTAAAAGTTGTTCTTTAGCTAAATCTGGTAGGTGTTTGATCATAAATGGGTGGATTTCATCAGGGCCAGGGGAAGAATTTTTTATGGTTGTGTTTTTAATACGTAATCAAGTTTATCAAATGTAAAAGGGTGATTGTAGTCTTCTAGGTTATCAGATTGGAAATTTAAGGTTATTTTTTCAGTATCAGATTTGAGTTTTTGAAAGGTTGGATCATAGGAGTCATCTGCAGAGACTATTGCAAAATTTTGAGCCAAGATGTCTGCAATGTCTTGTTGAGTATCATAAATGATGTTGTTATTTATTATATATGGTATAGAGAATGATGTAAGTGTCCCTTTTAAGGATTGAATGCTTTCCACATATGTTTAGTTGAAGTTGATTGGGTTATTGTCAGCATAAATTTTTTCCAGCTCTCTCTTTGTTTTGTGAGGTTGAGGCGGCGGGCAAAGGCTCTTTTCTTTTTAAAGTTAATCAGATTTCTTGAGTAGGATTTTTCTTAAATTTACGGAGCGCTTTTTTCCTCGAGGTAATAGCTTGTTTTAATTCGTCGCACCACCAAGGCACAACTTTTTTGGGTAGTTTACTTGAGGATTTTGGGATACTTTTTTGTGCTGCTGAAATAATGACTTCAGTGAATTTTTGGACTTTAGAGTCTAGGTCAAGATCTGTGTAGTCATTAATTTGGATGAGTTCACTAAAAAGTAACCAGTGTGCTTTTCCTATTTGCCAATTTGGAAATTTTTCGGAGAGTGTATTTTTTGAAGAAGTTAAGATTTGGATATTTATAGGGAAATGATCACTAAAGTAAAGATCATCTTGTGGGGACCAATTTAGTGTATGAGCAATAGTGGGTGAGCAAAATGAGAGGTCGATCTGTGAAAAAGATCCATTTGAATTATTAAAGTGGGTAGGTGAACCATTATTTAAAAGGAACGTATTATTATTAGTGAGAAATTTATCAATAATGTTACCTCGATTATTTACTGAGGAATTTATCTTTCAATTGAAAAATCAAGGAAGAGAAACATGTTGAACATTCCTGTTTTTTGCAATAAAATTATTAAAATTCTAGAAATGTTCTGATTTTAGTGTTACTTACTACTCCCTCATTTATAAATAGGTGAAAATTATCGAAAATCATTGAGAAACAGTCAGGGTTGCAGCACAGAAGGAAATCACTGAAAAAAATTTCAATGAAAAGAAATCAGCGAGAAAAATCACTGGAAAATCAGTGAAAATTCACTGAAAAGTTGGTAAAATTTATGAAATTAGCAGAAAAACCTGTGAAAATCAGTGAATTACGCTGATTTTTTCTGTGCTGCAATTCTGACTTTTTATCAGTGACTTTTCACTGATTCAGAATGAGGTTTCATATACATACATTGTGATATTTTAACATAAAGAAGGCTAAAAAGATGCACTTGAATTCTCTTCATTTGTTTGAATTACTGCCAGTTAAGATGTATAACTTTTAGGATGATGAATGCTCATTAAAATTTTAGATGTACTTGAATGAGAATTTTAAGTCTCGATAATTTATTTTTCAAATTTTTAAAAAGATATTGAAATTGAATTTTGAAAATAAGTTTGTATAAAAATGCAGCTAAGTTTTTCTATTTACATTAGAAAAAATGATAAAGTTGGAAAAAACAAAAAAAAAGGTCACACATATAAATTAAAATTCATGATTATGACCGAAGATAAAAAAAATCACCCAAATTTCATTGCAGAGCAAAAGTTTTCAAGTTATAGATAAAGAAGTAGGTACTTACCTATCTATGTTTAATTTATATTTCCTTGGAATTTTACAATTATTTCTAATTCTCAAATGAAAAATGACAATCATAATTATTTGATATCTTTATAACTTTTTGATTTTTGTCATGAATTAGAAAACTTGAAAAAACAAAATGTCATAGAAGGGTCTTTATTCGTCAATTTTTTTGTGAATTTTTATAGATCAATAGTTCTAAGATTTTGATTGGCCTCTAAAATTAACATTTCTGTACTTTTCTTAGCCAAATTTTATTTTTAAGAAAAGAATTAAATACCATCACGTTAATTAGAAGTTTGAAATTTTTCATAAATTTTAAGAAATATTATTACGAATTTTTATATTAGTATGATTTCCAAATTTTGGTGTACGAATTTCGATCTCCGAATTTTGGTCTCACTTTTTTTAGATTGACCCCCAACACTGAAACATAGTAGGTAGGTATATCCACATTTAAATAATTGATAGAATCGCGCTCATAACTTAAGAAAATAATTTTCAATAAATTTTACCCATTTTTTATTTTTTATTCATTAGTGAAAAATAATTTTAAACCGAGTTTTCTCTCAAAATTTCGAGAAAAATTCACTTCACAATTTGGCTACCTTTCCCGTTCTGTAATGAATAAAAGTAATAATTTAGCAATAAAACATACTCGAGAAAACTGAAAAAAAATATTTGAAATTGAAGTGACATTAGTTCACAGAACAGTTGCCATTTTCGGCGTCGGGTATCCCATCGTTCCTCGCTTCACAGATGGGAAAAGAAGTAGGTCAAATCGGTGACTAAATTCGGAACGTTCTTCCTTTTCGTGCAATTCGAGCTTTAGTTTTAATCACCTTCGAAAAAAAAATCATATTTCTAACGTAAAAATAACACCGGTAATATCTTGACAAAAAAAAAAAAAATGCCCAACGAAAACGAAAATGAAACTTCTAACTTAACTTATTAGTCCATAAATTAAAAGACATTCCAGAAATATTTCTAGAATTCGGCCCAACCCAAGTAAAAAGGTCTACGTGCTACGTGTAGATACAACGTTTATACTTATATAAAATTACACTACAAGTACTTTCGTCTTTTCCATTTCCATTGAAAATCATCCCCTATTTAAGAATCCGTTCGAAATACAAATACCAAAACGTTGCAATTACGTTACGAAATTAAATAAAGGAAAAGGAAACATTACCGGTGTTTGGTAATTTCGTCAGGAAACCCGCAAATCCGCAATTTTACCGTTTACACGTCGACGACGAATAAGTAGAAAATAAATTCGCGGGGGTAAAAAGTTAAGAAGCAAAGGTACACGTGGTATTCAAATATAATATCGTTTATTTGTATTTAGTATCAAGTTCGAAGAAAATTAAATTAAACGAAACCGTTGTATCACACCTAAACACAATATCAATAAAACGATGCCAAAGCGTCTTAGAGAGTAGATAGTTCTACTTTTAAAACCGAATTTCCGGAAATTTTATTAATTTACTTTTTACACTTTGCGTTTTCCTTTTTCGAATTGGGGCGAATGATTTTACAACTGTTGGTCGTTGCAATGGTATATGAAATTGAGACAAAAATTCAACGAACGAGACAATAAAATTGGCGATTAAGAAGTTTTCAACAATGGATTTTTATTTTATGAAAATGATATTGAAAAAAAATTCAACACTTTGTTTATTTATTGGGAGCCCATGTTTAATGCTAGCGATTCAATAAATAATAAAAATTATAAAAACAATAGATATTAATAAGACCTAAAGTGAAATGACAGAAAATTAAAAATTTATAAGAAAATCAAGGTGATTGATAAAAATTGAAAAATTTGTATAATTTCCTAAAATTGTAAAGTTTCCTTCCAGAACTAAATTTTGGAATTTTTAAAATTTACCGGCACTTCCTCCACAGGTGAATTGTGAAGTCTCGAATTTTGAATTCTGGAATTTCGAAGTCTCGAAGTCTCAAGTAGGTAGGACTCGAATTGTGAAGTTCATCTTTTGTACCCTCTCTAAAGCTAAATTTCGGAAGATTTGAATTTTTCTTGCCCCCTCCCCCACTGAACAAAATTTTAGAAGATTAAAAATTCTTCGTACCACACTCCAAAGTTGAATTTCAGAAAACTGAATTTTTTTCCTATACCATTCCACAGCTGAATAATTTTTAAAATGTGACCCGAGCAGCGAAAAGGTACCTAAAGTCGGGATTTTCAAAAATGAGTTATTTACCTGAAATAATAAAGTAGACCATAAGGAACATATTGAGACCTTGATGAGCATCTAAGGTAGATTTTTCGCCAAGATAGAGACATTTGAAGTTAAGAAATTCTTGAATTCCAAAAAAAACAAAAGTCTGAGAAAAACGCGTTCAAAGTTTTTACTCCTGTTTTTTTATGTATCAATCATCCAAAAAGCTGCCAAAACTACTTTTCTACACCAAAATTTCACGAGGAATTATTTTCTGACGTCGAAAAGTACCTTAGAAGAAGAGAAAAATGAAAAATTCACCGTGACAATGCGTTTAATTTTGAAAAAAAATTCTTTACAAAAAGAAATCCTGTTTTTCATCTGCCAAAACTACTTTATTGTACTAAAATTTCACGAGGAATTCGTTTCTGATGTCGAAAATTATTTACGTAGAGAGGAAAACGAAAAAAAATTCCAACCCATTTTTATGTGCCCCAACCTTGCAGAAAATCGTCTGTAACTATGGTAAGAATGGACAAAAATGTAAAAGTGGATATATTGTCGGACTCGTCTCGAAAAGACAGACCTGTGAATAAAATTTTGAAAAAATGCAAGGTTGAAAATTGTTTTAGAAAAATTGAGATGACGTTTGGAATGGAGATCATTTTCACAAATCATCCCACGCTTTTTTCGAGCTTTTCAGTGTGAGATGATTTTTGGGATGAAAATCACGTTCACTAATCAACCCATGATTTTTCTGGGCATAAGTCTGGTTTCAGTAAGCTGATTGAAACATTGGCATCGTTTTAAGATCGTAAATTTCTAAAAATGTCAATTTTACAAAAAAAATAAATAAAGAAAATTGAAAAAAAAAATCCAAAAATGGTGAGTACAAAATAGTAAAAATCACTGAAATCTACAATTTAAAAAAAAACTGAAATCTACAATTTTTAAAAAAACTGTAAAATCTTGTAAAATTTAATACAATGATAAAATTTTCTGA
Organism: Pseudococcus viburni; assembly: GCA_033439095.1. Classification (NCBI taxonomy): domain Eukaryota; kingdom Metazoa; phylum Arthropoda; class Insecta; order Hemiptera; family Pseudococcidae; genus Pseudococcus; species Pseudococcus viburni. The sequence continues at coordinate 7,574 of JAVBJF010001609.1, forward strand.
AATTAAAAAAAAACCTGCACTAAACATGTCCAATTTGCCAAATTTATGAAAAAAATGGTAAAAGTGACTGAAATAACAAAAAAAATTGAAAATGAAAACTACATAGGCCAAACTGGTGAAATTTATTCAAATTGAAAATTTATTCATCATAGTAAATATTTATTCAACTTGTACACAAAATTCAATAAAACAAAAAAAATCCCATTTTGGCAAAACTGAAAATCAAAATTAGAAAATCAACTAAAACATCCAGTTTACCTCTAAAAAAAATTAAAATTAAAAAAGTACTTATCCATATTTATTCCAGTACAACCATTCAAAGAACATTTTTAGAACAGTTTTCTCAAAAATAAAGAAAATTATTCGTCAACTTTTGGAATTCAACTGACGTCAGTCTTCCAGAAAACGACTACAAATCGGTCCCAACTGGGTTGATATTTTATACCAGCGAGATTTCAGAGAATGACAATACCATCGCGAAATTATTATCGAATGTAGTCGAATAGCTCTTTTTCTTCATGTCTCAAAGAACATTACGAGTCGTATTTGCCTCTGTCGTATACCTACGATGTCTTTTATTATAAATATTAACCGATTTACTCAAGGTCATGGTTAATTTAACAATGATAAAAAATTTCGACGATGATGGAAAAAACACCATCACGTGAAAGGTAACAAACCCAGTAGACGCGCCAACGTTGTACTACGAGTACAAAATAGAACGAAAACGAACGTTGGCTGTTTGGCTCGAGGAGTCGAATACATCCTTTATATAGCTGATTCGTTATTAATCTGCCTTTTCTTCGTCATTGTGAAAAACTTGTTGCGTTTGTGTTTTAAAGGTTTATACCGTTTCTTCATGTTTATGAAGGTATACCCTTTATACGATTCGAAATAAAATAAAGAATATTGTATTTTTAGCCATTTCCTTTTTTTTTACTGCTTCGCGAAATAATCGAAGCGAATAAAAATTCTAACCGAATTACGCCCTTTGGAATCTTTTTTTTTCGACGTGCAAAACAATGATTGGAGCTTGATTATTCGGCGTAAATTTTATTTACTGTCGACGAATTTTTGGAATAAAAATTTATACGCTTCGAAAGATTTTCCATGCGTTTATATCGCGTTAATAAAAATTTTTTCCAAGTTGGATGTTGTCGTAGGTATTTTACGAATGCGAAATTTCCACTTCCAGCGACGAATATTTATGGAAAAAATATATACCCGGTGAAATTCCCACAACTGGTATTTTTTTTCCATCTAAATAAAATTAAAACGCTTTGATGCCTTTAAATAATGGTTTAGTTACAATTATTTTAAAAGACTAAACCATTATCTTATCGAGGTGAAATAAAATTTAGCAATTTAATGCATTTCGCCATTGAATTATTCATCCTAAGCGTGTTCTCCTGTTCTAGCGCTGTATTCCAGCATGGTAAAAAAAAAGAGAAAAAAGGGTTCGTTTCGACTCTATTGTATTGAGAAATATTTTCCTTTCCTTTTCAACTTTGCTTTTGAATTCTTCATTGAAAATTTTTTTATTTTGCTAATGCTCCAGGATACGAAAACCTGAAATGAGAAATCACCCTTTCATTCCCAGGAAATATATTACCGCGTTTTCGTTTGAGGTTCCGGTTTCTTCGGGGTTTTTCTCTGCTTTTTTTTTCTTCTCATTTTCTTCTTTTTTTTTTTTATTAATCAACTCAAAATGAATCGTTCATTTAACTTATGATTTGTGGGGTTTTATTCTAACTTGAGAAATACGTTTGCGCCTTTATTTTTCAAGAAGATGAAAAATTACGGATGGGAAATGATTGCGTGGTTAGCTGAATGCCGGCTGAATCGTATCGTTGAGAATTTAAACGGATATTTTCGAATGGGTACCAGAAACGTAACGAATATTATGCTAATTTTTGTATAACCGAATTTCTCCCATCTTAGTGTTCGTGTGGATATCCTCGAGTGATGAATTTTCCGAAAGGATGATTTTGCTCAGATTTGTGTAAATGGTTTAGATAGGTACCTACATTTTGAGCAATGGACGTCGTTTCTGTATTATTTTACTTTCTTTCGATTTCAAATTCATTTTTGAAGAAAACAGAGGTGAAATGAAAGTTTGGAAATCGAAAGCGTAGTTAAAGTAAGTACCTAAGAGTGGAATTTTAAGAATTTCATTGTGATTTTTTCAATTTTATTTTATCTTTAGAATTTTTTCTAATTATTGTCTATTTTTTTTTTTTGAAAATAACATAGTGCATATTTAAATTTTTTGGAAAAAACATTCTAGGTACCTACTTGAGTAAAGATAATTTTCACTTACCGGTGTGCAAAGAACGCGAAGACGCTCGCGAATTCGCTAGCGATTTGTGACAAAAGTCGCGAAACTCGACATCATTAGTGGCTAATGATCATGGACGTCATGCAGCGTCCGTGCTAGTCCGTGCTAATGATATGTTTGACTTCGGAGTTTGAATTTCAGTTTTATACCAGTTCCAGCAGTTTCTCTTTTTATACTTAAACTATGGCTTGAAATAGTCAAAATTTTGATGTTGAAATTTACCAAACCACATTCGATTAAAATTTTTTTACTAAAAACCCCAACCTTGAAAATTTATATCGAAAAATAAAAGGGGCCAAGGGGTCATTAAAAACTGAGAAAAATTAAAAAATTTTGAAGCCCATTTATTTTGAGTGATCTGTAGCCCCTTCATTTTCGATGTTAGACAAAAAGTTTACAGAATAAAATTTCGTCAGTTTTCAACGTTCTATCCATTCCCTTGATCAGTTCATTTTTTGAGAATTTTTTTTGAACCATTTTTTTTTGTAGCCCCTTCAATTTTGAAGATAGGCTAAAAGTCATAAAGTGAAAATTTGTTCAGTTTTCAAAGTACTATCCATTCCCACGGTTGAAAAAATTTTTTGACGTGATTTTTTTAGAAGCAGCATTTGCCCCTTCAAGTTTTAAAGTAGGCAACATGTTCCTCCCAAATTTCTTTTAGCGGCGCCTGGTTATATCCGAAAAAATATGGTTGGCAGATGATTCATGGAGCACCCTGTAGATTAGGTATTCAATTTTTTTGTTGAAAAATTCAGGAGTTAATCACAACATTTCAAAAAAAATATTATTTTACGACTTTTTCTAGAATTCATTTCTTTTGAGCTTGAAAAGGGAAAAATTGTGCTTTGAATCGAAAAGAAAAAACAAAGTTCAAATTTAGCAAAAAATTTTGCATTTTGTTGTCCTTCAAAATTTTAAAAACTGAAATTTTGGAACTGGAACTGGAACTGAAAACTGGAACTAAAAAATTTTGAGACCTGAAACTGGAACTGGAACTAATATCATTTCAGTTTTCCATCACTGAATTGAAATTTTTTTCCAATTTTTTGGATTTATTGAGTAAAGGGCGAAATAAGTATTGGATTTTTGGTCGATTTTTTTTGGGCTCAATTGTGGAGTAAAAAGGTTCCATCAAAACTATGTTTTTTGATGTGAAATGTGAAAAAAAATTTTTTTTATGAAACCTTTCTACTCCACAATTGAGCCAAAAAAATTTTTGACATAAAAAATTTTCTGTCACTGCCTTGATTTGATTGCCTGCCAATACTTCAATATGAAAACCAGCACTGGTACTTCCACCAGCAGTGGTGGCGGGCTCCTGTAAACCGCGAACGAAGATCCGTTGGCATGGCAACAGATCCAGGTAATCGCGTGCGAGACCTTTTTTTTTTTTTTTTTTTATACACTGGCTCCGCGATGTTCCACAGAGCCCCGTATTTCCACCTC
>JAVBJF010000161.1:600000-841607 GCA_033439095.1 Pseudococcus viburni
AAAATAAATATAACATGTAATCAAGTTGACCTAAACTTGGGCGCGAGAAGAACATTGCCATTAAATTACGAACTCTTCTCGTTTCAGAAAAAACTCCCATTCCACCTACACGTATGATTTACAAATCACATACCTCCTTCTAACGTAAATGAACATAATTTAATTACCAGTTTCTCTACAAAATTATACAGAATTAGCCTATAAAAATCGTCATTTCTAACAATTTCTCTCGTTAACTCCGCCTCATCACTTTAAACCACATTGGCCATTACATATTAAAATAATTGCAACGTAGACATTGCATACACCTATAAAAATTATCCCAAAAACAAAAACCTCCTCTCGTATAATATCGCAGCCGTAATTAAATTCATAAAATTGTTTTCGATCGCCATTACAAAACGTCGTGTGGTTTTTTTTGCAACGCAAATACCTACAGAAATGCTACAAACGCCTACAAAAATCATAAATCGACATTTTTTGAAATTGATTGATGATTTCTATGGTCGCAAAAAAATCACATCTTCTACAATACGAGAAGGTAACACAGGTTCATTTACCTTGGCCAATTTTCAAGTTCATTTACAACTGAAAATAAGAGATGGGTTGAATTACGATTTCAGCAGCTCATAAATTTTAAACGTATTCGTTTCGTGATAGATTAGCAATTCGTACTCAGGTAAGTACGAGTACCTTTAGGTCCAAGGTATAGATATTTATCTCAGTTATCGAATCAAATTGTTTACCATCGATGTTCTGTGAAAATATTTTTTCTGAATAATAAACCATCAATATGTCAATACGGTTATAAAATCTCGGTTACTGTATCTAATTTTCCATTTTTTTCACCCTAAATGAACAAAAATTACAATTTTATTCAGTTTCAAATAGATACTCATTAAAATATGACCAGAAATCGAATTCCAATATTTTTGTCAGTAAAAAATCACTCGAAATTATTTTGAATAATTTTTTTTCAAATTGAAAAAATTCCAACTCGAAATAAATTTTAAGCAAAATCACACACAATGAAACGAAAACAAACCTCGATCCAATTCATCAACCTCGCCATCGTTCTTGGTTCGAATTAAAAATAATGAAACGTCGAAAAAAAAAATGGAAACTTCAAATTGCACCTCGTCACTTGACTGAAACCTCTTTAAAAACAAAGCTTCCAGACGAGCAATAAATTCGGCACCACGTGTTAGTCCACGATGTTTATACCTCGATACTCGAGTAATTTAAATTTCGAGTACCCGCAAATTTTTTCCATTTGTTAAAGGAAACTGGTCACTTATTTAAAGGAAATCGTTCAGCTATATTTGAAAGAACTCAGCCGAGCGTAAAATCGGATACACCTTGATTACCAGTTTGATGTATGTAAAACTAAATAGCGCTATATATATCGGACATATATGAAATAAAAAAAATTCTACCTCGTACAAATAAATTTAACCGTAAAATTACAACCAGAAGAAAGAGAAATATCGGTGGTATAATTTTGAATTTCACACAAATGAACATACGAGTTGTTAATAAAACTCAACACCTGTTGTAACAATTCTCAGTGCCGTAAAATCTTCATATACTTATTTATATTTAGAACAAAAAGATCTTCATAACGGTAGGTAACCCATTATTTTACACATTCGATTTTTCAATCAAATACGTAAAAATGTATGATTTATTTTTGGAAAGACTTTTGACTCGAGTGAGTGCGAAATGTGAGAAAAATTAAACAGAAAATTAGGTGGATTTTTTTAAAGAGCTAAAAATATACGTATTTAGAAAATTGAATATTCATGAGATAGAAACAAGAGTTTTTCGTTTTTCCTGTTTCAAGCACAGAGCACATGTTCTTATCTTGGACGATTCTGAATTTTAAATACATCTTTCCATCAGTGAGGTTTCTTCGTACTTGAAAAATTTGAAAATTGAAACCTGGCAGTGAAAAGTTACCGTCATGCTGAGAAAAGAAGAAGAAATAGTTTTGAGAGATTGAATATCTGAGATCTGAATATTAAATGGGAATCTATTGAATGATTATCACAATTTTTGAGAATTTCAATTTTGAATCAATGTTTTAATTATTTTTCTTTGTTTATTTCATATTTTGCACATGACGAGTAAGTTTTCAAGGAGACGTATAGTAATCAAAGGGTTTGATAAAATTTCGAAATAGAAATACGGGACTAGAATTTTTGCAGAATTCTCTAAGTGATATTTCCGCTCCACCTCCCCCCCCCCCTCCCCGGCCTTAAATCACCATAGATATTTTGCAGACCTGCTCAAATTCTTAGATTACTTCAACTGAAAATGAACGAAATAAAAAAATCTGAAGTTGAATGAACAATTCTGACAAAATATTAGGGGAAAATTAACTTTTAATGGAAAATTCAGGACTTTTGAACCATCAAGTTCAGGACTTTTACTTTTACAGCACAATTCTGTCAAGTGAAAATCTGTAACACATTTTCATCACTTTCCTTGCTTGTAGGACTGAAGACACCTTGAAGGGAGGAGGGATAATAAAATGATACATTTTCAATCTTGATTTAAATATCTAAATCCCTTCTATTTCAAGAAAGAAAAAAATTATGAAACAAAAAATGCTTGATTTTTAATGCTCTGCAACTTTAATAGGAGCATCAAATTTTTGTTCACATCTTTATTTTTTTGAAAATTGAGAACCAGTTCAAAACGTCTAAATTGGTTTTAAAAATTCTCATCTCGTTTGAACCATTACAACATTTGATGTTTATTTTTTTTTAATGAATGAAACATTTTGAGAGGATCGTTTTTTTTTTCGATGTCCTGAGCAGAGATGGAACGTTTATAATCGATTAATCGATCCACAAAATTCTGGTATTCTTGATTGGTCAGAGATAAGTGACGTCAGAAACTCATATTGTTTTGATTGGAAAAAAAATTACGTCACATATAATTTGACCAATCAGAAAATTGAAATTTATTCTTCGATTAATCGATGCAGATCCGATTATAATTGGGGGGGGGGAGAGAGAGAATCGATTATAATAGATCAAAATCGTAATCGTTCCATCTCTGGTCCTGAGTGATTCGAATGTAGATTCAAAAATTTTGGCAACAAAACTGAAAAATCTCAACATAAGAAATTGGACGTTACTCAGTGGAACAATAAGGAATTTTTCAGTAGAGGGGGGAGGGGGTAGAACTTTCATAATTTTTTGAAAAAATTTGAGTTCAGCCCCTGCTCCTTTCCCTTTTACTATAAAAACACTGAATTCAAAATTTGAATCATTCTCATAATTATGTAGGAGTTGAACAGATTTGGATAGAATATTAAGGAAAAACACTTGATGAAAATGCAGTATTGGAACAAACAACTTTCATGCCAATTATCTTGACCTTAAAAATCAAAAATAATAACGAATCCAAGCAGTGGTGTCAAAAAGGTTTTTTTGGGAATGTACAAAGTGGGTATGGAGACTTGGAATACCAGAACAGGGGGAGGGAGGAAAAATGAGTCTTTTTCTCGTACAATCGCCTCAAATAGTTTATATATTGAGTTTTTATTCATACTCGAGTGAAGCGAGGGCGAAGCTTTGAAAAAATTGGGTTTCTATCCCCAAAAAAGCATATTTTTTTTAAAATCATTGATCTCATGGGGGGGGGGCTCTCTGGCTACGTCATTGACGCTACTTGATTACTTCTCTAGCTTTTTCAACTCATTAGTCATTTCAATCATACATTTTCTTCCACGCTTCGAATAGAAATTGAAAACTGATATGATTCAAAATCTGAGTCCAATCGAGTACGAATTGAGTTTAATTCGCAAAGTTTTTGATCAAATGCAATAGGTAGGTGTTCAAAACAGGACTCATTCGTTCATAATCCAATTCTTCCAAAATTAATGCCAGACTTCGTTATATTTCTCAACCCAATGTAAATTCAAAAAATTTTCAACAACGAATTGTTGTAGAAGTTTTAAAAATGTCAATTTCTTAGATCAAGTTCTGAATATTTCCCAATCATAATTTTGTAATCGGCTGTTAACTTAGAATAGAACTGTATATCTGTAGTATTGCATGTTTCCAAACTTGATAGAATTTTTTTCATTTAATTTTTTCATGTCCATTTTCCAAATTTTATTGGAGACGTGAAATAAAATAATTGAGGTAAAAAAAACTTGAAAAAAATCTATAATTCTCAATTTCTACGTCATCGTGAGAAAAAAAACAAAACGAACTAAAATTGAATGATTTTCCATTTTCGTAATGATCAAATCTAATTTTTTCAATGATAGAAATCAAAACAGCTGATATTGACGAGTCACTTTTAAAAATTGTAACTCTTTGGAGTAAAATAGAGAGCTAGGGTTCAGTTTTTAGAGTTTTTTGAATGATTTCAGACGAAATTTCGAAAAAAAAAAAATCTGAACTCAAGAGCAAATTCAATACAAAATTATCCAAATCTACAATTCAAAATCCAATTGCTTTATGAATTTGAACCCAAATCTAAATCTGAATTGAATATTGATCCTAATTTTGAGCCTTAATCGATTTATAATCATTTTATGTTGATTTCTCGATGAATTCTTTTTCTCTTCCTTCAAAAAAAAATTACCAATTTTTAAATGCCTTTTTCCACTTATTGCTGATCAACGTTGGTCAAATTTTATGGATTTCTGAATTTTTCTCAAAAATTGGTGAGAAATATTTTCATGTGTTTTTGTGATTTTGGGGTTTTGTAGTTTGTACAAATTCCAACTCCGGTTTTAGAGGATTTTAATAATTTTAAATCTTTTTTTATTCATTCGCATGTTAAACTTGATAATTTTGTGTAACGCTGTCTTTGGATTTTTACTGTATTTTTTTTACATTTAAAACATGACTTCATTTTTTAAAAATATTTACCTTTTTATGACTGGTGATAAGAAATTTTCTTGAACATCGTTCTTTTCAGGAATTCATAGCACCATCAGGTTTGAATAGGCAGCAACTCATGAATCTGAAACATACCAAAATATTCCCCATTATTGAAATAGAGTCAATTTTGTAAAAAAAGTTTTCAAAAAAGAAACGATCGATAAAAATTTGGTAAAAAAATCCCAAATCACAAAAATATTCGATATTGAATTTTTTTTGAAATCAAGAATCCATCAACGCAGAAGAAGGCGTAGCAGCTATGACCAAAACGACACAATATTTCAAATCTCCGACAACAAATTATTATAAAACATACCTTTATTACCAGGTATCCGCAAACACTCCACGACCACGGTCAACGGGATTAATTAAGCTAGATATTAATTTCGCGGCATTATTTGCGAAGATGACGTTATTTGCTCGATAAAGGTTTTTTTTTATCTGTTAATTATTTATTCCCGAAGAGACAACGTAAATTATTCATAGTTATAAACATCCTTTTTCAAAACTTTAGTACCACAATTATGAATTATTCATCATATAAGTAACTAACCGAAGAAGTAAACCCGCACATAGAAAAAGACAATCTGACAAACCACGAGCACGACAGAGGTAATCAAAAATACCAATTTAAAAATTTCGCAGTAAAAATTTACAAACCTTTCGAGCATCGAGAGTGAACTACGTACCTGCAACCTGTTGGTAAATTGAAACCAAAATTTTCCAATGATATTTACTTATAGCTTTGATTAGTTCGATACTTTACGAACCGTGGTACTTTTCATTCAACATAAGCCGCCTAATTTGTATTCACGGAAGTAAGTAGTCTATATGTACATCTTTTAGGGTTCTCAAGTAGTGTAAAATGGTAAAATGAGCGTAAAATTTTACAGTGTTTGAACACGGTTTACATTCGCTAAATACAAAATTAAATTTTGTTTTTTATTCTCGAAAAAATAATCAATTTTCGTGCTTAGAAAATTATCCTAAATACGTACGAATTTTGGACGATAAAAAATATTGAAATATTTCGGGGAAAAAAAACAAAAATTCCAGTTTTTTGTTTTTTTTAGTTACTTTTTTGATTTTCAAAAAAATTCAAATTGATGGTCACCCAAAAAAATCGAAAAAATTGGCATAATTCTATTGAAATTTTGTTCCATTTGAAACTTTTTTTTACAAACTTTCGACCTTTTTTGTTATTTTATGCTTTTTCGTCCCAATACGAACCCTACGAAAAATACTTGCACACCGACCATACGATTTCGTCGAGGTTTAAAATTAATTAAATTTCTGAACGTGCCAATAAAAAACCAGATTTCTTGGAAAAATCTTCCATTAAAGCGTTTTAAATTATTTCACAACGATTAAATTTTTCAACAAAATGCATAAAACATTGTATGTATCTACTCAATGTAGGTACTAAAAGCGAAAAATGATAACATTAGGTGACATTTACATCTACATACTCCACCAATAGTACATAATTTACTCATTTCTACAGTAGAAAACATTGCACTTGAAAATTTCCATTTCCTGGCCTTTCCCTAACCGATGCAATCCATTACCTAGGCCATTCGCATAGATTAACTTGAAATTGCATAAAATTCAGATTGAATGAACTCTTGGAGGAAAAAAATATGAAAAATTGAAATAATTATTCGAGGTTGAATTTAAAAAAGACCATTGATGTGGATTTTTTTACGACACAGTAGGTACATCTCCCCTCCATATTTAAATTTTAAATTAACTATTTCAATAAAATGCCATAACAATGAAGCGAAATGGCAACATTATGGTTACTTTAATTCATAATCAATTATTATAAACAATTATTTGTTTGAACGATACGTGAACAGGTAATTAATTATATCAATCTTCAACAATAAGCTCATTAAACCAGGTACATACACTTCAGAAACACAAATAAAAAAAGTTAATGTTGATAAACTAACATATCCGTGATTCATTTAAAACTGCAATATTTTACAGCGATGGTAAAATATTGAAATACTCGATTTACATTTTGAATTACTTTTTTGAAAAATTTCGGATTATTTAGTTTGTATAAATTTCTAACGTGGATTTTTGGCTGTTGAAGAGTTGGCATTATTTTCAATGAAATAAAAAAAATTCACGTGTAAATTTTGCAAATTAAAGAATGAATTTCAAGCAGGTTGGAAATTTACAATGTAAAGAAATAGCGGCTTATAAATCAGGCGTAAGTGTAATTAACATAAAATAGTAATTTTTTATGAAACTTTGGCAAATTTAATTATAAAATTTTTGCGATTCCGGAACAGGTATAATTATAGTAGTCTGATGATAAAATATAGGTAATTTTGTGATTCATTACATCCTACTATGCCTAAAAATAATTATTAAATTTGTGGGTTCAATTTATAGACGAAATGTATCTATGGCGTCGTTTATAAATACATCGTAACTTTTTTCTACTCCAACTCGAATTAATTGAGTTATGAATAAGTAATTGAGCTTCTTGGGTCCTGCCATGAACTGAATTAAAATTATTCAGCAGGTTGAAATTTAAAATTTTTCCCAACAAAATTTCAAATCATATTTTTCCTACTTGCAATTTGCTCCAATTGAAAATTATTATGGAGTTTTGTCAAAAAAAACTTCAAAAAAAAAAAGTTCATGATAAAATATTTATGAAGGATCTTTGAGAAAACAGTAAAAAAATGACAATTATTTTTAAATATCATAGAAATTGTTAAAATTTGTAATTTTTTGAACTACATACGAATATGAATGGCTTTTTCCCATTTTGAGACTATTTCATGAACGATTTGTGAGATATTTTTCCATTTTTAAAAAAAATCAAGTACCTTTATCTACAAAATATCAAATTTTGGGATATTTTTGGTCATTTTAATAAATTTCTTCATAAACATTTCGCTGAAATGTCAGAAATTTGTACTTTTCAATATTTTTTACCAAGGTATCCAATTTCATCATTTTTTCCTTCAATTTCATGACGTCCATTAACAGAGAAAAAATGTAAATTCATGCTGCTTTCATTTCCATGCTATAAATTCAAGTTGCCGAAATAAGGCTAAGTTTTGTGCCCTAAAAAGTAACCTCTTGCGTATATTTTTTTAAAAGGAAATTTCAAGCACTTATATATGTAGCAACTTCATTTCGATGAGATATCAAGAAATGGACTAATCAGGTCCGAACGAAACGAGAGCAAAAAGTTTGAAAAATTCACAATACTCAAAATGTCTAACCTTATTCACCACAATCATGTATTCAACAAAAAAATTTCTGAGGAAAAAGATCAAAAATTTATGCTTTTACACTAAAAAATATAGGTAATTCTATTTTCATGCTTTCATGCTCAATGAGCAAAAATCATGCTATTTTGATATTTTTCATACTAGTAGAGGACTTGAATCCGATATTTTAGAAGTATACCAACCTACTTCATTCTTATGCACGTTTTTTACCACCACGGGAAACACTTTTCCCTTGTGGTGAAATATGTGGATAAATTTTATCCACGTTTTTACCACCACTGGAAACGCTTTTCCCATGTGGTGAAATATGTGGTTATATTTTATCCACGTTTTCACCCTTCTCTGAAATGACTTTTTTTATGTGGTGAAATATGTGGATAATTCTTATCCACGTTTTTTACCACCACTGGAAACACTTTTCCCTTGTGGTGAAATATGTGGATAATTCTTATCCACGTTTTTACCACAACTTGAAACACTTTTCCCTTGTGGTGAAATATGTGGATAAATTTTATCCACGGTTTTACCACAACTGGAAACACTTTTCCCATGTGGTGAAATATGTGGATAAATTTTATCCACGGTTTCACCACAACTGAGTACACTTTTCCCTTGTGGTGAAATATGTGGATAATTCTTATCCATGTTTTTTTCCACCAATGGAAACACTTTTCCCTTGTGGTGAAATATGTGGATAATTCTTATCCACGTTTTTACCACAACTGGAAACACTTTTCCCTTGTGGTGAAATATGTGGATAAATTTTATCCACGGTTTTACCACAACTGGAAACACTTTTCCCTTGTGGTGAAATATGTGGATAAATTTTATCCACGTTTTCACCCTTCTCTGAAATGACTTTTTTTATGTGGTGAAATATGTGGATAATTCTTATCCACGTTTTTACCACCACTGGAAACACTTTTCCCTTGTGGTGAAATATGTGGATAAATTTTATCCACGGTTTTACCACAACTGGAAACACTTTTCCCTTGTGGTGAAATATGTGGATAAATTTTATCCACGTTTTTACCACCACTGGAAACGCTTTTCCCATGTGGTGAAATATGTGGTTAAATTTTATCCACGTTTTCACCCTTCTCTGAAATGACTTTTTTTATGTGGTGAAATATGTGGATAAATTTTATCCACGGTTTCACCACAACTGGAAACACTTTTCCCTTGTGGTGAAATATGTGGATAAATTTTATCCACGTTTTTACCACCACTGGAAACACTTTTCCCTTGTGGTGAAATATGTGGATAAATTTTATCCACGTTTTTACCACAACTTAAAACACTTTTCCCTTGTGGTGAAATATGTGGATAAATTTTATCCACGTTTTCACCCCTCTCTGAAATTATTTTTTTTATGTGGTGAAATATGTGGATAATTCTTATCCACGTTTTTACCACCACTGGAAACACTTTTCCCTTGTGGTGAAATATGTGGATAATTCTTATCCACGTTTTTACCACCACTGGAAACACTTTTCCCTTGTGGTGAAATATGTGGATAAATTTTATCCACGGTTTCACCACAACTGGAAACACTTTTCCCTTGTGGTGAAATATGTGGATAAATTTTATCCACGGTTTTACCACAACTGGAAACACTTTTCCCTTGTGGTGAAATATGTGGATAAATTTTATCCACGTTTTCACCCTTCTCTGAAATGACTTTTTTTATGTGGTGAAATATGTGGATAATTCTTATAAAATGGTCCAAAAGTAATCAAAAATTCAATTTGTTTCATGGTGAGGGGGAGCAGGGAGGCAAATAATTTTTTACAGTTTTCTGGGGGGGGGACAATTTTTTGTAGTTTTCTGCTAACATTTCAAAGATAAATCAACTGAAAAGACGTGAAAAATTTCATTAATGAAATTCCTTCGTCAAAACAACAAACAAACCAGCAAAAATCAATTATTTATATTTTTTTATTGAAAAAATGTGAAAAACAATAATTTTTACGTGAATTTGAATTTTTGCCAAGAAGTGCGAAGAAAAAGTGACATTTGAGGGTTAAAAGTAACCAAAGTGGCCTTTAAGACGGGAAAAGTAACCAAAAGTGACTGAAGTCGAAAAAAGTGACAAACGCCCTTAAACAGTGACCCGCTATGATGCCTGCGAATGTTTTCAAATTGCATTCCATTTTTGTCAAAGGACCGTCTAAAGAAAGGAAAAAAGTTTGAGTCAGCTAATTTTTGAATTTTTTATGGAAAATTTTACGGTATCGATGTTGAACAGCAAGTATTTCAACGAGTGGAGCATTGAAAATATTGATTGTATGTGCCAAAAAATTAGATTTTTTTGATATCAAATATACCTATCTACCTATACCACTTGCAAACATGGATTAATTTTGATTTCGAGCGTTCTACTAATTCTCTGTGTTTTGATTAAAAATTTAAAATCCAAGAAAATTTTCCATGGAAAGTTACGTTAGAAAGTTTCAAAACTGTCAAAGGAATTTACCAAAAAATAAATTAGGTACAAAAATTTCCTAATAGTTCTGAAAAAATTCTGGAAATGTCCCATTAATGTCAATTATTATAAATAAGCAGAATGGAAATTTTCAATGAGGAAGCCACTCAAAATTTACACTTTTAATTTAAACGAGAGAGAATTTTTCAAAACGAGGACGTTCCATAGCTCCTGCTGACTAAAATTCTAACCATTCTATTTTTTTCAATTTTTAGCGAATTTTTGGTTCAAAAATAGTCATTTCTAATGCGAAAATTTGATGTTAAGGCATGAAAAAAATACAGTAAACTCGATGAAAATTAGATCTCAAAGTCCACCTACTGAAACAGAATTTCGTTCTTTCGAGTCATTCTGGAGTCTGGAACGAGATACTGGTGCTTTTTTGACTAAATTTCCACTCAACTATTGAAAATATCAACGCGGATCGAAAAACAAAATTGAGGCATACATTTTCAAAATTTGATTCATCTGTTTACTTATTAAACTGTTTAAAATGAGGTGGGAATTTTATTTATAGCTGTCTAGGTTCATTTCCAGGCCTTCGAGAGAAATTCAAAAATATTGGAGAAAATCAAAATCTCACTGGAGGCTCCAGAATCGCTGGAAATGGTGAAATTCGATGTGGAGAAGTCGACTTTGGTTAAGAACTCAATTTTTATAAACTTTTGCAGGAAGAGTATTTTTTTGTTTTGATTAAAAATAGATACTATATTTTTGCTGAAACATTACATTTTACAAATTTTCAAAAATTCGTCAAAAATGGAAAATTCAATTTACTTTCACATTCTGAATCAATGAAAAGTTACTGATAAATAGTTAGAATTGCAACACAGGAAAAAGCAGTAAAATTCACTGATTTTTCAGTTAATTTTCACTGATTTTCCAGTGAATTTTCACTGATTTTCCAGTGATTTTTCTCACTGATTTTCCAGTGAGTTTTCTCACTGATTTTCCAGTGATTTTTCTCACTGATTCGTTTTCAGTAAAAATAATCAGAATTTCAGTTCAGGAAAAATCAGCGAAATTCTCTGTTTTTCAGCAAATTTTCTCCGATTTTTCAAAGATTTTCATCACTGATTTTTCAGCAAATTTCAAAAAGTTTACTGATTTTTCAGTGATTTTTCTCATTGATTATTTTGCTTTCAATAAAAAAAATTCCTTCATGCTGCAATTCTGACTGTTTTTCAGTGATTTTCGATGATTTTCACTGATTTATAAATTTATAATTGAGACAGTAGGCTGCTGAAATTTTGATTTATAGGGAATTTTGGAACATTTTCTTTCTAAATTACTTTTCGTGGAAATCGGGAGCCTGAAATTATGTATTTCTTGAGAAAATCACACAAATCGAATTAAATATCGTCTATTCGCCTACGAAACATAATTCTAGCTAATCTAACCTTTTCCTCTGAAAATGCACCCATTCTAACGGCGAACTTACTTACCATAACGTAGCTTCTTCGCCTTCCAACCTAAAAAGACAAACCTTCCAGTACCTAACAAACCGAGATACACTTCGGATACTCGTCGAGTCCTCGGGTGTACATCCCAAGCAGCATAATTGCTTTGCTAATCACGCTTTAACCATTCGGTAATTGAGTTTTCAACATCATTAACGGCAGGCCATGATCCTCTGATACCAGAATCGAGCGCGCGTTTATTTAAAACCAAAGAGGAAAAAAAACACCGAACGAACGGCGGATTTTCTTTTTAATTTAAAATGTCGTGTTAACGCATTAATGCTCTTTGGTTCTCGAGTTGAAACTGTAGCGCGCAACAACGTAGGAAAATACGTCTCCAATTTAAGAAGCACGTCTGATGTTCGAATATATTAACGAGTTACGTCGCATGACCAAGTGAGCGAGTATGTTCACGCTTCTTACCGGGTTTAGTTAGGTATCTCCTCGCGCTAAGAATTACATGTGATATAAGCCGAGCCGAGCCGGCTTCCGAACATCGATAATCTTAATATTCGACTAATTTACCATGGTTCGTACGTGCTCCGAGCGAATTTACTGCCAACGATGAAAAAAAATTTTTTTAATTCGACTATTCCAAATTCTTTTTCGGTTTCGGTATGTAATTCGTAAGAAATATCTGTGGTCCAGCGTGTGCTGTCTGCTGAGGTACTTGACGAATGAATCATATCGATTTTTATCAATTTTTTTCATCCTCCTAAATTGGTTGCGCAAGCGTGATGTTAAGAAGGAGTGATCTGATTGGAAATGAGCATGATAGGAAATTCAGCTGATGCTTGAAAAAGAAAAAATTGCATATGACATGGCACCCCAATGGAATTTTGCCAAATCGTTTGGATTTATTTTGCTGACAATGAAGATCTTTCTGAATGGATTTTCATTTAATTTTTTCGTTTTGAGTATCATATAAAAAGTTATTTTTATAGGTTCCATTGAAAGCATTCTTAATCAATTTCGTCACGTGCCATGCGTTAAAATATGTAGTCGAACTTTCTTCTAATTTTTTAGAAGATTATGAAAATCCTACAAAATATGAGACTTGGTCGATACTGAACGTAAAAATTTTTCGATTATTTTTCTTTTTAAATAGATACACCTGAATTTTTTTGATTTTTTGGTGAATGTTTAGAAAAGTTTTATGTCAGGAAAATTTTTTGGAGAATTATACATTTGAATTTTCAAAAATCTTCAAAAAAAATGGAATATCAATATTGGTGGCTAAAATTTTGGTTTTCTACAGAAGGTCATACCTACCATTGATGAAAAGTAATTTAGATATAATTTTGAGAAGATTCGATCATTGATCAAATGGTATAAGGAAAGTAGTTGTGCCAAAGGTCGCATGGAACTCGTCGCAGGAAAATAGTCTCATTAAAGAAAAAATTCTGAATTTCCAAAAAGTTTTAGTCTATGAGCATAAGCAACAACTGAAAATCGTTAAATCAAGATATTTATAAATACAGATGGACACCCAGACGAATCAAGAAGTGAAGAAGGCAGACATTTCTTCAAAAATGAAGTTGAAAACTAGAAATTTATGGAAGGGAGATGAAAAATTCGGTTAAAAATGGAAATTTTCGTTTCAAATGAGCTTTCGTCCTAAATGTTCTACTCAAAATACAATTTTTACCTAATGTTCTGACAATAAAAGTGTGAAATTTTCCACGAAAAAATTCACCGGTTTAGTTTTGCAAATTTTCCAATTCAATTTGAATTTTTCAGACCCAGGATGCAATTTTTCAATTATTAAGAAATTCCCCTTTCTGTGCTTGGTGGATTCGGTTCCATAATTATGAATTCTAGTTAAAAATCTCATGACATGACTTATTTTGCTCAAGTTCCAGGAAATTTATTCATTTTTTCAATCCACACAGTTCTCATTCCTCACTCTCACCATATTTTCATCACTCACCAACTAGTGAAAATTTCGGTCCATTTTTTTCTCACTCGATTACAGGACTTTAACTTTGACAGTTTTCCAAAAATTCGAAAATTACGATTTTCAAAATGAAAAAATGTCTTCAGCTCTTTGTGGCAGCGTTTTCCCACCAATCTCCCTCAAATGATGAATAATTAATGTGCGTGAAAACAAAATCATTTAAAATTTTTTGAATTTTGACAGCACTGGGCTTCGGTTTGGCAAAAAAAAACATCAGAGTTTTCGATTCAGCAAAAGAATTCTCAGATATTGTAGATTGCTTCTTCATGAAAAGATCCATAATGCCACAGATCAGAGTCGGTGGCAGGAATTTTCCTTGGAGAGGGAATTAGACTAGTTTCAGAATTTTTTACGTCGAACTTTTGCAATTTTCTCAGGGGAGGAAGGGGCAAAATTTGCAAGCAGCCACAATGTGAAAGACAAGAAAATGAAAAAAACGAAATTTGTGCAATAAAGAATTGAAAATAACATGGTTATTAAATGTCCCAAAATGACGGAGATATTTTATATAGAAAGGAAGACAAAAATGAGGCTCCAGCGAAATGAGAGCGATTTTTTTGGAAAATTACATTTAAAAAGCAAACGATAGCTATTTTTTCAAACACTTTACCACCCATTTTCAACTATTCGGAGAAATTCCATCCCCATCCATCCCCCTAAAATCAGCACTGCCATATAGATACATTCTGACGGGTGGTAAATTTTTTAGGAGAGAGAAGAACTAGAGTTAGATGATCTCAGAAATACGCACCTGATCCAAAATTCCAGTTCAATTTCTCATGTAATTCATACATTGAAAATCTAAGTGAAGTAGCAATGAGTAATGAGAGCCGAGTCTCGAATTTTCCCAACTAACTTTCTAAAAATTTTCCAGATTTTTTTTACAAAATTTGGTAATTAGGTACAGTGATATGGCATGACACACCAATGTAATTCGAAGTCTCAACATGAATGCCTCTAAAAAATATAGAATCCTTTTTTGGGAACCACCGTAAATTTTTCCAAGAAATCATCAACCGATCTATACCCAATTAGTAATCACTTATAAATGAATTTCTGACATTTTCTGTCACGAAGGGAAACTGAAGAACGAAACCTGTCAGCGACCTTTCAGGATATTAGTAAGCAAAAATTTTGGAAAACCAAAATTTCGAAAAAATTACACTCTGGGTGCACTCGTGTGAATATTTGGAACAAAAAAATGTTTAATTGCTAAAAAAGAATTCTAGACGAATTTCTCATAATTTTTCAACAATTTTTCCCTATTTTCCCAGATTTTTCGATTTTCTCAACTCAGGATGACTACCGATTTTTCAAAATCAAATTTCGCGACTTTTTCCAAGGTATTTAGAATTTACTTCTCAATTTGACCCCCCCCCCCCCCCTAAAAAAAGATTATTTGACCCGAACGAAGCGAGGGCGAAATTTTTTGAAGAATTTATTTTAAAAAACAGCAAAAAAGAGACATATTTCCAAATGATTTCTTCTTCTGAATTTTTAAAACATCCCACTGAAAATCCCGAAATTCTCCGATTTTTTTTAGATTTTCCTGAGAATGGGCATGATACTTCCTTTGAAAATCCCAATCGTGATCGCTACTAGTCTCCCACAAGAACATATATTTTCCGCTTCAAAATATTCAATTGTTTGAAATATAGGGTTTATAATAAAATAAGTAATTTAGGAATGGGTTGTGAAAATTTGTTCAAAAAAATAAAATTTCTTTACTTTTCTGTTTTTTACAAGGAAAAAAAATCAAGTAATTTCGGAAAAATTCGCGACTTTTGATGAATTTTTGGTCAATTTTGCAACTTTTTCGCGACTTCGCGACCGGTAGACACCCTGCTGAACTTCATATCGAATTTTTCAACTTTTGGCAAAAATTTTCACCTTTCTTGAAGGAGCTAAGACATCCCCACATCCTCTTCCAAGTTTATTATTTTTATCTAAAAATTGAATAATTGCGAAAAGGAAACACAGCATAGTCCAGTCTACCAATCAACATATTTTATCAAAAACGAATATTTCTTTTCAACATTGAAAAGAATTTGTGAAAAATTAATTTTAAAATGTTTCTGTAGTCTTGATTTTTTGACCACAATCATAAAGTAATTTCATATGTTGGATCATTGGCTCACAAAAATCTCACTAATAGAATTTTTCAAATCACTTTTCCTCATTTTCATAATTTTCATTTGAGAAATTGAAAGCTGCGTCTTTTTCATCCAGAAAAAATTAGTGAGGGAGGGGGGAGGAGACTAGCTAAAATAACTCAAACTCGTCCAAATTTCACCATCTGAATAATATTTTCTGAAATATTTTTATCTTTGCTTTAATTTTGCCAAATTATTGAATCAATCCGACCCCACCCCCACCACTAATGAATAAAAATATTTTATCCTAAAAGATTACTTGATTTATTTAAATATGAGCCTGGATGGAGAAAGCACCCTAGGTGTGAAAAATTGGTTTTTGAGTTTAGGTTTCTTCCTTGATTCTACCTACTCCTTCTGAAAGGCCCAAAATCAGTGTCAACTCAAAAACCAATTTTCGACCTCTAAAGTTGGTTTCTATATCCAGGCTCATATTCAAGTAGAAATTAAAGGAGTTAAAAAGTAAATGACAAAAAATTGATTAATTAATGAAATTTTCTCAAATTCAATTCAATGTTAATTTTTTCTAAAAAAAAATGGATTGTATTTCACGACTTCTAAAAATCCAATCCCAATTCACCACCCAACCTCTCTTGGACTTCGAAATCAAGCAAAAAACCTGCCACAACAAAAAGAGAAACGTCCAAAAAAAACGCACGTTCAGGCTCCACCGCGGCTTCTTTTCATTACCTTGCCCAGCACACGTAACATTACACTCGACCATTTATATACAAAGAAGACCCTTTCATCACCCACACATATTCTTTCTCACACTCGGTTCGCCGTAGAAAAAAAAATTACACATTATAGTAATTAATTGATACGCACAACGGTAGACTACGAAACGAAATACGAGTAGAAAATTTGTCTTAAATACGCCGCCATCGCCATCTAAAAAAGCAACAATTATGTTTACTTCTGCGTGTAATTGCGATCACATTCACATGTATAAGGATAATGAGTATACACGTATACATCGAGAGAAGAAGAAGTCAAAACCGATATCATTAATTAGAATTTACAATTATTCAGACAGCGTGTTATTAGCATACTATTACTTAATTTCCATAGTGTGGTCAACAAGCCGTGCATTCGTGCAACGGACATGGATTCGGTTTTTCTTCTTCTCTCTCTTCATCATCCAAATGTTCCTAAACGTATCATAGCTTTTATTAGTAGGTATAGGTATCTTATCCTTCGCGGGTTTGTCCTTGGTACGAAAAAAAAAAAAGTCCAGTTCCAAAATACGTTTACTGTGTGTACTTATGGTACTTAACACGTATTATGGTTTATGTACCACTCTTTTCTTATCTTTGCATTAAATATCGCTTTGTAATTTATCTTATAATAGTCTCAGTTCGCAGATTACGAAAATATCTTTATCTCGGGCTGCAGGTATACGCGTTACTACCGATGCTCCAAAGTAAAGAGGTTAACAATGTACTTGCAACATTTTTGATACATTACGCTGCGCATTCAGCCATTTATGAGAGCTAATTAGTTTAATATATAGAGTACATACGTATACGTATACGACTGCGTTATCGTATCCGAGAGTTTATTTTTTAAATTTTTGGGTTAAGCGAAATTAAGACTTCACTTTTTTTTTATAGGTAGCTCTCGTATTAGTGGATCTTGGCTCGGATGATGATTAAATGTAATGATACATTTGAAAAAACTTATTTATTCCCAGTCTTGGTTTCTGGATACCTACTTATTATACAGCTTGGGCTGCACGAAAGCTTATCCGTGAGTCATATGAGACAAATACATGTGCCTGGTTCTCAGTCTATGTTCTTCTAGATATGTATTTTTTTTACAAGGTTGTCAGAAAATCGCGATGACAGATTGGTGTATTGGTGGAGGTGTTATTGCCTCAGTTGGGTGCCACTTTGCATACGTTCCTTCGTTTGGGAATCAGATTATCATATGTTGCTAGTTTGGTAGCATAATCGGTGCCTTGAAAACCGCGGATATTTGAATCAGTATTACAATATTCGCTGATATCAAAATTTATTACGTAGGTAGTTCGTTTCTCTCAATTTTAAGCAGAGGAATTGAGAAAAATTTTGACTAGCTGGAATCACGGATGAGAAATTTCATAGGAAATCGATAAATATTAATAATTATTCGATCAGTATCGCCAGTTTTTCAGCGGAGTGTACAAAAAAATCAGTGAAATTGGTCGCATTATTATTATCAATTGTATTTCCCATATTCACCATTTCCAGGAAGAAGAATCTTGGTTCACTGATTAAAAGTAATTGAAATTATAGACGATATTTAATGTATAAAACTGTGGAATTCGTTTTTGAAAGTTTCGGAATTATTTTCATGGATAATTCGTAAAAATGTCTGTTTTTCAGAAGGTATGACCATATTTTCAGATCGATTTTTTAAAATTAGAGTACCTAAGAAAACTATGAAATTTATTTTTATAGCTTTGAAATTTCGTGATCAAGTGGTTAAACTTATTATGTTTGAAATAAGCAGAACACGTGAAAGTATGATCCTATGGTTCAATATTTGGTTCAATATTTGGTTCAATCTCCTTAGCCCTGACAGTGAATTTTGTTGAAAAGATTTCTATAAAGCATTTTTTGAAAAGTAGATTTCTATATTTTTTGGTAAGAAAAATTAATACATTTCTGAAGTGAAAATTATAACATTTTTAAATGGTAATTTCTACATTTCACTGTAGAAACCTAACTATATTTTGTAGAGAAATAATAGCTATATTTTGAAATAGAAATTACAAAATTTGTGGTGAAAACTGCTGTATATAGAGAGAAATACTTCATACATTGGGAACTGGGTACCGTACTTTTATATGTATTCACAGCTAAAATGTCTACATTCAACATTAACTGTAAATTTTTTCAATTTTAATAGCAAAAACAGCTAGAAGTACTTTGTAGCAAATTATTACATTTTTTGTAGCAAAATTACTACATTTTGCAGCAAAAAGTTACATTTTGTAGCAAAAATGTTACCTTTTGTAGCAAACATCACATCTTGTAGCAAATTACTACATTTTTTTGAAGCAGAAATGAATAAATTTTTGTAGCAGAAGTAACTAAATTTTGGTAGCAAAAATAACTAAATTCTCATAACGAAAATTACTAGGTACATTTTCGTAGCAAAAATTATTACATTTTCGAATCCAAAATTACTACATTTTCGAAAAAAATTACTACATTTTTGTAACAATGCAGCAAAAATTACTACATTTTTTGTAACCAAAATTACTATTTTTTGTAGAAAAAATTACTACCTTTTTGTAGCCAAAATTACTACATTTTTGTAACAAGAAAATTTCCATGTTTTTGTAGCAAAAATTACTACATTTTTGTAGCAAAAATTACTACATTTTTGTTGCAAAAATTACTACATTTTTGTTGCAAAAATTACTACATTTTTGTAGCAAAAATTACTACATTTTTTGTTGCAAAAAATTACTACATTTTTTGTTGCAAAAAATTACTACATTTTTGTAGCAAAAATTACTACATTTTTGTAGCAAAAATTACTACATTTTTGTAGCAAAAATTACTACATTTTTTGTTGCAAAAAATTACTACATTTTTTGTTGCAAAAAATTACTACATTTTTTGTTGCAAAAATTACTACATTTTTTGTTGCAAAAATTACTACATTTTTTGTTGCAAAAAAATACTACATTTTTTGTTGCAAAAATTACTACATTTTTTGTTGCAAAAATTACTACATTTTTTGTAGCAAAAATTACTACATTTTTTGTAGCAAAAATTACTACATTTTTTTTAGCAAAAACAATGCTATATTTTTGTAGCAAAAAAGTGCTATATTTTTGTAGCAAAAAAGTGCTATATTTTTGTAGCAAAAAAGTGCTATATTTTTGTAGCAAAAAAGTGCTATATTTTTGTAGCAAAAAAGTGCTATATTTTTGTAGCAAAAAAGTGCTATATTTTTGTAGTAGAAACTAGGGGGCTCCGCCCCCTAGGCCGCTCCGCGGCCTCAACCCCTGGCTCGCGCCCTCGCTTCGCTCGGGCTGCTCGCTTAGAAATTTTCCAATACATTCGCCCTCGCTCCGCTCGGACCAAATTCATCACTCTGATATTCGCATTTTTCTTAAAATTTATGACAATTGTGAAATAAGCAATAGAGTACCTAAATGAAAACCGGAAAAGGCTAGCCCCTTTAAAATTCAGTTCAATCGCACATTCGTTCCAATCCATCAGCCCTCCTCCCCCTCTAAAAAAAATTCGGTCATTTTTGTACCCGAATGAACTGATTTAATTGATTTTCAAAATTTTCAGTTATGTTGCTGGAGCAGGTACGTAATAAAAAAAAAGGAGGAAGGAGGATGGTGGGACAGAGAGAGAGAGACCAAACTGTTTTTTCTTTCATATTTTTCGCTGATTTTTGCCTTTTTGAAAATTTTGAACCCCGTCCTGTTTTGTAATGAAGGGTCATTCAGTAGTAACAAAAGAAAAAAACACCGCTAAAAGCACCTCCCCTCCCCTCCAGACACAATGTTGGTAGAAAAAATTGGCAAATTCGTCTCAGGTAAAAAAAGTTGGAAAATTTGACCGAAAAAATAAATTTTTGAGAAATTTTTTTTTCAGTCATCACAATCAATTTTTCAAAACTTTGATCCCACTGCGTTTGGCCTTATTGTAGATATTTCATTGAAATCCACAAAAATGATTTTTTTTCCTCAAAATTATTTCAAGTAATTTTATTACATTTTTTTTCTCAAAAACTTGTTTTCGATTTTTGAAAATCAAATCTTTTAAAAGCTTTACCCTCGCTGTGCTGGGCCTCGTCATATTTCTCCTTCAATAGTTTTAAAGTAAAAGTAGCTAATTTTTCATCCAAGCTTTTTAATCTAAAACATTGTTTCATAGGACTTCAAACTTGAGATTTTCGATGACATTGAAATCACAAAATTTTAAAATTAAATTATAATTTTTCTGGAAATTTTCTATATCTACTTTAAATTTAAATTTCATAGGTTTTCTCAACTACAATGTAATTACTCAGGGAAAAGCAATGAATTGAATGAGAGGGAGAAGTGGTCAAAAAATTTAGTTCGGTCTAAAAATTTGTGCCATCCAACTCCTTCCTCAAAAAAATCAGTCCGTTTTATGCCTGAATAAATTAATTTTCATAATTTTTCTAAAATCGAGTCGGAATTTCTGAAATTTTTGGCCCCTCAATATTCAGACTTTGGTATTTCACTGCATAAAACTAAATTTTACTTCAAATTCATTTCATCTTTAAGGTTGGCAAATTTCAGTTTAAATGCTGGAAAAATTTTGAACATTACCTCTCTCCTCCCTCCCCCAGAAAAATACTTCGCCACGCTAACTGCTCTCGAGTTTGATTTTGAGAGTACAAATCATTATACTTACTTAACTTATTCATATATTAGATTGAAGCTCTCCCCCCCCACTGCAAAGTACTTTGAGAAGAATACAAATCAAATACCAATTTTTTGGGTAAAAAATATACCACAAACTTTTCCTTTGTTGAGCACTTTGATCCATTCCCAATAATCAGAATTTTCAATTATAGGTAAATGACACTTATTTTAAAGGGGGAAAAATTCATTGCCGTTTTCATTTTCGATCTCTCAAATCGATTAAAAGCGGTTTCAAAACGTTTTGGAGTTTTCCAAAAATGTTGGAATTTCCCAGCGTTGAAGAAACTCCTAAAAAGTGGTTCGTCTTTGTGTATAATCTGTACAGTGAGTGAGTGTGCATCACTGCATCTGTACAGTGGATATGCGACGTGTGTAGAGAGATTGGCTTATCTACCCCCTACCCCAATACAGGTAGGTTGGCAGTATGGCACTGTATGTATTGTCAAACTACCCTCACCAATTCACCACTACAAACGCAACGCTCTGTAGATCGCTCGAAAACTCGTTCCAGCACTAACCCAAAGCCAGAGTTCGTGTAAATACAACACTAACACTTCTCCGTTTCCAGAAACACAGTTCGCGAGTAGACGGTTTTGATTTTTTAATATAGAGAGATTACCATATTTCTGAAGTAAATCATCATTCAAAAATTAACCCATTTTGGTGGCAAAAATGATCTGATTTTGTAGCGCA
The DNA here is from genome assembly GCA_033439095.1 of Pseudococcus viburni. Classification (NCBI taxonomy): domain Eukaryota; kingdom Metazoa; phylum Arthropoda; class Insecta; order Hemiptera; family Pseudococcidae; genus Pseudococcus; species Pseudococcus viburni. The sequence goes on from JAVBJF010000161.1 coordinate 622,323, forward strand.
AAATATACAATTTTGCAGCAATTATCCGATTTTGTAGCAAAAAATCACCCAATTTTGTAGCAAAAATTATCCCATTTTATAGCGAAAAACATCCGATTTTGCAGCAAAAATCATCCAAATTTTGTAGCAAAAATCATATATCAAAAAGTATCACATTTTTAATTTGAAATATGAGTAACAAAATATTCCCAATTCATGATGAAAATTTCTATTTTCCTGGCAATAATTGAAACATTTCGTAACAAAATGATCACATTTTTCAATGAAAATTACTGAATTTTTTAATCAGAATTCCTGTTGGTATTTTGTAGTTGAAATTGACATATTTCTGTAATGAAAAAGTACTTCTAATGCAATATTACATAATAGGTATGTAATATGTACATCATTCTTTTACAAATTTTGAGATTTTAACTAGGATTTAAAGAGCAACGAAGTTAGTTCTCTCATACTTGAGATCAATTTTTACAGGACTGTTTTTTCGATCGTCTAAAAATTCATTTGAATATTGCGTTCTTCATTCTGTTTTTAATACCTAAATCATATACTTTGTTCTCCTTTTCGTTCTTCATTTCAAAGTTTTTCCCCCCATTTTTTCTACTTAATCAGGATCGAACCAAAGTTTGCTTCATTTGAAAAAGTGAAGATGAAAGGTAAAAAAAAATGAAAATTCTGACTAAAATAGATTTTTCTGATTTTTTTTGGGGTCAAATGCATTCTATTTCAAATTTACTACCCCCTCCCTCCCCACAAAAAAAGGTTATCAATTTTATATTTTTTCTGTTCCAAAGTTCAAACCTAATTTTCTCAAAAAAAGAAGAGAAGAACCCAAGAACGAGACAAAAAATAAGGAAGAACATTTCTTGTCCTCGTTCGTTCTTTGAACACAACTTTCCAAGAGACAGAAAACCAATCGTCAAAAAAATAAAAATTGCGTTTTTTTTCGCATTCAAGTGCTGTGCACCCTCATTTTATTTCAACTTTCAACATTGTAGAGCTAAAAATTAATGATTTTTTGTTTCACTTTCAAACAGGTCTAAGAACTTTTCTCCGTTGAAAAGTGTGACAAAATGTTACCTATTATGTATCAAATGGTGTTAAAATTCTTGTCTCTAAAATTCAGAATCCAAAATTGATTTCACCTTTCATGGATTGCCCACCAACCCAACAACGTATCCTTCATTCAAAAAATCAACCACGAAGACACCCACTTCATGGGTACTTTTTCTTTTATAATAAAAAAGAAAGTAAACCTAACTAAATCTGGCTTAAATGATAAAATCAATACGATTGATGGAATAAAATTCACTCTCAACAGCAAAAAATCTCACATTCGAGGAAAAATCATCCCTAAATCATCCACCAATCAGCATCGACAAAAGCCATCTTCTACAAATCACGACCACAGTACTGGACCAAACAATATCCCAATGTGAAATGAAACAAAGCTAAGGTAATTCTCGATACGTCTCGACTTTTTTTTTTAATTTACATCCAGCATCTGGAATTACCCGAGTCGATTGAATCGGCATCGTCGGCACTGGCACTGAAAAGCGTAAAAAAATATTTCGAATACGTGTTGGTATAAAAGTGTGTAGTTCATCGGATCTGTTTTTCCATTCGCCAGCCCAGCTGTAATGCATTTTACTTATGATGTCATTGGGTGATTGATTCCAGTTGTAATGTTCGTAACGTAACAAATATTAAATGCAATCTCATGGTCGGTTTATTCACATCAGAAAATGATGATGATTTAAACGTAGTTTAAATGAAAACGTCCAAAATATAACTCGAGTCATTCGACAGAAAAAATCAACGCCGTGTAAACTGGTATACCAGTATAAGTACTGTGATGTGACGCCGAAACAATGCTGTGAAATGTTGAATATTAAAGTGTAAAAAAAAGGAGGAAAAAAAAGAAGAGCAACGACGTCCATACCGGAGACGAAATCAATGTCTGCTACTCCGCCAAAGTTATACGAATTAAATGCTTTAATGTATGAGCAGTTCATTCAGCAGTTTTAACGAATCAAAACTATCCGTCTATTCGTCGTTCATTGATTGGTTGCCAAAAATCTAGAATCTTTGTCAGAGTGTGATTTTCCGCGTACGCCTTTAAAGGAAAAATCGTTTCATGGTTTATCGCAATTTCGTGGAAATTAACGCATCTTCGAGACGAGAATACGTCTCATTAAGCAAATACCAGCACCCACTACGTCGCGGATTACCAACGCAGCAGTTTTCCGTATGCAGATGCCCGTTGGTAATTTAACTCGTTCGACGAATATACTCGTAAAAATTAATTGAAAAGATAACGAAATGATATTTGAAAATTCCTAAATTAAAGTGGGAGCTGCGTTTGCGAAATATGATAACTCGACCGATGTTGAATTTTTTCCCAGACAAATGTTGATAAGAAATCGACTCGTTGCTTTTTTCAACTGGCTTTTCCTAATACGATGATGAAGAATTTGAAATAAATATACGTTCTAATGAAGTATGGTAAAATATGAAAACAACCAGCAAAGCTGCTTTAATACCATAACGCACTTCTCGGTTCATTTTCAAGGCATACGAATATATTACCATTCAAAATTACCCACACTTGGCCAACCGCACATTCGAATATCAACCTTTAAAAAAAAAAGGAGAAAAACACTCACGTTCGTAGCAAACACCTCATATTCGTTGGCAATGATCACCTTATCGAAATGAAAAATTTCCATCGGACGATTTGCGGCGTTAAATTACAATAAATCGTACGATATTCGTATTAGAGGATAATTGAGCATTCTCAAATGTAAAATATTTGCCTTTTTAAATAAACCGTAACGCAAAACAACAAAAACAAACAAAAGATGTAACTGTATAGTTACAGTTAAGTAAGTACTATTGATCATCTCCGATCTTTATACATATATCGTACAGGTACTATCTGTTTTATATACGGAATATACATATACAATGGAAGAAAGGTTTACGATATTGACGCGCGTGCCTCTGTATATGTAACGGATAGAATAAGTTTGTATTTTTTTTCTCCTCTCGGGCATAAAAAAAAAGGTACATAGGTATACGTTTTAGAAAAAAAAATCGTTTTAGACACGGTAAAAATTGGTGTTCAAATCACGAACGAACAAATGATTGACAGTCGATCAGAACTTAATACGCGATATAGTATAGCTGGCTGTTTCAGTTCAATAGCCAAGTAAAATCTGCACTTATGCGAGAATATACTTGTAGGTACATTTAAATCAACCATAGAGTAGGTAAACATGCACCTAGATGTATGTAAAATGAAATACCTAGGTATACATTCTGATGGGTGAATTGAATGATGATGAAATGACATTGAATATGGAATGGTGTTCAGTGAGAATTTGTTTAGGCACTGGTATCATCGAGATAGTATAATTGATATTGAGACTTTGATGTTTATTGAAGATCATAGGTTGAATGAATTCGAAGAGGAATTTATAGAGAAATGTGTCGAGCAGTTTTGAATGAGGAGGGTGGAAATGTAGGTGACGGGTGATCGATGAGTTTGCATTTGATTGAGTGAGAAATTCAATTCATATAAATTTTTATCGTGAAAATAATACGACAATCATTGAAGAAAATGGAGGGGCAGGGGCGGTAGCTACAAGGGGTCTAGACCCCCTCCCCCTTGATGTGAGGAACTTACGTGAAAATGTGCCTTTTTGAAGCATTAAAAATCAAATTTTCTCAAAGCTTCGCCCTCGCTTCGCTCGTGCATGAAAGAAATCATAATTATACAGTATGACACAGAAGTCTTGGTCACTTGATACACTTCTCAATATCTCAGAACTGAAAAGAGATACCAAAACGGTTCAAACGGCAATGTGTTCCTGGCGTCGAAAACATTGAAAATCGATAATCAAGCTTTCAGTCCGACGTATAGGGTGTCCACAAATTGAGAAATCGGTCTGGGCCAAAAAATGAGGGTCCGGTTTTCTTATTGAAATGAAGTCTACACACTGACACAATTAAAATGTGATATGTTTTTTTGAAACCGGTTCAGCAGTTTCGAACCAGTTGACAAAAATATCCAAAAAAATGGGGATATGAAAAAAAGTTTGAAACAAAAGTTGTAGAGAATAAAAAGACAATTATTTTTTGTTTCATAACTTTTCTTTCATCTTGCAATGGAAAGAAGTTGTTGTACAAAAGGTTTGAAGTAATTTTTTCTTATTCAAACCATAACTCTTTTCCATTGCTAGATGAGGAAAAAATTACAGAACAAAAAATGTTCAATTTTTAATTCTCTACAACTTTTATTTCAAACTTTTTTTGTTATCTCCACGTTTTGATAACTGGTTATCGACTTGGAATAAAAAACCACCTAAAAAACTTGAAAAAATTGGATAAATTTTGTACCATTTTAAAAAAGTGAAGATATCAAAAAAAGTTTTGAAATGAAAGTTGTAGAGAATTAAACACTGAATATTTTATGTTCTGTAATTTTTTTCTTATCCATCTATGGAGAAGGGTTATGGCTTAAAAAAGAAAAAATTATACTCGAGTTCTTTGTACCATAACTTCTTTCCATTACAAGATGGAAAAAAGCATTATGGAACAAAAAATGTTTCATTTTCAATTTTCTACAACTTTTGTCTCAAACTTTTATTCATATCTCCACTTTTTTGGATATTATTGACAACTGGTTCAAAACTGCTGAACCGGTTTCAAAAAAACATATCGCATTTTAATTGTGTCAGTGTGTAGACTTCATTTCAATGAAAAACCCGGACCCCCATTTTTTGACCAAAACCGGTTTCTCAATTTGTGGACACCCTATACGTTGGGCTGAAAGTATGATTACCGATTTTCAATGTTCTCGATGCCAGGAACACATTACCGTTTGAACCGTTTTGGTATCTCTTTTCAGTTCTGAGATATTGAGAAGTGTTTCAAGTGACCAAGACTTCTGTGTCATACTGTATAAACTGTTTGAATCAACTATTCAAAAAATGGTTCCCTTTTGATATTCAAAGTCGCCATATCCACTTTGCACCCTCTCAAAAAAAGCTTCTGACGCCAATTTTTGGATTTGTTAGGTATTTTTATTGGTTTTTAAGGCTAAAATAATTAGTACCTATATGTAAGTTGTTTGTTCCAAAATTACATTTTCATCAGTTTTTTTCCTTAAACCTGCTATGCAAATCGCATGAGAAATTTATAAATTTTGAATTTAGTGTTTTTATAGTAAAAGGAAATTTGATTGGGGTGGGGGGGGGGAACTCAGAATTCATAAAAAAATAATGAAATTTCATACCCTCCATGAGAAATTTCTGGCTGTGCCACCGGGAGGGGGTGGGAGGGGATTGTATCAAATTTTAGTAATGCATTTTAATATTTAGAGCTTATATGAGTTTTTAATTTCAACAAATTCAAGGTTGAATATAATGAGGGAGCAAAAGAAGGTTGTGACCCCCTTCTTCTCTTTCTTTCCCTTCGTTATATGTAGAAAAAATTACATTTAAAGTTGGAAAACGTAGTTTAGGAGGTAAGAAATTTGAAAAACTTGAGACCTTCCCAAGGGGGGGGGGTCGAGAAAAATAACGTTTATACAAAAAAATTAGGTTTTTTACAAGGAAAGGTTTCAATTTGGCACGAAAAATTGAAATTTTTCCTATCGAAAATTTCAAGTCTTGAAATTCCTTCAAACATAAAATTGAGATTCAGTAGGGCAAAATTTCTCCGTATTTCAGCGAAAATTGAAGACTTTTTGAAATTTTTGTCAATTTACTTCGGCAATAATAAAATTAAAAAATTACAAATATAAAAATAATTTTCAACTCAATTTTTAGGATGATTTGAGAAAATATAGATTCTTCATTCTTCAAGCTTCAGGGTTCGAAAACATTATACCATCTTGAGCAAAAATTGGAAAATTTATTAATTCGAGTTTTTTTATAAATGAATTTTAGTGTTGAAAAAAAGATTGTCTTGATATTTCAAGTTCAGGACAAACAGTAATTGAAAAGAAAAATTCTATTTTGGTTTGTTAATAAAATATGGAGAAAAATCAAAATTGAAAATCTGTATTGATACCAAGTTTCATAATTCTTTTAAAATCGTAAATTCAAATTCATTTGAGCAGAAATTTATGGATTTTTGAGATTTTTATCGAATCTTTCGGAAAATAAAAAAACGATTTTTCTGAAAATAAGAAAAAGATTTGACTTGATTCGGGCAATATTTTTTTAAGTTTCGAGAATTCTTCAAAGATCGTAAACTCATTATTATTAGAGCAAAAATTACCCATTTTTTTGAATTGTTCATGATTTGTTTAAAATTGAAAAAATTATCAACTAGTTTTTGGACCCCCCCCCCCGCTTCCCACCCCCTTGGCAGGCATCTGAATTTACGGTCGCAGATCTGGGTAGATATTTTAGGTTGGAATGTGAGATTTTTTATGCCATTTTCTTTTTCAATTTTCTTAAAAAAATGACAAAATATGAGGAGAAACGAGGTTTGTATGATGAAACATTGAAAAATAGCAGACTGATTTTTTTAATTTCAGGTTCTGTACATTTTTCCGAGATCGTAATTCAAATTAATTTGAGCAAGAATTGAAGAATATTTGAAATATTCGTGAATTTTTGTTTAAAAATAAAGCAGCGGAGCAAAGATGAAATTTAACAAATCAACTTAATTTTGACAAAAACTGAGAAAATTTGGATTTTTTGTACTTTCAGAATTATTTCAAGAAGTTACACTTCACCAGATTACAAAAATCTTGAGATTTTCAGAAACTTTTCAAAAATTGGCAACTTTATAAAATTTCAAAAAAAGACAGAAGGAAAAGGTTTTCATCCAGACTAAAATATTAAAAAATTCATCATGGAGTCAAAAAATTCCCCAATTATGAATTTCAGCTTCAAAAAATGTGAATTTTTTCATACATTTCCTTTAAAAATTATTTTTAGTTTAAATTTATTTTTATAAAGTTTTAATAAAATCAAAAAACAGAACTTAAGACTGAAAGAAGGTTGGGAATGATTCCAGATTATAGATGTATAAATAGTATTTTATATGGGTTTGGGTATTTACAAAAAAATACATGAACAGTAACAATACCAGAAATTCAAGGAGAAAGTGAACATTTTGAAGAGCATTTTCCCAACATTTTAAATTTTTTTTGAGAGGGGAAGAGACAATAATTTTCTTTTTCCAAATCACAATTTTTTTTATCAAATAATTTTTTTCAAACTTTAAGAAGCATTTTAAAGCAACCTGGAAGAGTTTCTGCACACTTGTAAAGGAGTTTAGCCTAATCTCAGATTGAAATTATAGCAAAAATTATTATTTATTATTCTAAATATTTCAAGTTTTCCTCTTTCTTGATTTATAATTTGCGATATAATTCCGAACCCTGACCTCTTATGAATTGTTCGAAGTACAAAAAACAATTTAGAAACCAAAAAAAATAAATATAAATTTTTCAACTTACATGAGAAAGATGTCTCAGATCACTACACTTTTTTTTTGAAATCATCAGAAATTTTTAGTAATTGATTTTTCAAAATTTTTAATTGTGGAATGTTTTTTAATCATACCATCAGTTTTTTAAAAATAAAATTAAAAAATTTTCAGATCTTTGAATATTTTGAAATTCTTATTGCTGGAAAGAATTTCGATGTTTGCAGGGATACTTTTCCAAAATTGATTTAAAAATAGTTGAAATAATGGGGAAGTGGAGACGACTAAATGGGAAAATGGGAACAAGAAGAACCAGAACAATTCTCATTCATTTCTTTTTTCAAAAAATTTTATTTTTCAAGAGTGAATCATAAATTTTTTTCAAATCTTAACATTTGTTTACTTATTGGTAGCTTGAAATCGTTGGATTTTAGCAGATAGGTACCTAGGTACCTACTAGAAGTCGTTAATTTTTACATTTTTATTCCATCCTAGCAGAGGTTCCTAGCTTCAAGTCTCCTTCGATTGAGAAGCTCACCTTTTAAATTGGAAAGTTCATTATTTTCGATCCTGAACTGAAATCCAAAAGCAATCTTCATTCAAAATGGAAAACTAAATTTTTAGGGGGGAAAAAGGGAGAAAGGATAATGAAAAATAAAAATATACTTATTAGCTAATTCTGAGGAACTCAATTTCAAAAAAATTAAAGCCAAAAAATCCTGATCAACGAATTCCAATATAAAATTCGATAAATTAAGTAAATTTAAAATTATTAAAAATCCCCTAATATAATCTGTACATGTTTCGTTTTTTTTTGTTTTCAGTGTAATGGACGACTATATGCACCAAGACATGCAAAAAATGCCGGGCTCTGTGAATTCGCCGCAAGATCCGTCGTCGGCATCATACAACAACGTACTTTCTCCATCTCATTCACCCACCAATCCCTATAGTCAACACCACCTGTATGAAAACATTAGAAATTACGCGCACCATCATAATTACATTAGTAACTCTAATAACGAAAATGATCTCGTCGTTCCTATTACGCAAATGTTACCAGGCCTAATAAATCAACAACATCAAAGATTACAACAACCAACCGAAGATATGAATGCGACGTGGATAACCCCAACAGGCAACGATGAATTGATAGGGGGCAACGGTAACACTTTTATACTGAATTCAGAAGACGTTCGCGGAGCAGGCGCTCAACATTTAGCCAATTACCATCTGCATCATCAACATTTGATAACCAACGAGGTCGGCAATATCGGTAAAATAACGGCCGGTAATCAACAAAAATGCATCAAAGAACAACGTATCAGAAGACCGATGAACGCTTTCATGGTGTGGGCAAAAATCGAGCGCAAAAAATTAGCCGATGAGAATCCAGATCTACATAACGCCGATCTCAGTAAAATGTTAGGTAAGATTGTGTTTGAATTTTTTCCCATAGTGTAATTTAGGTACGTAATAATGATTCGTATACGATATTTTTAAATATTTACTCGATATGACAATGTTGATAAAAATTTATTCAAATATTCCTCTTTCCCCTCTCAAAACTAATTGAATTTGGGTTCAGATATAAACAAAGGTATCCAAAAACAAAATTCCAAAACATGATCTTTAAAGACCGATCGATTTGAATTTATTTGAAAAATTAAAAAATGTATTTGAAAAAGAGCCTCAAGAAATCATCAATTTTAGAAAAAATTGGCGTAATTGAAGATTTCGACGAGTTCTGAGTCCTGATTGGATAAAAAATTTATTTGAAAAAAAAATGAGAAAATAATTCGATTTTTATTTTTAACTCTATAGTAATTCTGGAAACGTCCCTCTTCTTTCCTCCGATCATCCAATTCTGTATAAGTCGAAAATTTCATTTAGAATGAATAAAAAATTAGAACCAGATTAGACGCAATAATCGAGTTTTTTTCAACTTGAAAATTTAATTCGAATCTACTAGAACAAAAAATTTACATTGTGGTTTCTGGATAAACTCAAATTAATCTTAAAAGTACCTATCCGGGTAATTTCAACCAAACAGCAATGAGTCATACGAATTAATCGTAAATTCGAGGCTCAACAACGTATCAGGACTACCAGATATAAAATTATACACCTACGCAAAATGTAGAAGGAATTTTGATAAAACATTTGAATTAACCTATTTGTTAAAATTATGGCGAGGTGAGGATTGCAACTATTACGAATACTTTTCAACTCTTTTATCTTATTGCCCTTCAAACATCAAAAAAAAAGTGTAGAATAACTCGCATATGAGTAGAGTGCTATAAATTTCAATTTAAGAAAAAAAAATGCAAACCTATTAAAATTAATTAGCTTTAAGATGAAGGTTAACAAGTTGGCAAAAAAGTTCAATAAACTGTTTTGGGATATTTAAAAAGAATGAAAAAAGGTAAACAGTTATAATATCGGTTTGGAAATTTTCAACGTCCGCCTTCGTATACAAATAAATCCGCCGAGTGAACTTTTTTTTTAGAATATTACGTAAGTAGGTATTACGTATGAAAAATTTTAAGTTATTAAATGTAAGTATTTTGTATTAGGATTTTTTTTTGATCTCTTGCAAATTTTACACCGAAATATCTGAAAAACCTTGGATTTATCCTTGGATTTGAACTTTTTCGACAAAAGTTTCGGATTTTTGGATATAGTATATATATAGCTGTTGAAAAAAAAACGAAATAAATTTTTCGACTGTTCGAGTTCATTTCTCAATTTTTCCAAGATTTCGAAAAAAAAAATACTCCAAAAAATGTCCAAAAACCAAATATGTAATTTGAAAATTGAAATGCTGAAAATTTTGATTCGAACCTCATATCCACCTCAAGGAATCGTGTTTCATGTTTTACATGCTATTCCATAAAACCTCCAGTCAAAATATACCCTCCCCCTCTCTTCTTCCATGCTATTAAATTTATTTTTAAAATAATTTAAAAAATCAACTTAATCGATTCAATTTTTGATAGAAAAATTATTCAGCCATAAGACAAAATATTCCTTTTCGGGAATATAAACATAATAACAATGTTAATTACAGGAAAAGTCTTCCTCGTACACGTTCTTCGACTAGGAACATTTTTAACAGGCGATATTTTCTGACAATTTTATAAAAAATTCATCGTCAGTCATAGCTGATCATAGGCATCGACGTTAAAAATTTCAATAATTATGAAAATCCAGAAATTTTTAAAAATTGAAGAAATTATTACGAATTATGTTATTTGTTTGTCTTTTTTCGGATGCCCCCCCCCTCCCCACAGAAGCCTCAAGATTTCATTATAGTGATAATGAAATACCTTACTTTAAAATTAAAAATTGAATTTTTTACTTTAGAGAAGTAACAAGCCTAAATTTTTTTAAACAATGTCATTATAGATTTTTATATATTTTGAATACGAAAATTATTTCAAAATACTCAAAAATTCATCATATTTCAAAAATTAAAATTAAAAATTCTGAAATTCGTTGAAAAAAATTATTAAAATTAAAATTTGAAAGAATTTCTGGGAAAAAATTGAAATTCATAAATCTGGAAAATCGAAAGTTTAATTTCAAAGCAAGACATGATCTAACCTACTCTCTTAATTTGAATCAGCAAAAATTCACTGAAAAAATAGTCAGAATTAAGTTACTATAAAATCAGTGCAATTTCACTGTCAATTAGTGAAAAATTACTGAGTCAAAATTGAAAATCCACTAATCGAATCAGTAGTTTTTCTTGATTTCTGCAGTGACTCAATTCTGGCTATTTCATCAGTGAACTTTCACCGATTCAATTTAAGAGATTAAGAAGTTGGTTCAAAATGCAGAACTGTCTGCGAAGAAGGGAGAGTCTCTCTGCAAGATCCTTTATACATAGGCATCCCTCCATCCTAGTAGGTTAATTTTTTAAGGAAAGTCACTATTAGTTACTTTTTGTACTCAAAAGTTACTATTGGTTACTTTTCATTCAAAAAAGTTACTTTTTTCACAAATTTGAGCAAAAATCTTTTTTTTGGTTTTTGGTTAAAAAAATTGTTTAAAAAAAAATTTTGCTTTAAAAAAATCAAAAATTGCTTTAAAAAAATGATTTGAAAAAAGTATACCATGGCATGGCATTACTTGATACTTAACTATTTGTTGATATACAAGTAAAAATTCGAATGACTTTTTTACATTTTCTAGGTGGAATCATGAATTAAAATTTTTAAAAAAGGTTACTTTTTTGGACTTTTTGGTTACTTTTTCGACTGTCAGAGGTTCCTAAAGTTACTTTTTTTTGAAATTTTGGCTGGGATGTCTGTTTATACCTACATGCCAAAAATATGGAAAAAAATTAATACATTTTTATTAGTATCATCATAAATATTATTGAGGTATCTCATATTATCTTGCCATTTATTGGTGGAAGTTTTCAACCATTTCATCAAAAAATTATTTTAAAATATAAAAAATTGATAATTTTATTCAATTCTATCAATTTTCAAGTTTTGAACGATTTTTTGATTTTTAAGCAATTTTTCAAAGGTACGTACCCCATATTTGGTGCCTTTGCCCCTTCAACTGTTCTTATTCTAAATCATTTGTATTAAATTGGGCTACTCCCCAAACTTAACCCTTTCATTTTCAAATTTCGTTCATAACGAGTATTCAAAAAAATCAACCCAAAAAGTTGAAAAAAATTCAACTTTTGTTGAAAAATCAACCATAAAATAGAAAAACTCTCATCATTATGAGTACAACTTTGATGAATTGACGATAAAATTTCGATCGAATAATAAACAAAGAAATTAAATCTGAAATTTAGAAGAAAATTCGAAAAAAGTAAAATGTCTTTATACATCATTATCTTTCCCTTTGTTTGTGTTTCTGTATAATTTGAAATAAAAAATATATCGTTTAGTTTTTTTTTATATTCAAAAAAATTAGTATTCTTTTTGAATAATATTTTCGTGATTTCCAAGCCAATTTCTGATCTCAAAAAATTAATTTTTCAATTCTAGAAGATCATAACTTCAGAATGTAGAACTTTGAAGTGGAGGCGGAGGGGAGAGGGGTCTCCCTTTCTACATTAAAACACCAGTGACCTTTGAGACGCTAAAATACGCAATTATTCCCAATTCAATTCGCATATAAATCAAATCGATCTAGAAATAAATAAAAGAACAATTTTTTAAAAATAAACAATCTTAGGCCTATAATGAACGCCAATCGACAAACAAAAAAAACTACAATACCGCCACACATTGCCACAGACCCTCTCAAACGCTTTAATTAGCTCGTAATTACGTAAAAAAAATAACTCTACAAAGAATAAGTACAACAAAATATTACAATAAAAACAACAGAATTTTCCGATCGCTTACACCATGAAAACATTCCAGTTCAATGAAATGTAGTATATTAACCCCATTTCGTTTCATAATTCGAGCATTATAATAAACACTTCGGTACCTACGTAAGTATGAATCAAAAAGAAATTTTTTCTATTTCAATAGCGCTAATTTTACTCGACAAAACAATCGGAATATTTCCCTGAGAGGAGAAATCATTTCGAATGAACTCTTTTCGAAAAAAAATGAAAAAAAACTTGTAACCAAGCAAGGTCACACGTATAGAAACTTTTCAGAATATTTCAAATAGTGCAATTCTCCACAGCTAATGAAAATGGGAAGGGTATAAACGGATGAAAAGTTATATCGACCTTGTTCTTTTTTTTTCTTATTTTATTTCATTTCTATATACCTAAGTTACATACACATACGTGTACGTCGGTTATGTAGATTGAAGTACCTAAACCTATACCGACGACGACAGTGATGATGGTGGTGATTTTCAAAACAGCATTAAGAAATAATGCCTTCACGCATCGTTGCCCTTTAGCTCGAGTTTTACAATTACCTTGGAAAAACAGACCAATTGTAAGCGATGTTAAAGAGATAGGGATTGTCATGAAGACCAGATAGATGATATTTTTTAATTCCACGTCGAGCCAAGCGTTTAATTACGAATGTAAATGAAATTGAATTATTTTTTATTTGGGTGCGTTGGAAATTCAAAAATCAAGTCAGTTTGTAAAAAATTACACTCGAATTGGAATTTTTTTCTCAGAATAAGGTTTGAGGATAAAATAAATATGATTTTCAGTTGGATGCGTTAAAATTCAGAAATCGAGTAGATTTTGTAAAAAATTATACTCGAATTAAAAATTTTTTTCTCAAAATAAAGTTCGAGTATAAAATAAATAATGATAATTTTTCATTTGGATGCCTTAAAATTAAAAAATCGAGTTAATTTTGTGAAAAATTACACTCGAATTAGAATTTTTTTTCTCAGATTAAGGTTCGAGTATAAAATAAATCTAAAATTTTCATTTGGATGCCTTGAAATTCAAAAATCGAGTTCAATTTGTAAAAAATTATACTCGAATTGGAAATTTTTTTCTCAAAATAGGGTTCGAGTATAAAATAAATTAGCCTTCAAATTCAAAAATCGAGTTCATTTTGTAAAAAATTATACTGGAATTGGAAATTTTTTCTCAAAATAGGGTTCGAGTATAAAATAAATTAGCCTTGAAATTAAAAAATAGAGTAAATTTAGTGAAAAATTAAACTTGAATTGGAAATTTTTATCTCAAAATAGGGTTCGAGTATAACAAATCAGCCTTGAAATTCAAAAATCGATTAAATTTTGTGAAAAATTACACTCAAATAAGATTTTTTTTTCAAAATAGGGTTCGAGCATAAAATAAATGTTATTTTTCATTTGGATGCCTTGAAATTGAAAAATGGAGTTAATTTTGTAAAAAATTACCCTCGAATTGGGCATTTTTTCTCAAAATAGAGTCCATAAAAATGAATATTCTCGAGACGAAGATTTTTCCCAAATCCGAATGCCTATACGAATAAGAACGATGGTGTTGGCATTCTACATACCACCTCCTTCCACCGTTTTCATATTAATATCTGGTTGTGAAAGTAAAATAAACAAGTCGGAGATAGGTGTGCAAAAAGCATCTTTGAGAGTAGTTCTGAAATACTATTGGCCGTAACCGTCATTATATATTTATTTATGTATCTACAATTAAAATACAAGTTAGTAAGTGAAATAAGGCGGGGCTAGTTTTCTTATATGCGGGATTCAACATCACCAGTTCCAGTCGTATAAGACTTTAGGAAAAAAACAAGCTCGTTTTTGAATTAATCGTTCGTATTCCTACTACTCATTAGCACTCGAAGGAGGCGAGAACTAATAAATATCATTTCAAGGAAAATACCCACCGGTCTCCGGTTTCTTTCGACCAATCGCAGCTCTCCTATTTTCAATATCGTCGTCGACCAAAAAATCGAGAAAAAATCGTGAAAAAAAATCATTCGACGAGAAATTATTTTTATCTCGCGTCACAATAAGAACGCCAGCAAATTAGCCAAAGATATTCGAATGGAAAGTGCTGATGGAGTTATTTTGTCAACTCGAAGTGGGTAATGAATGGTAGGCCATTTCTGCGTGATAACGATAAATTAAAAAATTCATGGAGACTGAATCATCGCGGAAATGGAAAGAATTCAGCGTAAGTCACGTTCATCGAAAAAAATTCGTAATAAGTTGCAGATTTGAATTACGCAACGTTGCGCATATTTTTATTTTTCTAAAAATGTATGCAGATGAATATTCAGTTTTAATGATAAGGATAAAAGAAAGCTAATTAAATCGATACAATGGGAGGAGTATTCACACGATTAATTTCTGTATAGAAATTTAGATCGTTTGATTTTTATGATTTTTTTCGTGGTGAAATTGATCGTCTTTTTTTTTAGCATTTTTTAATTAAAAGCTTCATACGAAATGAATTTTAGCATTTTATGGAGTTATATTCCTGAATTCGATTTCATCATTAGATTGGCCAAAATTTCACGTAAAAATCACTCAATTCGAAAAAATTCTCAAATTGAGATAACCTGTCAACGCATCTCAAATTATCATTAGAAATTTGGATATTTTGATTTTTTTTCGTGGTTTAATTGATCGTCATTTTTTAAAATAGAAATTATTTTTTATCAAGAGCTTCATTTTAAAAAAAAATTCAACATTTATGGTTATGGAGTTAGTTTCCTGAATTCGATTTCGTCATCCGATTGGCCAAAATTTCATTTTTCATCACTCAATTTAAAATAACTCTCGATCTGAGACGACCTGTCAACACATCACAAATCAGTATAAAATTTATATAGGAAATCGCGTTTACCAAAATCATAAACACCTCGTAACAATGCACGTGCTACCGTTTAACGTATAATTTATAGAGCAATATACTAAAAACCCTTTTGAAATTATTACCAACGAACTTTAACGCGCATTTAGCTCACTGGTTTTTCTCGTTTTATTTTGATTTTTTTTCATTCGATAATCGAAAATTTTAAACAATGTGCAAAAAAATCACCAAGACAATTTTTTCATCGATAACTCGAGCAAAACAATTTAATTATAATTACAGTGTATCGAGAATGTATTTAAAAATGAACTAAACGCCGGCGTCGAGAAATGCGCTGCAGCGAATCGAAGAACATGGAAAATGATGTGCATCGCGTATCTGTATAAAGAAAAAAAAAAGGGTGTAAAAATATGCAAAGAATGTAGCACAACAAAACCACAACTACCGACCTGATAATTAAAACACGGAATAGGAAATACGGTATTTACCCTAATATACCCATGTCATAACTCATGTACACAAATTTTACGCTAACGTACTTCAACAAATAACACCATTTAGCATGTAATATCATTAATAATAAAAGTTAGACTGATTGTAATGAAATGTAAAGCTGATGTGGTGGATGGAGGTGAAATGAATCTTTTATAAAATCGTTTAAATTTGATAGATACGTTGAATTTTTAATTCTGATGCTGTAAATAGATAAGAAAAAAGCTTGCCCGTTTTATTGGAAGAATATTTTTCAAACTTACTTTAATAAATCAAAATTGATTACTTCGCAGAATTATTTTGTAAAACAAAGTTTGATCGAAAATTTTCAAGGGTTTTGATTATGAATGGAGAGGGGAGGGGAGCAATCGAAGATAAATGAACTCAAATAATGAATTTTTGGAAAATGAAAATTGTTTCTTTTCAATGATTTTTTATTCAAATAATAAAATTTGAAAAATAATTTCCAGAAAATTTATAACATTTCGCATTTCAAATCAGAAATATTGAGAAAAATTGCATTTTGAGCAAGATAGGAGGGGGCAAAGTTTAAAGAAAAAATTGAGTGAAATTTCACTGATGAAATACTCAGAATTGAGTCCCTGCAGAAATTTATGATTCTTTAATAACTTGATTCTGGCTATTTCTTTGGTGAATTTTCATTGATTCAAATATTAAAAGAGTATTCAGGGTATTTTCAGAAGGCGGATAATACATTACACAGATTTGAGCAAAGAAAAATTAAAAAATCGCAGGATTTTGGAACAAGCTGTACATGGCGTTATAAAAAAAAAATAAAAAAAAATAATCAATATACTCTGTGAATCTGAATTATTCAAATTCGATAAAATTATGGTTATTGAATCAATAAAATAAATTCGACTGAAAATATTAGTGATTTTATACTGATTTTTTAGTCAAAATTACTAAAATTTTTTGACAAATTGAGAATTGACAGATAAATCGTCAGTGATTTTTGGCTGAAAGATCAATGAAGAATCATGAATTTTTAATGAAAATTATTTCACTGATTCGGATTTAGAGAGTTATATTCGCTAGAGCGATTTTTTTTTTGAAAAAATCATGTTTGAAACGTAAAAAAATTCACTTATTTTTGACATTTTCACAATGAAAAATCTCCTTGCCGAGCAGGGGGGGCTCAACCCCCCTGAACCCTCCTTCCTATGGTTTATGCTGTCTACTCTCTCATTCCGAATCAGTGAAAAATCACTGATAAACAGTCAGAATTGCAGCACAGGAAAAATATGTGAAATTCACTGATTTTCAGCGATTTTTCACTGATTATTCAAAGAATTTCACAGATTTTTCAGTAAATTTCATACATATTACTGAGTTCTTAGTAAATTTTCACTGATTTCCGGTGATTTTCTTTCACTGACTTCCTTTCAGTGAAAACAATTTCACTGATTTAATACTGTGCTGCAATTCTGACTGTTTTTCAGTGATTTTTGATAAATTTCATTGATTCAGAAATGAGAGAGTACCATAAATTAAAAATTAATTTTTCGACCTTTTCTTCGATTTTTTGATAGTTTGCATTTCTGACTCTACGCACCCCTTCTCCTCTCCAAAAATAATGTAAAACATGAAGTTGCCAACTTTTCAAAAATTATTTTTCTCAATTTCTTTTTAGAAGTTTTAGATCATCAACACATTCAAATTTTCTAGAAGGAACAGAGGAAGGAATCATTCTTGGGAAATTTTCATTTCAAAACATTTTAAATTTTCAAATAACACCCAGGCTAGAGAAATACAGACAAAAATTTTGATATGTACTTTTTATTAAAGATTTAAAGAAATTTTTATGAAAAAGGTATTCCATATATCTGATAAGATTTTCAAGAAAGGAAGGAAGTGAATTTATTTATCTAGCCCAAGCGAAACGAGAGTGAAAAGTATTTTTGTACAAAATCTTTGACTTTTTTTCAACCCTCGGCCAACTTTTTGAATTTAAAGCAGACGAATTCGGGTCCAATTTTGCCAATTTCATTCAATGAAATTCACAGAAAATCGGTTGATTTTTCACTCGGGAATTATTAATTTTTTCTGTCAAATTAGGAAGTGAGCGGGGAATCGAATCATTGGTTTTCGACTAAGAAATCAAGGATTTTCAGTAAAATTTATTTCACTGAATAAAATAGGCAAAATTTGACCCGAATTTGACTGATTGAAAGTTTCAACTTTTTCGAACCGATAGACAACTTGAATTTTTCAATTTTCATTCTCCTTTCCTTCCTCATCAACTCTGGTTCTTCTTTGTGAATTAATTCCATCAAAACACAAAGAATCTCTCAAAAATTATGCTCAGATGTGCTCAACATGACACATCGAATTTTTCGCATTGTATTTTCAAGAAAAAAATTGAGGTACTCGAATTTTAGTCTTTACTTTTTCATGACTAACAAAAGTTTATGAATCGAATTCGCAAGTTTTCAAAGTTTTACATGCAAGCCAAAAAATTAAACAAATTTACGGTTAAAATTTTTTTCTGGAGGAATTCGTAATTTTTTTCAAATTTTTATGAAAAAAAAATCACTGTGAACCGCAATTTGGATATCTTTCACTACCATTTCCTTCTCCTCCCTTATCTCAAATCTCTTTTATTTCTGAAATCCAAATACGTCACTCATTTCAATTTCAATTTTTTGTCGCTACAAAAATAGATTAGGTTTGTCTGAGCACTTCTCAAAAATTTCATAAACTTCAATTCTTTTGTACATATTTTACGTGTGTCCTTCTTTTAGACGTGGTGTCATTGACATCCATTTTTTCAAATCAAAAATGAACAATAATGCAATTACAATTCTTAATTTTACCACAATACTTGAATTTTTTTATCAATACCTAATTTATTTTTTAATGCCCATTCTAATTTTTTTAGACAGTTTTATTCAGTTTATTATTATAGAAAAACTAAGAGTTTTTTTTAAAAACGTTATTGACTGCATTTTGTAGGGATAATTTCTAGTTTTCTTGAATTTAGCTTTAATTGAAAGGTATATTACGAAATTCAGTAAAAAATAAATGTTAGTAAATTTGATAAAACTTTCCCAAGTTCCTAGTCAAATGAACCTACATTATTCAGAAAACAATTTTCACACTGAGAAACACTACCTAAACTCTTAGAAAAAATCAGATCAAAATTTCTAACAACTCAATTTTGATCGCCATTCTCACGGAGACTACAAACTATATCTCATCGTATCAAAATTTTCCCAAGAATGAAAATCCCCCCAAAAAATATCGACAAAAACACGAAAACTAAAACCGGTAATACGAAAGTGCAATTTTCCACATCACTAACTTCATGTATACAATTTACAAATTTCTTCTAAAAATTTCATTTACGAAGCCGACAAAGGGTACAATAAAATCGATAATAATCAGCAGATCAAATATTCGCGATTGTACCCTTCGATGTAATTTTTTAGCGGCGTTAATGAACCAATTTGACTCGAATTTCTATACTTTTCTACGTCAATCTCGCTAAAAATACAGGAACGAGTGATTTGTGTAATGCACTTATGCACACATGACAGTCATTCAAATGTTTTTATCTTCATTCTCACCTAATTGCTGAAAAAAATTGAAACGCTGAAACTCGATTATTTCCACAATTTTATTATATCACGATTTGGGTGGTTTTTTCCAAACAACCGGGTGTACCTAAATATGCCGACAAAAGGTATTTTTAATCGTAAAAAATTCCTTAATCGAGATTTAGAACGATGAACTTATACAATTTTAAGGTAAAAGTTCAATATAGTAAATTTACACGTTACGTAGGTCTAGGTATCTATATCAATTATCATGAGAAAAAATATTTTTCAAATTAATTTTTTTATTGGGGTAATTAAAAACAATGGCAATAACCTTTGAATAGAATTCATTCGATTAAATCATTCTATTTCTACTCACAAGGGAAATATCCCAACTCAAAGAAAGATTTCGAGCCGAAACAAAAATAAATAGAAAGTAAATCATAAAAGAACTCCATATCAAAAATTTCAGGTGCTGAAGTTCATTTCTCGATTTTTGACGAATTTTTGAAATTTAAAAATTACCTCATCGCCCTGTCAAGTATGAAAATTTGATATAATCAACGAAAAAAACTGAAATTTGGTATATACCTTATTTTTGACCTCCCGAATCGATTGGAATCGGTTTGGGATCGTTTCGGATCCTCCAGAAAATTTTTGGATTTTCTAGAACTGCGGAAAATGCCATAAAAATGGTCCATATGAACTTTAGCACCTAAGATCGGGGATTCCCCATATTGAGGACCTATTTGATCAATTAAAGCTGAATTTTTCGAAATTTGGAACTTCGAGTGAAAATCCATTTTTTTCTATGAAAATTTTCTACTAAAAGATATGAATGAAAATATGAAAAGCTGAGAGTCAAAGTCAAAACTCACATTATCCCATTTTTTTTTTTTTTCGTTTTTATAACGGATTCTGAAGGAATGCTACACTCTCTACAATCTCGTTTTTTTTTGTTTTTTTTTTTTTTATACCACCCTTTTCAGGGAGAAAATTGCACTAAAAGTCATGGGATTAGAATTAAAATCCACATTTGGCAGCTACAAAAAATTTCGTTCAACTAAAGTTGTAGAGTTTTAAAAAATTACTTAATATTTTTTGTCTCTTGACATTTTTGTCCTAGTTTAATCGTTTTCGAGTTATGAACCAGTTTCGAAATGCATCAATTTTGGATTGCATTTCGAAACTGGTTCATAACTCGAAAACGATTAAACTAGGACAAAAATGTCAAGAGACCAAAAATATTTATTTTTTCAAACTCTACAACTTTGGTTCTACAAAATTTTTCTGTAAGTGTTGAAAAAGTGTTGAAAAAATGTATGCTGGAGACAAAAATCACATTTGCCATTCATCAATCATCTTCTCTCATTTAAAGATAGCCGGGAAATCAAAATTTTTTCTGGGAATTCCATTCTTGATCCTACTTGACAATGTAAAATGATTTCAGCACTCCTGATGATCGGCGAGTGTACTAAAACAGTTTTTCACGTTTTTCTCGAAATCGCTTATGGTGGATAATGTAAGTTTTGACTCTCAGCTCTTCAGATATATTACTGAAAAACGATGATTTTCAAATCATTTTTCAATCAAAATTACTAATTTTTCAATAAATTCGCTGCTCGTCAGAAATTTTTTAGAATTTTTGACTAAAAAATGAGTTAAAAATCACCAATTTTCAGTCATTTTCATTCCATTTAAAAATGCAGAATTTCACCAAATTCGACTAATTCAAATTCAGAGAGAACCGTCACTCCAAACAAAATACCAAACTTCAACACCTCCTCGGGCCTCAAAAACCTCCCAACTCCGTAAATTCGCTCCACATTGGTAAATTCTCCGGCACAGGTGAGATTAACGCAACAATGTACCATCGGTACTCGGCACTTTGATACACAACTCGTACAGAACCGAGCGTGTAATAATGTACAGAAAAGTGAAACGGGATTTAGGTGTACAGGATCGCGGTGACATGAGGAGCGGAACCATGGACTGTTAATAATGGCCTCAATGTTTGATCTTCGCGTATCAAATTCGTATGTGAATTGCGGAAGGCACCCAACCATACAAAATACCCCGTCATCTTTTATCGAATCCATTTTTGTACCATTTTCGACATTTTTTTTTTCAATTTTATAATTTTCTGGTCACTTTTTTCCCTCCATAGCGACGCGAAATCTCTATGGGTTAATTTTTCTACATATTCGGAGTAATTTTTTTCTTTGTGGCGTTTTCCAACCAAGTTTTAGGTTCGGTTTACACAGTCGGAAAGGAAATTGTTAATGAGTCATTTCCTCGTAGAATGACAGTAATGCATTCGAAACGAAAATTCGACCAAGATGAAAATATTCGTGTATTTGGTTAAGCTAGCTGCTACAGAAAGACTCGGTGAACGAGTAGGATAACAATTTAATGCAGAACTGAAAGCAAGTAGTTATGTGAAGCAATGGGTGAAGTTAGATCGCTTTACGATAACAATAATTTATCAGCCTTTCACGTATCATTATATTTGTTGATAGATGCGTTTAGAAGAAAAAAATTCACGTGTTGGTTTTTTAATCGTATAACGCCTAATTAGCGAAATTATCAAGATACGAGTGCATATGGTGGACAAATCGACAAAGGTTGTGGAATTTTCCATCATCGAAGGGTGGATTAATCGCTAAACAGGGCAGGAAATTTAGTCAGCAATTTGAAAATAAACCATAAAAATAATCTTAGTTCATATTTTGGAAAATCGATTCGATTAGGCCATCAAAATTATAGATTTTCTTGCATTCTCTTCACGCCAAATCCTTTCAACACTGATTGAAAATGACACCTCTTTCGGTCAATTCCTCACATCGTGATCCCAGCAAGACTCTATTTCGACACCAGAACCATCGAACATTAAACTCATGAACTTTAGATACAGGTACGACAGCAATGGGTGTTATAACGGACTTCACAGATAACATATTCGTCTAGTATTCAAATATCCAGCGTTAGGTTTCAATTCACGTCTATTTCAGTTATATTTCAACCGAACGGGCGCACGCTTCATGCCGGAAACTACTTACACTTGCGATAGCTACACGATTAAGAACAAAAAATGAATATTAAAAAAAAAGTCCAATCGAAACCAAACAAAACAAATCTAAACAAAAAAAAACCTAAATAAATAAGGCATATATGCTGCGTTCGCGAACATATTTCGAATACAAATTATTCGATTAAAATTTGAATGTCGATACGGTAACGAAAACACACGCGCGAATCGTGCTCGGCAGGTTCGTATGGTAAAATACTCCCTCGCATGGTAAGTAGTATCGGTAGTAAGACCGGTGACTAAATTTTTGGCTATCGAAAGCACGCGTTCGATTGCCTCCAGGTAAATCAAGTTCAAGAACGAAAACGTGAAAATGATGGTTGAATTGGTGGAACGTGTTGGCGAATTGATTCTTCGTCTATGTTTGTTTTTTGTTTAGAAGATTGGAATTATGAGAATGGTGCTTGATGATTGGAGAGAAGGATAAAAGAAGATGAAATTTTGAGGAGAGATGGGAAATTACCGAAATTAATGGAATTTGAGGATTTAAATAGAATAGAAAAGCCTTCAAGATCGAAGATTTTTTTGATTTATCGTTATTTTATAATATTTAATCAAATTTCTCGATTCTATGGATGATTCCAAATCTTTTCAAGACCTTTGGGTGAACTGTTGATAGCAGATACGCTCTCATTTTGAATCAGTGAAGTTACTGATGAATTAGTCAGAATTGCAGCACAGGGAAAATCAGCGAAATTCTTTGATTTTCAGCGGATTTTCGCTGATTTTTCAAAAAAATTCACTGATTTTTCAAGGAGTTTCAGAGATTTTACTGACTTAGTGAGTTTTCACTGATTTTCCAGCAATTTTTTTCACTGTTTGCTTTCAGTGCAATTTTTTCACCGATTCATTACTGTGCTGCAATTCTGACTGTTTTCCAGTGATTTTCCTTAATTTTCACTGATTTATGAATGAGAGAGAGCAGCATTATGAAAATAGGAGAAATATGAACTCAGCTAAGAAATATTCCTCATTTGGATTAAGATATTCGGATAAAGTTGAATTGCATTAATTTTTTTAATATTATTTTTTTTTCAAATAATTAATATTTTCATTCGACACAGAAAAAAAATCCAATCTGAGAACCAATGGAAAATTAGATCCCAAATTCAAAATTTCTCTGCAATTGGCAATTAGCCAGTTAGATATCAATTGCAAAAAGGATCGAAGTTTGTACAGTGAAATATTTTTTTAATGGCCTTGATACGTCAGTTATGTTAAAACGAAGTCATTTTAAACCCAAACTGAATATTTTCCTTCCCCCTTTTTTTTTTCTCATAAATAAAATGATTAAATTGTATTTTTACTCAAAGAAATTGAAAATTTTGTGCCCTATTTTTAGAAAAAAAATTTGCATTTTGGGTAAGAAAATTTTTAAAAGTTGGCATTTTTTGTTGCTTAAGAAACTAATCGACAATGAATTTTAGAGTTTTCAATTTTTTAGTCCCTCCCCCCTCGTTTCAAAAAAAAGTCGAAATTCATTTCATTCTTAAATTATTTAAAATCAACAATTTTTTTTTCAAAACTTCCTTAAAAGCACTTTTTCCAAAGGAAGATGTCATTATAAAAAATGAAAACAGGAAAGAAAATAAGAAAAAAAATAGAAAACAAACCTTAAGCAAAAATATACTTATGAAAACTCAAACTTGAGGAGGGTTAAATAAAAATGTATAAACAAAAATTGATAAAAAAAAATGAGCTGAAAATTGACACCCGAAAATTCACGGGTTTTTTTGTAAGTAATAAACTCTGATGAAGTTGCCCCTCTCCTCTTCCCTCTACAGAAAGGACGAATAATTCAACAAATTTTTAAACTGATTCGACTAAGTAAGGGGCACATCTCTTGAATAATCACATACCAAAAATCGTCTTCTTTTGAGAGTCAATGCAGTACTTATCTTTAATTATTTTCTTCTATCAATTTTTGTCAAAATTTCGGATCTACTTTTTGAATTTGTTTCGAAAATATGTCCAAGTTTTTTTGTCCATTGGTGATTGTCGAGCTGTGTGCGAACTCTGAAATTCCTAATTATTGCATAAAGAGTCTACACAAAAAACTAAAACTAAACCCAAATTGAACGTAAAACAAAAGTAATTCGGAATCTAAAAACGACAAAAATCAAATTTTTTGAAAAAAAAAACGATTCCAAAACTGATTAGAATTGGAAATTGAATCTGAACAGTAAAAGTCAAATTTGAATTTCAAATAGGGAAAAAGAACAAAAATTGATACAAAAATAAAAACCGAAACCTATTTTGAAAATGACAAAAACCAAAATCAAAATCTGATGATCTGTGAAACTCTTCTACTCACAAAAACTCGAGAATGAAAATTAGAATTTATAAAAAAATTGAATCACAATCAGGAAGATCCATAGATCAAAAACCCTGAAAAAACTGAAAACAAATAGAAAAAATGAATGAATTCGACCACGCAATCTAGGAAAATGATGCAATTTTTTTCGCTTCTTTCAATTTTTCTGGATAATTCAAAATAAAACTCTCCACAATCTGTTTGACTTGAAATACAATTTTTCTCAATTTTTTACACTTATAGTTTTGAAAAAAATCCACAGAAAAATATGCAAATTCAAAATTTGGTTTATCGGTCTGTAAAATTTTGAAACCAGTTCTATAGATACTTGAAATTTCAAAAATGGTTACAAAAACTTTGTTTTCAATAAAAAATAGATTATTCAATACCCATTGGGAAAAAATGCAAATTAGCTGAAAATAGAGCAGGACAAAAATTTAACACTTGAAAATACCTGGAATCTCAGCTTCCAAACGTGAGAATAAAATTTTCAAAAAAAAAAACAATCAACTCTGATGACTTACAATAAAAATAACAATTTATTGTAATTTCAAAGTTGAGAAAAGCAAAATCAGTGTTGCCAATCAAATGATATAAAAAATTCTTAAAACCTTCAAATTTTCATCTACAACAAATCTTTGAAAATCCTCGACGTATTTTTTTCTTAGCAGTACTTTCGATAGGTATAAATTCATGTTTCGATACTCTGTTTATTACTTGAGAAAAAAATGATTAAAAATGTCATTTTTGGCGATGATGCAAACAATACTGCTCCGATGTATGTTTTTCATATTTTTGTCGAAAAAAATTCTAAAAAATCCTTAAAAATATTGGTTTTTTGCAAAACAGTTATTTTCTCCAATTAACAAACATACTTTAGAAATAGCCCAATATGATGTTTGATGCTACAGTTTTAGTTTTTACTTATCATTTTTTCAATCTCAGTTTTCAAATTATTAAATAAACACAACAAAACTTCCATAATTTTTGAGGTTACAAACGTAATCTCAGTGATAAATAAGAAACAGAAAAAACGAATTTTTTTTCAGGTTCAGTTCCAGTTTCCTTTTTAATTTATTTGATGATCAATCAACAATATTCTATAGTAAACTTTTATCAAGGTTTATTCAAATTTAACAAAATTGCTCTCTCTTTTCCAATTTAGCTTTGGCAACGTTTCCAAATAATCTGCACCATAATTTACATCACATTAAAACAAAGCATATCCTCTGACTCTATCCAAGCACCAAAATTTCAAAATAATCAAAAAAAGAAAAAACAACCAAAAATTTCAAAAAATAATCAAATTCGACCAATTTTCCAATCCAACCCTCCACGAAAAACATTCACACGAAATCCATCACACACAAAAAAAAATCCACCCACCCGCACATTAGAAGGGAAACCCAAACAATTCCATCAACTCACAATTTTACACGACTCACCGGCCTCCAGCTAACCTTAGGAAATTATTAAATTGTCAGCTGCGCGGCTATTCGACCTCGCGCCCATTTCAATCGCCAAGACTCCGTTTCACAAAATTATTCAAAATCCTGGCCATTCTCTCTACATAAGGAAAATCCTACACTAAACGTGCATCTCAAATCTGCACTACGGTTCAGGATACAGCGCCCGGTACATGCATTCAAACTTAGCAACTTTCTAAGAAACGCACCGAATTGAGTATTTTTATTCCTACAAGAAGCCCACGTGTCTGTTGTTTATAAAACGACTTACGATAATTAACATTCGCGCTCGTGTACTCATTATTTTACATTTTACAACGCGAGTCTACGTCATTGCGAAGTAGATTGCTCGAAGGCTCGAGTGGCACTTGGTAAAAGTACATGTAAGAATAAAGTAGGAAAAAAAGCATTTGAAACGCTGGATCCATAAAGACCTCCTTCGTTTCGTTTTTTTTCAGTTTTTCGCTGTATCATTATTACTTTACCTATAGACGACGTTTACACCGAGATTATAACCGCAGTGTAAGTGGCAAAGATGATGGATTATTTTTAGATGAAAATACGTACAAAAAACATGATTTGAATATCTATACTGAAAACCCATGTACTAAAATTAATCTCCATCGAAGGTATATAATCCAAAGTCGAGAAAAACTCCGGAGACTATCGAATTGTCACACAGAAAGATCACAGCACCAAAAAAAATCATCATCAAGGTAGAGAAAATCGGTCATAACCCATATTAAAAATTCATAGGCTCACTTTCGGCTCGGTTTCAATCCAAATGTAGACATTATCATTACCTTCGTTTTGGTGAGTTTCCATATGGCACTTCAGATTGTCATCCATTATCATTAATATCTTAATGATACTGTTTAAGCTTATCCATAGTGTACACAGGTCTGTAATTTTCGCTGTTTTTATATTAAATAAGCATATCTAATGGGCAACCATCGTCCCTCATATCTGCTACATCGAAACGTGTAATTTTCAACGTCTGCGTACAAGTGTGCGAGCTCGATGGATGTTGCACTTGTAAATCACCATTTCTCAGAGTTCATTACGGAGCACACACGAATCCTGCGTACAAGTTATTGTTTGGCATAATAAATTTATCTCTTATTTAATACCTCTTGGAAGAGAGGAAGATGAAAAAAATAACCCATCGACGCGATTTGATTAGTTCCGAGAGACTTTTCAAAGCGGCACTTTCAAATGACATGTCGCCAGCGTACTCGTAGAATAATAATGAAAATTTATCATTATTTTCGTGTATCTGTGTCCCGACGCTGCATCATTTTTCTCGCCGTCCGAGGACCGACGTTTCCTTTGTAGTCTTCATCGATGAAATAATACGAAAAAATCAATTAAAGCCGAGTTTCTCGAATCGTTTAATTTCCGAAAGGGGGAAATCAATCGATGATGATAGGAATCGAAAAATCATAGATAACGCTGCTCGATTTAACTGACTCCGAAAAAAAGTGATTTCGGTGACCTAATTTCACCAAAAAAGTAACCAAGTGACAAAAAATGCTCTTTTGCGTGAATTTTTTCATCGGAATGTTTTCAAGATCAGGTCATTAGGAAGAGTTTCTAAAAATTGGACGATATTCCCAATATTAAAAAAGTATCTAAAACCTGTAAAATACTTTTAAAAATGGGAAATTTTACAAAAATTGTTCAATTTTCAAAAAAATTTACGATTTTTTAAAGATTGAAGATCTCAAATCTTAGATAATTTTCTAAAAACGAGTCTTCTAAAACTAGAACTAAAACAACCTACTAAAAATTTCATAATTTCATGAAAATTTCGCGCCGTTTTCTCATTTTTTAAACCTTGAACAATTTTCTAAAAATTTTATGATTTTTTGAACTTTGGAGAATACTTTTTAAAACTTGGGCAAATTTTTCTCAATTATTAACTTTTTTCAAAACTTGAAAAATTTGAAAAAAATTACAATCCCTTTAAAGAGTTGACGCTGTTTTGGGGCCTTTCAGAAGGAGTAGAATTAAGTAAGAACCTTGACTCAAAAAACAATTTATGACCCCCAAAGATGGTTACTATATCCAGGCTCACAAATGAAGAATGAGGAACATTTTTTTTGAAAAAAGAATGAAGAATTTTAAAAGAATGAAGAATGAAGAATTTTAAAAGAATGAAGATTGAAGAATTTTAAAAGAATGAAGAATGAAAAATTTTAAAAGAATGAAGAATGAAGAATTTCAAAAGAATAAAGAATGAGGCATTTTAAAAGAACAAAGAATGAAGAATTTTAAAAGAATTTCAAAAGAACGAAGAATGAAGAATTTCAAAAGAATGAAGAATTTCAAAAGAACAAAGAATGAAGAATTTCAAAAGAACGAAGAATGAAGAATTTCAAAAGAATGAAGAATGAAGAATGAAGAATTTCAAAAGAACGAAGAATGAAGAATGAAGAATTTTAAAAGAACGAAGAATGAAGAATTTCAAAAGAACGAAGAATGAAGAATTTTAAAAGAACAAAGAATGAAGAATTTCAAAAGAACGTCGAATGAAGAATAAAGAATTTTAAAAGAACGACGAATGAAAAATGAAGAATTTTAAAAGAACGTACAATGAAGAATGAGGAATTTTAAAAGAACAAAGAATAAAGAATTTCAAAAGAACGAAGAATGAAGAATTTCAAAAAACGAAGAATGAAGAATTTTAAATGAACAAAGAATGAAGAATTTTAAAAGAATGAAGGATGAAAAATTTTAAAGGAATGAAGAATGAAGAATTTTAAAAGAATGAAGAATGATGAACTTTTAAGACTGAAGAGTGAAGATTTTTAAAAATGAAGATTGGATAATGTTTTTAAAATGAAGAATGAAGAATTTTTTTTAAAGTATGAAAAGTTGTTAAAAAATGAAGAATAAAAAATTGAGGAGTTTGGTATCAAAGTGAAACAAACTTAATACAAAGCCTATACTTTTGTCTCACTTTGATGCCAAGCTCCTCAATTCTTTTAAAATGAAGAATTTTCAAAAAATGGAACATTATGTAAAAGAACGAAAAAAATTAAGAATGAAAAAATTGTGAAAAAATGAAGAATTAAAAAAATGAAGAATAAAAATTTTAAAAAATGAAAAATGAAGAATTTAAAAAAAATAAAAATGAAGAATTTTGAATAGGTAATGGAAAATGAAGAATTTTTCAAATGTACAACAATTTTAAATATATTATAAACAAGCGATTTCCCTGCAACCTGGACGAATTTTCAAATGTTGATAAATTTTATTAAACCTCCCGTCAATTTTCTAAAAATTGGACAACTTTTTCCAAAAATTGTGCAATTTTCTAACAATCAGCTAATTTTTGAAAAACTATAGTCAAATTTTTAAGAATTTAACCACTTTCCAGAACTTGGAACACTTTTCTAAAATTGTATAATTTTTAAGAGCAGTAGCGAATTTTTAAAACTTAAGAAATATGTACTTCAAAACATTGACAGTATTTCTTAAAACTTGAACAATTTTTATCCAAAACTTGTAAACATTTTCCAAATTCTTCAAAAACTGAAACAAGATATTTAAAAAAAAAAAAAAAACGAAAAAGTTTCTTCAAAAATGTTACATAAGTATTGAAAAAACTTAAAAATTGTACAATTTTTTTAAAGATCTTACCACTATTGAAAAATTAGAGCAAAAACTTTCTACCAATTAAAACACCACTCCAATCGTTTTTGGTTAGATTAAAGATAGTGTGTAATTTCTAACGTTCAAACCTTGAAATACACCACAGAATTTCAAGAATTTCAACATAACCGCACTCTTCAAAACTGAATTTATCCCCAAACGGATCGAGATCGAAAAATTTTGCCAAGAAGGTCAATCAAAATCTGAAATTTCATCTTCCTTTTCCAATACTTCAATTCTCTGGAAAGTAATTAAATTTATTTGATACTTGTATTTAGCTTCATCGGAAATTCTTAAAAAAAGTGGCTTTTGTGACTTTTTGGTGAAACTAGAGAATAGAATTGACCGAAGGTGGTTAAAGTAACCTATTGGGCACACTGCAGATAACCTAGTTTTTTGATCCATACTCTTCTGGCAACTTATGGGTGACACATTTTCATATTTTTAAAATATCAAGTTTTGATAAATTTTTCTAAAAACACGATTCCAACAATAGCCATTGTTAATAAATCGATGATTCGAGATATCGGTCGAATTTGCAAAACAATACGATAAATTCGAAACGAGCACGTGGTTTTTCAAAGGTAAAAAAAAAACAACAGGTGATGGTTTTGCAACTGATGCCACTAACGACGAGTCGACAGAAACAATTAGAATGATAAGGCGACTAAAAAAAAAAACTACGTAAGTAGATGAACACGATAATTATGTATCAACTGTTCGGACTTGAGTAATAAACGAATTAAGAATTATTGCAAATTTTTCCGCCTCGTTTTTAGTTCTCCAAAGGTAAGAGTTGGCTTAGATCGGATCTACGTACATGTAAAATTGCAAATTTCAACGTCTAATTACGGTTAATAAATTACGCGTGGAAATTAACTAAGACAACATTGATACAAATGACTGTTTTCCCGTCGTTAGCGTCGGAAAGTTCGCGATATTTTAAGAAAAAAACCGCTCAATCAGGTCCAAGTTTTAAAAAGCCAGTTATAATAAGTGCATGATTTAGAATTTTCATTGAATAATTTGTATGTCTGCGAGCGTACTTAATACAGCTACTGACGTAGCCTTAGGATAGAAAAAAAAATAGAAGAATCTTAAACTTGAAATTTTTTTACGTTTAAGTAATTTTTTCGGTGCAGAAATTATCGGAATATCTTTTTTGACCGATTTATGAGATTATCTTAATAACTGCTTTTTTAAGTAATCCATTGACACTATGAAGGTTAAACACATTACCATATTCATCATACATTGTAGAAAAATTGCATATCGGTGATTTTCTCATACAGATAATTATAATATTATTAGAATGATCGAAGAAATCCCATCGTTACAATGCATGGTAATATACCAATTTTTATGCTTAGGTATAAGAAAACGCAGCCATACGAATTATGACGCTAATCGTTAACATTATCCATAAAATATCGATAATATTTTCAAAAATCGGTACGTTTTTTATTAGAATAAGGTATGAAGAAAAGACTGATATTCAAAAATACAAAATTAATATGGGTCATTAGTATTAATGAATACTGAAGACTTTTAGGATTAAAATTTCGTGATGGATTCTTAAAATTTCAACCTTTTTTCAAGCACTTGAAATTTTTTGGAGTGGAAAGGGGGCTAATTCACCCAAATTGAGGGGTATGGAGGAAGTCTAAAAAAGTTCTAATGAGTTTGACCCTTGAATTTTTTTTTTAATTTACCCGCTCAGGACTCCCCCCTCCCCTCTCCTCCATAATCAACATTTGAAAAAAATAACGAAAAATACCACTAAGTGGTCGGAATTTTAATTATATTTTTGCACTACAAAAAATACTAAAATTGTAAGGTATAAGTATTTCACACGATATCTCCAAAAATGTCTCGAATTTGGAGTAAAATTTGGGATTTTAGGTGGCTGAAGTACCTCGGAAGGAGAAAGATCAAAAAAATTAGCAAAAAAATGGACTCTACGCCTCAAAAAATTACAAATTTCACGACACGAAATAATTTTTCTACTAAAAAAAATTTTTTTGAGAGCCCAGTGGCTCAGAGGATCCAAAAATGGGGTAGAAATTAATTTAATAAATTTCAATTTTAATTAAACGCACTTGAAAATTTTACAAGAATGTTACGCGGTGATTCAATTTCTTTTAAATTTTGACCCACATTTGAGGCTTGGGAAGTCTTGGAGGTTTTTTTTTTAATGAGTTTGATATGGTCTAAGTTCGAAATTTTTATCCCTTCTCCCAAAAACATTACAGATGAAATAAGTATCACATGATATTTTTGATCTTAATATCTTAGTTGAATTTTTAATCCCCCGAACCCCACAAAAAAGACGAAGCGGAATTTTGGTGGATTTTTTTTGACAAAAACGACTCATAAAATTTTTTGGGAGAAATCGAATGATGTGAAAGGCTATGCCAAATGTAAAATACCTACGTGCAGTTGTTTTTTAAACCAATTTTTGAATAACCATAAAACCTCATTTAAAAAATAGTCAAAAAAAAGGAACAATTCGGATTGGTGCGAAAACTTCTAAATAGCTCAAGTACATATGTTCCAATAATCATGTTTCTGGCAAAATGAAAAATTTAATGTTGAACTTCTCTTTGCTATTTTAAAAAAACAACTGGGTGGGAGGGTCAAACTCTTGTGACTTTTTCGACCTCCAACCTTCTCTTCAATCGCTCAATTCTGGGCCAGCCAGTCAAAATATCTCATTTGACTGTAAGAAGGTTGAATTTCAAGAATCTCATGTATCATTTTGACTCTCGAGGATGTTGAATGTTTATATACGACACCAATTACATTCCTATGCAACTTTCAATACTTAAAGTAGATATCCTGATCAATCTTCATAAAGATTATATGAAGACAAGAGTTCAAAGTGAAAAAGGCATTTCATTAGAAAATTATTCACTTGGGACAAAATGAGAAATCCAATACAAATTTCAACAAAAATAAACTTCCAAGGCTGAGCTAGTAAAATCTGAATTTATCAAACGTACAACTGTAAACTGATAAAAATTAATTAACTCAAGAATCAGATTGGTAAAATTTTTACGCAAAAATTTTAATTAAACGATTCTTAGAGCATTACTCACAAATAAAAAATCAATTTAGAATTCAACAGAATTCAACGATATGAAAACATAGAGTACCTGAAAACTACGGATTATAATTCATAGTGATTTTCCCACAATAAATTAATACTTGAGGAATGAGGATGAGGATCCAATTTGTACTTGATTCGAATAAAAATAATTTCTATTCAAGGCTTCACTGGTCCTGGCAAAATTGCTCTAAAATTCTCCGCTTAGCCAAGAATTACTTAGGTAAGTATCGTGTATATAACTACAGTCCTTGAAATGGAGACGATATTTTCCTGATTTAGTTCTGGATCAAGCTTGCTAATCATCACCAGATTTAGACGAACATCTGTGCCAACTGCCAATTTTCTTCCAAGTTCATGCTATTTGCTCTTTTTCATCATTTTAAATCCCCCTTCCTTCATAATAATTTCACTTCTTACAACTTCGTAAACACACGTGATGTTCTTAAATGACAAGAGTGGAAATCATCCAGGTGACTAAAAGTGATGAGAAGTAATTTCAAAAGATTCAAAATAAGGTTCAAATGAAAAAAAAATTTTAACGTATTGATTTTTGAAATAATAAAGCATTGCTCATTTTTTAATCAATCATAAACTATTGAAATAAGATTGTTTTGAAATTAATTTCATACTCACTATTTTATAGGTACTTTTTATTCTAATAATGAAGATTCTCGAGATCTCGACTCACCTGAAACAAAAAAAAAAGTTGATTAGGTACTGGAGATGTATAGATAACAAATTCAATTTTTTCAGTAAGCTATATGGGATTTCATCTTCAATTCATATAAATCAGTGAACATCATTACACAGAGTTACAGCACCGGGAGAAATCAAAGGGGGAAATCACTGAATAAATCAATAAAATTTTACTTAAAATCGGTTGAAAATTTGGTGAGAATTGATTTTTCAGTTGATTTCATCAAGTTCTGCCATTCACAATTATCGAAGTATTCAAAGAACAGCAACAATCTTTCAAAAAAATGTTGGCGAAGTAAAAATTGCATGGTTGATTTTTGGACATGCCACAAATCCTTGTAGTGATAAGAAAATGCCAAAAAGATATCAGCGTTTCGCCTCTTCTATGAACAATTTTCTTAGTTCAAGTCTATTTACTTCCAACATTCATTCTAACCGAATTTATGAAGTGAAAACTCAAATCTTCTTAACCATCAATTGTAGTAATTTTTTTGGAGAATAAAGCTGGAAAACCACTGAATCCAGTGTCACAGTTTATAGCTTGATACAATATTCAGATTTTGATTATTTGATATTTGACCAGCAACGAATTACGACAACTTAAATCGATCATCTTTGATCGTGTTATCACCAAAACAAAGCTTCGTTATGCATAATTATCAGAAACAGGAGGTAAACATTTTTTGTTTAAAAACTGTTTCAACTGTTGCTTACCAATAAACCGATAAAAGATTCTTTACAAAACAATTAATCGTACTAATTTGACTTATTAATCACTCCTCAACACCATTAGCACACGAACATTACTCTAAAACTTGCAATCATCCTTGGTAGATATGAATGATGAACCGATATTTTTGAAAATATGAAATGGAGTCCAAATTCTTCGAAAAAAAGATAACGGTTGATCTTAAATTATGTACAATTCTAAGATGACGTCATGACAAAAATTTGCATTGTTGTTGACGATGTAACCAAACCAGTGTTGCCGTTTACCGGAGAATTCTCCGTTTTTCGGAGAATTTCGAAATCAGCGGAGAATTATCGGAGAATAAAATTTTCGGAGAATTTTTGAGAATTTTCGGAGAATTTTGGAAAATTTGCGGAGAATTTGAGAATTTTTGGAGAATTGAGCTTTTTTCTCTTTTTCGTTTCAAAAAAGGGTCATTTTTCAAGTTTTTATGGGTATTTATACTAAAAATTTCGCCCTCGCTTCGCTCGGGCTGTGGAATGTATCATATTTTCAGAGTTAACGCTCATTTCCGACCCTAAAATCACCAAAAATTTCACCCCCTTCCCAAAAAAATTTTCGTAATGACGACTATTTCTTTTTTCTTCCACGTTTTTTATCTATCGGAGAATTTTGAAATTTTCGGAGAATTTTTCGGAGAATCTTACCATTTCAAAACGGTAACACTGAACCAAACATAAATCACACATAAACAGCAAAAATAACAGTTCTGAAACTTGCAAAGCATTATTAAATTTGAATTCGAAACTTGTATCGAATGATGCATACCTTTATCGTCGTTTTGATTTCCAATTTCTATCGGTACGGATCATTATCACCGGATCCGAGGAAGTTGGTTAAGCGACGATGAAAATAATTGATCGTATTCGCGTATCCCGACGCCGTATGTTGAGGTATTTGCAAAATCCATTAACACTGGAATTAATTACACGCACAGGTTAATTGAATTATAATTCGATCACTAGTAAAATCGTAATCGTAACTCATGAAACTGCGAAAAGCGGAACTGCACCATGCACGCTTGCACGTGATAAATATAAATTGATAATATCTTTGCAGTCACATGTACGTATTATACTGCTAACATGACTGCAGGTTTTTTTTACGTACTGTGTACCGAAATGGTGATATCTCTGACATCATCAATCATTTGTCTGACGTCATACGATGTATAATATTTTTTGATTTTTGAATTATTTTTTGAGCAAGGATGATAAAATCTAATTCTAAATCTATTGTATACTTTACTTATAGGTTTAGTTCGACTTCGAAGTTGAAGTTTCAAGTTTGTGGAATAAAACAGTAGAGCTCAATTTTCAGTTCAAGTTTCCAGTTCAGGAAATAAATGTAAAACGTAGAAGTGTAGTGTTTAGGCTTCATTCAAGCACGAAATTTCAAATTTTAAATTTTGAGTTCCATTTTAGATTTCTTTTTTTGTTAGCAATTACATAAAAATTACTCCAAATTGATACGCTGCTCTCGACAGCAGCCTTACAGTTGACAAAGATCTTGAAAAATTGCAAAGTTGGTGAAAAAATTTAAGAAAAATTTAGGTTAGAATAAAAAGAATTTTTGAAGTTTTAAAAAAATCCGAATTAGAAAGAATTTCAAATCGGAAATTTTTTCAAAATTTAGCGTTGAAAAAATTTGGAACTCTTCTATCTTCTATCTAATCTGAACTTCCTACTAGACCCTGGTAGCGTGTATAGTATACGTAATGACTATAGCCCATTGAGATGTTGAAGCTCCGGTCATTCTTTTAAAACTTTGTTTTTTATCAGTAAATAAATAGATAAATGAATAAAATTTAAAGGTAAAAAAAATAAAACTGTTGAAAAGTTTCAATTTCCAATTTTGAAACTAGAAATTCGAAGAAATGCGAGCTTTCTCTGAGACTATTGAATCAAATTTATTGAAATTTGAATAACTATGTTATGCACAAAAGCTTTCTTGACAGAATGACGGAGCCCTCATTTCCATTTTTTTCAAAATTTAAAAAAATTTCTCATTTGATTTTTTTGAAAATTAAAAAAGAACTCTGTTACCTTGTTTGAAATGAATTTCTACATAACATATCCAAATTTCATCAAATTTTATTTAGTAGTCTCAAAAGAATCTAGCAAAAACATCATCAAGTTTTGCAGTTCTTCAAATTATAGATAACGTAAATTCGAAACATAATTTCTGCCTTATCGATTGCCTGCTTATACAGCCAGGAATACGTGGAGCGTTCTCCTAAGTTCAATTGTACCGTATTTAGTTTCAAGTTGCTGTTTTTAAGTTCTCATTAAGTTTAATTTTTAGGTCGATTTCAAGTTTTCGTAAAAAATTACGAAGCTTTATTGGTTTTTCCAGGTTTTGGTATCAGTTTCGGTTTCAATTTCCCACAAGTTCACTCCCACCCCCAGTTGCCAACAAAAGACTCATTTTGAGATCTCTTAGCTGCGTCCCCATTAAGCAACAGGTCTCAAAATAAATCACTTTTCAACCAGAAAATAAGCGTTTCTGGTCGATTTTCATTGTCCAATATTGCAAAATGGTTATTTCCTGTAGTTCGATCGTTGAAAAACGACAAAACAAGACCATTTCCCAATCATGCAAAATAACCATTTCTAGTTGTTTCTCGAAAAATGATAAAAATCGACCATTTTCCTACTCTGCAAAGATGTCGTTTCTGATCGTTTCTTCAAAAACGATAAAAAGTGACCATTTTTACGTTGCCAATTTATCGTTTCTAGTTGTTTCTTGAAAAACGACGAAAAAACGATGAAAAACGACTATTTTCCAATCCTGGAAAGGTGCAAAATGGTCGTTTCCGGTCGTTTCTGAAAAACGACGAAAAACGACCTTCGTTCAGTGCCTACATCAAAATTGTCGTTTCCGATCTTTTTTTCAAAAACGACGAAAAACGACCACTTCCACAAATTTCAAATTTGTCGTTTCCGATCGTTTCTTGAAAACGACAAAAAATTTGTTCTTTTTTTCGGTATTTATTTTTAAAGAAAAATTATTATAGGCACAGAAAAAAATGCGACCAAAAATGAAAAAAAAAAACGAAAACCCGATAGTTTTTCTGTTTTTTAAAAATCAAAACAAAAATATGAATTATTTTTCAAAATCAAAGAACCAAGCCCAAAATATTTTTTCGCAACTCTGCTTAAGCTATGATAACTTTTCACCAATTCTGTGTCCTATTAAATTTTCCACAAGTAAAAAATTGAATTTTATAACGACTCTCTCCTTCCCTCCCTCCACCATGACTTCATCTCGTCTACGTCACTGCCGTCTGCCTCCAGTGGCGTCGGAAGGTGGAGTTGGGTGGGTGCACTGCACCCCCCCCCCCAAAAAAAAATTCTGGCTGGGGTGCAAAGTATCATTTGCACCCCCCCCCTCCCAAATTGCATCAAATTGGGATTTTTGAAGCATTAAAACATGAAAATAGGCCTTTTTAGGGCATTAAACGCTCAATTTTTTCAAAGCTTCGCCCTCGCTTCGTTCGGGCATGAACAAAATCACAATTATATATATTATTTGAGTCAACAGTGCGAGAAAGGTTCCTTTTTGCCCCCTCCCCCGAGAATCCTTCTGTTATTCCTAGTGTTTGTACTCACTTTGCACCCTCCCAAAAAAAAAAGCTTCCGACGCCACTGTCTGCCTCTACCTAATTCTATTACAAGCTACTTATTTATTTCAACTCGCTGTTCAATATGGCTTTATTGTGGCTTGTGGCACAATGTTTATAAAAACGAAATCAGATTCAAACATTACAATGACTTTTTTTAAAATTTCACTATTTCGAAATGGAAAACTCGAAAATGAACAACTTCTCAAATTAAATGTTTTGTCTTGGGAATCTTCATCCTTCGATCTAGCAATTAAAATTTTT
Source organism: Pseudococcus viburni (assembly GCA_033439095.1). NCBI lineage: Eukaryota > Metazoa > Arthropoda > Insecta > Hemiptera > Pseudococcidae > Pseudococcus > Pseudococcus viburni. The sequence continues at coordinate 661,012 of JAVBJF010000161.1, forward strand.
TCATGAGTAGGTACATTAAAAGTGTTTGCTATTATTTTGAATCAAGAAGGTATCTATTTACAAAAAAAAAATCTAAAAAAAAAACGTTCAGAAACGACAAATTAGTTTTTATTTTTAATTCCTAATAAAAATCAACGCAAAGTAGGTAATATTTGCATCAAAGTCGCTCAAACACAACGTTATTCTCTACAAATCTACAACGACAAAAGGCTAACTTTCATTCGTGAACTGATTTTTTTCTCCAGTAATAAGATACTTGATACTCTTTACGAAAGTAAGCGACTAAGAGTCGTCAAATACTATATTTACGCAGATCATGTTGGTCCAGGTAGGTTGATGATGTACTTTTTCTGACAAACTCCGCCCTGCCCAGGACAAAACAGGAAATGAGTAGGTGTTGCGCCCATCGTTTATTATAAACACTTTTTATCTTATAACAAAAACCTTTTGTAATTGAATTAATTACTATTAATAAATGACCTTATAAATATTAATGCACATTCTAATGAAATATTAAAATTGTTTTAAAGATTGCGTTAGGTATATAGAGTGTTCAAATGACAAAAATACGAGCACGTTGGGCTTCTACGTGTGTAAATGAAAACACGTCGGTAATTTCTGACCATAACCGAGAGCTTCGGTAGGAAATTAAATCGTAATACTGACCATTGTAGCGTAAATCTATTAACCATTCGTATACAATATTTCGTATTTTTAATTCGGGTATTTCAACACGGTTCCCACCGAAAAGGCCAAACGTACGTATCTTTAATTTTAATCTCGAGATGGAAGTACAGGTTCATTTTAGGTTTCCAGGCTTATGGATTTCGCTCGCAGAATTTGCAATTTACTTTATTATTTCTTACCATAAATCTTGCATCAGTGAATTTCAGGTGGAAATTTTTACAAATTGGTAAATCACATTTTACTCTTTTTTTTCTACCAAATTTTTAAATTTGGAAATACTTAATCTAGAACGATTTTTCAAAAAAAAAAATCAACCCAGAACTTTGGTACTTCTAAAAAAATATATCCCAATTCCATAGGTAAATAACTGCGCACACGATTGTAATTAGTGAAAGTCATCACCGCCTTTTTCCGAATACCAGATGCATGTACTCTTGTTTAAAATCTTGGGAACTATGTCAAAAAGCTATTCTTTTATTTTCAAATCAGTAATATTAATTACTACGCTACTAACCAACAAACTCGTATCACCTCCACACGCGACATTAAATTATGCAATCGATGTACCGTTATATTAAAAAGTGAGAGAAAAGTCTGAGCAGATAATCATCAAATTTTCTTCTCCAAAGAGAATAGCGAACGCGAATAAAAAATATAGAAAAAAAACTTGATACGTAGTAGGTAGACGTATATAGGTGCATACGTGTTGTATACTGAACAATTCTAGGTGTAATTAAAGTACCGCCAAATCAAACACTGAGCCGTTTACTTACTTAGTGATTATTATTCCTGGGAATCTGCGGACTTTATCCCACACAGAGTAGACGCTTCTCCGGAAAAGGAAGTCATAATTTTCATTTTTAAGACAACGTTTAATTACATTGGGTATATAGGTAGCGAAGACGAGAAATTGACCAAGGCTGTCAACTGGATGAGGGAAAGTTGAGAAAATTCCAAGTTCTATAATCTTTGAGAGATATGTAAAATTTTGAAAATAATGCATGTGTTTTACATCGGTGTAGGTAATTGGAAATTCTCGATCTAAGTTATTTTTCCTCTATAGAGCTCAATGACATGATTCAAAAAAATAAAGTGGGGAGAATTTTATAGTTTCCCCATAAATTTCTAAAAAAAAACAGTTGATTTTTTTACTTGAAATTTTTTTCAAAAAAAATTAAAACGTTATTTTTTCGGATTGGTTGAATTTTTCAGCAGGGGCACTACAGATAGGAAGTGGAAGAGGACAATTTGCAATTCTTATTGCAATTGTGGGAAGATTGCGACATTTTTTTGAAAATTTTGGCATATTTTTTGACAAGGATATGTCTTAGGCGAGGGGGGGGGATTTGAAAAGTGCAACGTTTTTATATTGTGATTTTGTGTAGGTAGGTACCTAACGTTTTTTTACACTTGAAAAAACAAAAAAAAATTGAATGATCGATGACATATTGAAATGCATTGACGTTTTAATAAAAAAAATTATAAAGTTGATTTTAAAAAAAGTGCTTTAAATTCGCAACATTGACAACATTGTCTCCCTAAATTGTAATATAATGTATGTATATTTTAAAAGAATAAAATATTTTTTTAAAATAAGAAAAAAAATTGAAAAATTCAAGTGCATTGACATTTTAATAAAAAAAGTCATTAAGTGGAATAAGTTTTGAAAACAAATGTAATAGGTAAGTAGTTAAGTACCTACCTATTATTTCAAAAAATAAGAAAAAAATTCGAAACAGTATTTTAAAATGTTGATAAAATAAAATATTTAGGTGCATTGACATTTTAATAAAAAGTTATGGTGTTTTGTCTCTATTGCTTCATCTTTAAAGTAAGTACTTAGACTTACATTTTTGAACAAATCCATGACCTAGGATTTTACCCAAAAGGGAAAAGTGCGTTTATTTTTTCTTGAAAAATTATCATTTGGGTCAGAAAAAAAATGGAAAAGTGGTATTTTGAGGATAGGTATACTTATTTTAGAATTAAAAAAAAAAATCAATTTTAATAGGTGAATTCAAAAAAAATCTTACATCAAAATTTCTAAGCAATTTTATGCCTAAATTGAACAGTACGGTAATAACAATTAAAAACATTTCTCCAATATTTTGATACCTATTTTGTCTGTAATTGGAAAAGTTTCAACGTGATTTTCTCAATCAACGCCAAATTTGACCTTTTGTTAAGTGAGATATTTCAATTTTTTGAATTTTTTTCAGCAGTGGTGTCGCCACGGGGAGGTGTCGAGAGGTCTTGCCTCTCCGAAATTTTTCACCTCCTCACACAAAATTTTTGCACCAAAAACCATATTCTAGATAAATTTGATTTCATTTATCGCCAACTCTCTCATTTATGAATCAGTGAAAATCATCAAAAATCACTGAAAAACAATCATAATTGCAGCTTAATAATCAGTGAGAAAAATCCTAGGAAACTGGATGATGACTCTTTGGAAAGACCATAAAATTGAAATTCGCAGAAAAATTGGTGAAATTCTTTTAAAAAATCAGTGAAAATTGTCTGAAAATTAGTGACTTTGCTGATTTTTTTTGTGCTGTAATTCTGATTGCTTACCAGTAATTTTTCACAAATTCAGAATGAAAGAGTATAATTTTTGCATATTTGAAATTTTTTACCTATATTCAGTAACTTTTCCAGTTTGTACGAACAAAGATCGGTTTTGTTCCTTTAATGTGATGTTTTGTTTTCATTTTCGATTTTTTTTTACCTATACTGCACTTTAAAAAAGTTTCAAAATTGATTTTTATTTTGTTCGTGTTTATTGAACCAAGATTTATCAATATAGGAAAAAAATTAGTCTCCCCCAACCACAAATGTTTTTTTTACTGACCCCCATTCTTCATATGGAAAACAAGTCCTCAATAGATAGGTACTTAAGTTTTTGTGCCTCCCCGAATTCACCATTCTAGCAACGCTACTGTCTTCCAATTTTCAAATTGGCTAAAGAATTTCAATAAATTGAAAAGTAATTTTGTATTAAAAATTTTATGTTTAATTTATGTCTGACAAAATATGATGATGTTTAGGTACTTATAAAAAATTCTCCAATTTTTTTCTTGTCTGACATGAAGCCAAATGTATTGTTTCGAGCTAAACAATTTCTTTCAATTTCAAAATTTTACGATCATTCTTTTCAACTTGAAGAGATGTTACAGAAAATTTAATAAAATACCTATCAATTTTATTTGATCTTTTCAAGTTGGAACGAGAGTTCATTGGATTAGAAAAAAAAAAAATTCACTTTGAATATGAACTAGGGAAATTTCTTTGAGAAAATTCAAACTTGGGAAAAATCTTGTAAAAATGTAATAATATTGGAAGAGATAGGAAAAAATTGTAAAAAAATTTAACTTGAAAATTTTCATTTGTAGGTACCTACCTACCTACTTGAAAAATTTTTTGAATTGAAAATTTTTTGAGAAAAATTAAACTTGGAAAGATTCTTGTGAAATTTGAATTCGAACAAGATTTTCAGTTTGAAAAAAGTTGAGTAAAATCAAAATTAAACACATTTTTGAGAGAATTAAACTAGAAAAAATTTTAAGAAATTTTGGGTTTGGGCTTTAGAAAAAAAGTAGTGCAGTTGCATACTTGAAGCGTAAAAAAATATCATGGATTTTCATGAATTTTTTATGTTAAAAAAATTTCTACTTTCAATAAAAAGAGGGCATAGTAAGAGACTATACGAGATGAAAAATATTCGAAATCGTTATATCCCCAACTCTTGATTTTTATGAATTTTTTTTTGTAATCTGAAGATTTTCTAACTAACCCTCAATTCTAATGCATTACTCATGTTAAAATTTTTAAAATTCTTAAAGATGTTAAAAATTTCCAAAATTGAAAAAAAGGTCAAAAAAATATCAAAATTTTAAAAAAGTCAAAAAATGCCAAGATTACAAAAGAATGTAAAAAAATTGCCAAAATTGAAAATTTATATTTCTTGTAAGTAAGTAGGTAGGTACTGAAGTTTAGAAAGTAGAAACATTCAAGTAGATCTTTTCAAATTCATTTTGGAAATGTACTCTTGTGAGTAAATTGATTTTTTCTCATCCATTTTGACTTCAATTCATTCTCAATTTTCAAAACTAGATTTTTCGATTTTATCCTCCTCCTATCCTAAGAATGACACCACGGTTCTTTATCACTTCCCTATTCTTCAGTTTGCAATTTGGATTTAAAGCAAGGATTGAATTAACTCATCGTAGAATTTATTCAATTCGCGAATTAAATTACAATTCGATCACACTGACTCTGAATCTATTGGGCACAAGCACAATTCAAATCATAGAAACTAGTACGATGCTCCAATTAAATTATAGCCTTCGCTCTTCAAAAAAAAATTGCGTCGTTTTTTTTCGCTAGAAAATTATGAAAGCCTTGAATTTTCGCCATAATATTAAATCGTGTTTACGAAGTCGAGAACGGATATTTTCAAGCTTAAAGTTTCAACACAGGTGATAAAGAAGGAATATATACGCGAAATTTAGATCTAGGTACCGATAAAAGTAAGTAAGTCAATTTTTAAAAATAGAAAAACCAGATTTTTTTCATTACCTATAAATAATTTTAAAATCCTATTTAAATACCTCTTATAGCCAATTATACCTTTGAAAAAAAAATTTCGAAACTTTTTTTCTTTTTCACCGCTGATTCTTGCTCGAATATCCGCATAATTGCGATTCCCAAAAAGATAATTTCAAAACCCACATTAATCCTGACACGTACAACCACACACGACAATATTTATTAATTATCAGCCCTTTTTTCAATTAAGACCATCGTAATAAATACTCGGTATTTTCCAGAGTCACTGGCCTAAAAGCTAAATCTAGCCAGTTCACCGCAAAACTTACATGATAACATTAAATCAGCACCAACCTAATTAAGGTGTTTTAAAGTAACCTAAATATAACCCGAACTTCCGTCTTTCATTTTAATAATCGCGTTAGGTTAGGAAAAAATAATATACCTAGAATCGTGGGAGTTTTCTTGTGGGAATTATTTTCTTTGAAATGAGTTCATTTCAAAATGTACACTGTACAGATTCGCCACAACCAAATATCATCGTGTGCGGATAACGAAGGGGTGGACTGTAAAATGCGAGTACGAGTACCTGAGGTCATCACAATTGGTTTGGGTAATTTTCTAACTCGTTTTTTTCCTCGTCGTCCGCCAGAGAGAGTATTGGCGAAATTTTCACTCGTGGAAACCTCCTGTTGTTACTGTACACTACGTATGATCAAGTTTTTTTTTATCAAATCTTTCGTGTTTTTTAAATCTTTTTTTATAATTTTTTTGAAAAAAAAAAGGTTATTTTGTGTGTATTTGAAATTATCAGCATCGTCGATGTATCGGTATGTACCTAAATATTATAAATTTTTATTTTTTCATTTTCGATTGGCCAATTTGATAACGTAGTTTACTTATAGGAAGGTACCTACCAAAGCCTAACTGTAGTTTGATGAGTAGGTACAGTAACAAGGTGTTTTTTATCATTAAAAAATATTCTAATTCATTTTTTAAAAATCGTAAATCAAATAGTTTTCATGCTGACGATTCTAAATGAGAAATTTACGTTCGAAATTTTCTGCTGGAAATCGACCATTTCCTTCGGGGCATCAGGTACCTAAAAAAGGGGTGGCAAAACTAGATCATTTATATTTCGTTTTTTACACCACCTGTTCGCGTATATCCGACGTGAATATTCATTTTAATCAATTTATTGTTTCATTTCCATCTTCATACGTACCGCGGATTATTTAATTAGATACGTACCTATCTTTAGTGACTCTGACTGTTGAACTCACGATATGAATTATTACTTTTTTAACTTGTTGCCAGCCGAAGTAACATAATAAAAAGTATTGTAGCTATCGTGCCATCATCTTGGTCATTCGATGGTATCTAAATTTGAATAAAATACAAATTAATCGCACATTATAGTCCGACATGCAAAATAAAACGCTATCTTGGATGTGTTTTTTTTCATATGCCGCGAGTATACGCTGTACGATGACATCTCGAACGTATATTATCGCATAGATATGTACATAGGCGACAATATAACGAAGTAGGTAATCAGGAAGGAACAATACGGCGATTTTAAAAATTATACGCGATTTTATTTCGTATTCGGCGAGCGTATTCGATAGAAACGAATAAGGTAGCTATTTTAAACTTACCTCTTACACCTTGTCGCCTCTGGCCACATTCTGTGCGTCCCATTCGATCGCAATAAACCACGTTCCTAAACGTCTGACAAAAAGTCTCGTCATTATGCCTAAGGCTACGGGCTTACCTTCCTAAAACCTCTGTTGCTGGTAGGTTTTGCGATTAAAAAATTATTACGGCGTTTTTTATTCATTTTTTTTGTTAGATGGAGTGATCTGGATCTGTAAACGGTTCGAGATATTGGATCAGCGAATGTTGGATTATGTTATAGTTTTCTAGTAGTAGAAATTGGAGTGGAAAATTGCGAGTAAATTTTTTTTACAGAAAAATGTTATTAATAGGGGAAGGAGGCAAGAAATCTTGGGGCATTAACCCTCTTATACGCAAGGATGAGCTATTTTATCGTCCTTGGGGTCGATTTCATGTGTCTCGACCTCCCTTAATACGACTAAGTCACTATTTTTAACATTCGATCGTGACCCAACCCCCCCCTCCTTCATTTAAAATTGAAACCATACCTACCTATATTTTTTTTACGAAAAATTCAAAAATTGGAAAATGGTTGGAAAAGTGGATGGGCAAGAGAGACTTGGCACTATTTCTAATTTTTTAGTATTTCCCAAAAATTACCATTTTCAGAGTGAATTTCAAAGCTTGTGGAGATACCTACTTCACGAAAAATTGGTGAAAAAATGAAACATTCGTTACAAACCATGGTGCATTTGTCTCAAGACATGTGACAAATGAAATCTATAAAATTTTTAAAGAGAATTTTAAAATTTGCTGAGAACCAGAAACCCCTCCCTAAAAAGTGATTGATAATAAGTTGAAATAATGTGATTGAACAGAACATGAATTTTTCTTATTTTTTCATACTTACCTACATATTTTTTTTTTAAATGCTGGAAAAAATTTCAAAATTTGCAGAGACCTCTTGCCAAAAATTTGTTTAAAAAAAGTAAAAATAGCATGAAGAAGCTGAATAGGAGCAGAGAGGATGGTCATTTCGCATCTACTCTCTCATTTATAAATCAGTGAAAATGATCGAAAATCACTGGAAAATCAGTGAAAATTTTTTAAATGAAAACAAATCAGCGAGAAAAATCACTGAAAAATCGGTGATAATTCAAAGAAGAGTCAGTGAAATTTATAAAATTAGCAGAGAAATCAGTGAAAATCTTTGAAAAATCAGCGAATAATCGCCGAAAATCAGTGAATTTTGCTGATTTTTTCCTGTGCTGCAATTCTGACTGTTTATCAGTGACTTTTCACTGATTCAGAATGAGAGAGTAGTTTCTATATTTCCAAAAAATAAAAATTTTTAATTTTTGGTAAGGAACAGAAGGAATTGAAATCTACTCAAATCTGACTTTTCATTGTTTTTTTTTGCATATTTTTTAAATGTTTTAATCGCAGTAAGTATTGAATATGAAGGATTTTGAACAACTATAAACTGCAGATAGGACAACCAGAAGCCTTCAATAATGAATCGACACGTTTTTGAGCCCTTTCCACTCCCCTCTCCTCTTCATTGAGTAACCAGGAAGTTATAATTTCTTCGAGTTGTTAATTTTTTGTGCATCACCCATTCTGAACATTGACAAAGATTTCAGCGATTTTTTTTTACAATTTAATTAATATCTATTTTTTGATGTTAATACCTAGGATGTAACATCAGCTTGTAATAAATTTCTGGTTCTGAACTTCTGAATTAGGTTTGAAGTGAAGCATTTTTCATTTCATCGTATCAGAATCAGGATGGAAGGATGAGAAGATGGGAAACTCGGATTCCCAAAAATACGGTTCTGAAATTTAAACAAATCAGATTCCAGATTGTCATAAATGTAATTCGTTTTTTGAGGGGGGGGGGAGCGTGATTTTGAATCGTGGCTCTTTTGCGGCTATTTTAAGATCCTACATGATTGAAATTTTTCAAAATATTAAAAAGGGCTAAAAATTCGATGTAAATTGTTTAAAACATAACTAAAAATTTCGAATCTCATACAAAATCTTCGATTTTATTTTCATGACATTTTTGTGAATTTTTTGAAGACATTTCTAAAATTTTATCAAATTTTTTTGAAATGTTGCCAATTTTTTGAAATTTTGAAAATTTTTTATAATACTCAATGCTTTTTATCATATTTTGACTGAATTTTTTAATAAGAACCTACCTAGAGTTTGAAAAATTCTGAAATTTTTTTAAATGTCATGAAAAATGGGTCAAAATTTTGCAAAAATTATTCAGTCATTACAAGAATTATTAAAATACCTACTAGAAAAAATGCTTCTAATAGATAGGTAGTTAGGTACCAAGAAAGTTGTCCAGAATAGAGCAAAAACTGTTTCATTTATCGAAAAATGAAGAATTTTAAACGAATATCAATCATAGAGTGAGCGATTCGTGAAAAAAATTAATCACGATTCTCAAATTGACAAGACGAAGAATCAGCTGGCTATTTCAAAAAGTACTTAGTTCAACCCGTTTCATTTTTCAAAAACTATTCCTTCAAAATTTTTCATATTTTTCACCCCTCCCCCTGGTCTTGAATTTTTCAAAATTCCGCATATACTTCGTTCAGGTCAAATCATTCAGTTTCTTTCTGAGTTCGAGACGAGAATATTTGCCTCAATGATCAGGAATTCAGAATTTTTCTTCATGCAGCACATTTTGATAAAAATTAATTTAATAAAGGATCTCGTGATGAAAAATTAACACCACGCTGCCCGGATCATGATCTTATTAAAAAATGGAGAAAATGGCGAGGAAAAAATACAATTTCTCGAAAAACTATTCACTTGCTACTTCATGATGAAAAATCAATGGTGTACGTGGGAGGTGGTTTTTATTACTGTTTTAGGAGTAAGTAGGTATCCAAAAATTTCAAGAAAAAATCTTCAATTTTTTCGAATTTTCACAAATTTTTTTATGGACACAAAAGGTGAAGATTCCGTACTGAGCTTTTTTATGTCCAGCCAAAAATTGAACCTGACTCTCCCACTGTGAAGAATTGAATTTGGATTCCGATTTTCACAACTCACAATTCTTCCCGATTCTCACTCATGATCAACATATTTTTTTTACAAAATTTTATTTTTTTCAATCATTGTTCCATTTTATTAAAATTTTCACAATTTTTCAATTTTTTAAAAACTTTTTAATTCAGAATCATCTCTTTTCTGGGCGAGAGCTAGGAATCCACATTTTCTCTCAATTTGATCTAACAGAATATAGAAAATCGATCAAGAGCAAACATCCAACTTATCAGTTAATGGATTAAAATCTCCATTTGTTCAACACAGCCGCACATCTAGACGAAAATTTTAGAGGGGCTTGAAATTTCATGTGTAATTTTTTTTAATTTTCTAAAAAAAAGGGTCAAAATTCAATAGTAAGTCAAAAAATGAAAAAAACGAGATTTGTGTAAAAAAATCAAAATAACCTTTCCAACATTTTTCAATGCATCGGTCTTTGGGACTTCTCCTCCTCCTTCCCTCCTCTCACCCTGTAATTTTGTGCCTGATTCGATATCAAATTCACACTTTCCATCGCCTTCTCCCTTTCCGTCCATCTAATCCACACCAACAACGTCTTTAGCAACAAAATACCAATTCTAAACGACATATGAACTCGTTGCTGACATAAATTCAGCGTCACTACGAAGTAGTCATCATTTCTAATTGATTTACCGATTAATTTACATACTAACCTCGAGCAAAGAAAAAACCATTCCGATTACACGGAAGAGGCATGTCTTCGATGGCCCCCAACCGAGCTATAGTTGGGTACTTTATTCGATCCAGTGCTGCGATGGTTTTCATCTTATCAGCGCCTCTATCGTTTAGCGGTAATTTTTCATTAAATTACAAACAACAATCTTGTCTTCACAGTTACAGATTGACTTTTCGATGTCGAGCTGCACAGGAAAATGAAATAAATACGAGGATAGATTTTATAGGTTTATAGCATCGGTACACGTATGAAGAAAATTCATTCATACCGAAGGTTTTTACTAGCTCCTAAATCATTTTGATGCAAAAGGGATTTCGACGATCCAAGTTCAATATTTTATGTTAAATTCGAATTTTTTTTCAATTCCTGCAATTCAATTTTTTTCAAGCCTGTATCCAATTTAAAAAAATTTTCATGAGAAAAATAATTTTTTTATTCAAATTTTCTCAAAATTTATTCAACGTTGATTTTTTAAAAAATTTTTCGATTTCATATTTTTATTACTTACTTTCTAAAATTCCTAACTCAATAATTGAAAAATATTTTTAAAAATTTGAAATTTAAAAAAAATTTAAAAATCAAAATTGGACAAATTTTGAGAAAATTGAAATTTGAACTGTTGGAAAAATTTTAATATTTTTAATATTAGATACAAAATTTAAAAAAAAAATGAATTATTAAAGAAATTGAAAAAAATTTAAGAGTTGAAAAAAATTTAGACTTGGATCGTCGAAATCTCATTTGAGTCAAAATGATTCAGGAGCTAGTAGGTTTTTTTTAGAGACGTAAAAAAAACTTCCTACTAGATACGGCAATTGTGGCACTAAATCGTGTAAATTTATGGAGGCGGATTAGGCAACATTTTCGTCCAATATGTGAAGTAGGTAGCACATTGTCTTCACATTTTCACTCATTCTACGATGATAGACAGACGCGTAGACATGAAGACACCGCTTACTCGAGTACCATATTTCTAAATGATGAAATCCGAAACGAATAAATTTTTCTCAATTAATATTCCATATATTATGCAAACAAGGTTCAAGAGCCATTGCTCTAGTTCAGCCGCTGAATGTGAATAGGCTACTGATGATTTTTATTTATTAATGGAATATATTTTCCGCACAATATACTTAATTGAAAATATTACCTTCTGTTGGTAAAATATTGTGACGATACGAGTTGGTTTTCCATTAAATTATGGAAGGCTTGTTTTTGATTTAGTTTCTTGAATTAACACCATCGGCAGCGTGGAAGCGTGCTCGGTCAGCTTCTAGTATTTATAAAAACCAGTAAAAGTCTTATTAAATTCAACTTAAATCTTCCTTGGCAGTGGTTTATAATATCTAACGATTTGTAGACATAGGAGTGCCATCATTCATTTACATATATCGTTTCCAGTTTCCATATCGCATTAGGCCTAATCTATATCTTTATACTCGACTTTTCTATAATCCCTTCTTGTGTGATTGAAATGGGAATTGTATGATGTAAAATCATCGCCTACGCTGGTCTAGTAAAATATTCCTAAAACACTCTTCTCGATATTTATCACTCAACACGATCTAATAAATTTATCAAAAATAATTTGGATTTGAATAATATTTTTATACGAAATCGAGATCTGTCATAATAATAGATTTAATCAAATTTAATTGAATTTTTTTATTAACTCTTATCGGTCGAAATTGCTGTATCTGTTCGAAGACTGATTAATTTTTTCGTAACGTAGATTGAGTAAAACGTCGACTTGATAAGCATAAGTATTAAAATATCTTTCATAACTATTGTGTTATGACATCATTGGTAAAAAGCTACAGGTAAATGAAAAATTACTCGAAATGAATCAAAATTTAAAATAATTTTTTCTCCGAAAGAAAATATTGAATGAATGAAAAAAGTAGACTAGGTGAATTAAACGAGTGAAAAAAAATAATCGAATTAAAATCACCAATCTTTGTATGCTTAAGAGCACGAATTTTAATTTTTCATTATTGTCTGTTATGATAAATCTGAGAATGCATCTTCGGGCCAAAATAAAATAAAAACATGAAAGTTATATCAGCCGTATTTATCATAGGAGGTTCGATTTTTTTTTTAGACAATCTCAGGTGCTAGGGTACTGAACCATAAGATATACGGTACAGGTACTATTAGTTGAATAGCTGTGTCATTAATGTGCCATTAATAACATGTTATGACAAACGAAGTGTGGGTGTGCATATGCCTGCTTCTTCAATGATCAAGCCTCTTCTAGAGGTTCAAGTTGCTATCTGCATTGGCTATGAATTCATTTTAAAAGCGACGAACTACGATGTTGATTCAATTTTGTGTTTTACTTTTTCTAATTATGAGGATTGGATTTTTATTTTGCGAGCAGATCGAATGTATTTTTTAATTGGAATAGTTTCCTTGAATATGGAATGATAAAATATCATTTAACCAGTATAATTTTCAATAAAGCTTGGAACAGCCCCCCCCTCCTCACCTGTGCTGAATACTACTCTCTCATTCTGAATCAGTGAAAAGTCACTGATAAATAGTCAGATTTGCAGCACAGGAAAAAATCTGCAAAATTCATTGATTTTCAGCGAATTCTCACTGGTTTTTCTGCTAATTTCACAAATTTTACTGACTTTTTAGTGAATTTTTACTGATTTCCCAGTGATTTTTCTCACTGATTTGTTTTCATTGATTTTCTCCTGTGCTGCAATTCTGACTGTTTCTCAGTGATTTTCGATCATTTTCGCTGATTTATAAATGAGAGAGTAGGGACAATAAAGACCAATATTTTATGCAAGTTTTTTAAAATCAATTTTTTTATCTTACTTCAGAAACGAAAAAAATCACAATTTTCGGTAAAAATGGTGAAATATTTTTATTCCAAGAGTTTTGAAATTTTTATTGAGAATTTTGTTGGCACCGTTATAAAAAAATTTCAACCAAAAACTTCTCCCTTCCACCCTCCTTAACCATAACTGTTGAAAAGAAGCTTTCCGAGAGAAAAATTCTGTTCTGATATGCACCGAGAAAGATTTTTTATTTCACTGAAAATATGTAGGTAGGGGACTAATGGATCTGTCCATGCCAATTTATTTATCCTTAAAGAGAAGTACTATTGGCGAAAGGAAATTGAAATCGTGTGCCTATCTTCATAATCAAGAAATAGAACAATTTTTTTTTCTTACAAAAATTTGATTAGGTGAGAACTTTTTTTTAGATTTTTTCAATTTTTTTGCTAGATAGTTGATTTTCAACAGCTTAAAAAAAACTCGAAAATTTATTTTGTTGCAAAAGAATGACCAATTCACCAAAAAAATTTTTTTAAATTATTCAACGTAAAAATTTATTCTCAGATAATGCGATTAAAAATTTGGCCCAGATACATAGGTTGGTACTTTTCCATAGAACCGTGCACGTGAATTTGGTAGTATGGGCTTAAAATGCCGAAGTCAGAGGGTCTGAGCCAAAAATCTGTACAGAATTCGTGCCTGATTTGTTCAAACTCAAATTAGGTTGTCAACAAAAGTTTTATTTTGAATTTTGAGCTTCCTTCAAAATTTGAAAAAAATCAACAATTTTTTTTAAACATAGCTGCATGTAATAATTCAAATTTTAAAAAAAATATAAAATGCCTAAATTGATTAAATTTTACTTTTGAAAATTATCGTAATTATCAATAGACTCAGAATATTATTTTTTTTACCGAAAAACATTTTTTTTTTACATTTGTGAGGAGGAGGGGAGATTAATTTTTGGTCTAAAATTTCCTCTACAGATACCCATAATGTTCAATAAAAATTACAAAAATCTGAAAACAGGGGCATTTTACCATCTTACCTTGAAGTATTCGTTAGTTCAAGTAAGTATGTAAGGTCATTTGGGGTAATTGTAAACATGGGGTAATTGTAAACAAGTCGTGCTGTAAATACTTAAATGCATCTAGCGAGCTGGAGTTGCCAAAAATAAAAACTGCGAATAATTGGCCTTACTATAATGAAGAACTTCGGGTTCTTGGTGACAGCTGAGATGAAAAATTTCGCGATGAAAAAAACATGATATCAAATTTTGGTTTTCACACAATCTACGTAATCTTCAAAATTCGAGAAAAAATAGACAAAAGTAAAAAAGTTGGTGTTTGATGCATTAATTTAGTTCTACGGACATTCAAAAATGATGAAATTCAATACTTATGATTTTTGAAGCTGAGAAATTAATTTTCTGCAGCATTCACAAATACCCATCAAATTTTTGAGGTGTGGGGTAATTGTAAACACGTGTTATTTAAATGGGATTCACAAATTTAAACACAAAATATCATTTTTTTTGTTTTGATTTTTTTTGATTTTTTTTTACAAGTTAGTTTTTCCAGTCGTTTAAATATTTAATCTGTATAATTTTTTTCCAAATTATGCAAAAAAAAAAACGAGGGATACGTTTTTATGGAGTACAATGTATGCATTTACATTTACCCCATCGTAGTGGGGTAAATGTAAATATTCTTGTCCAATTGTAAACGAAGTCCATAAGTTCGGAATGAATAATCGAATCGATGAAAACAAACCGCCATATTACTCCTCATACATTCATTGATACATGGAAAAAATTTCAATCACTTTGCTTTCTTACTTACAGAGTAAAACGAAAAAGAGTATCACAAAATCGGTTCAATTTTCCGAAAAATTTACAATTACCCCAATTGACCTTACCCAATGTACAGGTGGACTGATCGAAAAAAAAGAAACATAGGTAATAGGTATCTGAGATCTTGACAAAAATTGGTGAAATATTTTAATTTGAGTGAGAGAACTCCCGAAAAATGTTAAGCCCCCCTCCCAGCCCAAATTGAGATGGAGCCAGGAAAAATCGAGGTTTTTTTGCCAATTTTGGGTTGTGTCACCTACTAGGGATTTTGATCACACCCCCCCCCCACCCCCTTCCCTTGAACAGAGCGATTTGAGTTTCTACACCTCTCTGAACTGATATACTGTTGATTTCGAAATTAGATACTACTTTTTTCTTGCCCTCTACGAGGGAGTTTTTATACTTTTAAATCGCTCACTCAAGCACTTCAAAAGCGAGCCAACTTTTTTTTGGTCAATTAGAATAGGTAGGTAGTCTAGGTACTAGGTACCTAATTTTTACTGAGATAGTGTGGCTCACTACATTTTCATTTATGCAATTTTTAAAAAGTTCGAGTTGTTCGTTCAATAACTTAAAAAGTAGGTACTGAAATTTCATAAGAATTTCGTAAATCAAAATGCAATTGACAGTACTGCCATGAAATTTTTTCGAAAATTTTTATCGAATATTATTCTGGATGATCAAAATACATTTTTGGCTCGATTTTGTACCTAGTGTTTGAGTCTGCAATTTAAATTTGGCCAAAATCAAAAATAAATTAGCAGTCTGTACTCTGTAGGTAATAAATTTTTTAATCCTCACAATGGACTGGTTGAGAAAAAAGACGCACATGCCTCTTCATATTAAAATGTTGACGCAAAAAATTTTATATTTCGGGTTTCATTCCCCCCCGGGGGAGGGGGAGTTGTAAAATGATGAAATTTTGAAAATTTTTGAAAAAATCAAGATGGATATTGAAATCTGGGTCGTTTAGAACATAAATTTGATTTTTTCATCTATTTTGGTTAACTCCTTAAAAATGTGGTAAAATGATGAAATTTCAAAAAATTAGAAAAGCATCAAAAATTAATTCAGGGAAGTCATTAACTCGTGGATTCCAATACGTTCAATAAAGTTGAAAATTTATCAATTTTTGTCCCGCCTCCACACTTGAGAATTGACTTTTGGATTTGGCAAGTCGAAATAATCTCAAAAATGGATTTAAGAAGTCAAAAAAATATGAATTTCGATACTTTCACACGATAAATTTAAAAAATTTTTAGTTTTGGTCACTTCTCACCTCCCTGAGGATCCAGTTTTGCGTCTAGAGTTAAAATCACACAAAACATAAACCCCGAAAGTCAAAAAGCATAGATTTTGATACCTCGCTTGATAAAATAGAAAAATTTTCAATTCTGGTCACATTTTCTCTCCCTTGGAAGCTTGAATTTTGGATTAGGGGTCGAAAATGGGTTCAAAAGCTAAAAGTCTTCTTAAAACCATTTTGAAGTTTTCATTTGATGTTTTTGGGTCAAATGCAATGTGAAATTTTTTTTTAATTGCCATGAATTTACAGAAATTTTTAAAGCGAAAGTCACAATTTTTTGACGTAGAGAAAAAGAAGGGTTAAGTAGGCGGAAAATTATTTCTGCTCTAAAATATAGTGATTTTTTTTAAAAATCCGTCCACAAAAATATATACTTAACAAGGGAATGAGCCAGGAGTTGAAAATAATTCCAAATACTTACCATTAATTCATATTAGGTATTATATGTATATATGTATTTAAGCTCTCTTAACTGCAAAGCTCGATCAAAAACAATCAAAGTAACGCCTTATTATCATTTTCAGGTAAAAAATGGAGAGGTTTAACGCCTCAAGATCGTCGACCATTCGTAGAAGAAGCTGAAAGATTGAGAGTGATTCATATGCAAGAATACCCAAACTACAAGTACAGGCCTAGAAGACGAAAACACAACAAACGAACCACCAGTACCGGAGTTTCGCCTTCCGACAACCAACCAAACCTATCCCCAGGTCCTAATTCCAACAAAAGACCCAACTGCCGAGAAATGTCACCTGGTCACTCGATAAAGCTATCTAATTCGCAATACCCATCATCTCCTTATCAAAGCAGCACATTTTCACCGGTGATGCCCCAACAGCAACAGTACCCTTACTATAGTCCAACCAAGACACCACCGTTTTACCCAAATAGTGAAAGTCCCTACACTCCTGTCGACATCAACACCCCAGATTCATCCCCTAGCTGTAGTACTGATCATGAAGCTCAAAGCTCGATGGAAAAATCTTCTAAAAATAACGATCGACATACGCCTAAGGAAAATACTCATCATATGGAGGAAGACAAACGTAACATCTCGACACCGGAAACACCTCTGGATCACGAGAAGAATTTTAGGTTTAATCAACCAACGTCGATACAATGCTGCCATGAAAATAATGATAAATTAACGTACACTTATTCGTCGTCAACGGCTTTAAAAAATTTAGCTTCTCATCCTACCGATAGTTCCTATAACTGTTTTCATCAAAGGACTCCCGCTTACAAGCAATGCGCCACCGGTTACCCTGGATCGGGACAGAATCACAGTGCAATAACGGCTATGGGTGTTGCTAAAGGAATGGTGATGATGTGCACGAACCAGAAGCTGCTAGAGTCGTATGAGCATAATGGCATCGTAACGGGCACTTTTTATCCGCCGATTGTAACCACCAAAGATTTACAAGATACTAATACCCAGATGTATACTTTGGTTACGTCCAATGCTCTAGCTACCAATCCCAATTGCCGGAATTATATTCCCACTTATGCTACCTCACCGTGTCGTCAATCACATTCACCGCAAACCAATGCTAGCAATATGTATCCTTCTTGCTCCAGTCCGGCTGACTCGGCAATAAAATCGGTGGCTGATAATTTCGAAGGTAGGTGCAACTTTAAAGTAGAGTAGTGTACTTGTTTTGTATTCTAATCGAGAATCAATTGCGAATTAAATTATGTAAATTAGAATTAAACAACGAAATAGATGGGTAATAAACTTTTTTCGGTGGTGAAAATTTTCCACTCAGCGTGATACAAAACAATACATAGGTACCTATACCTACCTAAACTTGATAAAATTGGTATGCAAATAAAAATATTTTAAAAGAGATACTTTCGAGAAAAAAATTAGAAATTGGGTCTCAGGGGTATTAGAAGCACGTGAATCTGTTTCAAGGGTTATTTCAACCTCAACTGTTCTATCCCAAAACCAGGACTCGCAGAGATAGAGGGGAAGAAGTCGAAGTGAAAAAAAGTTCGAGGGTGGTGTCAAATCAAAATACTAGCCTTTTCTTTTTCGATCTTCTGAGTCCATTTTCGAAGTTATTTTTCAAAAAAAAACCTGATAAGACAAAGGGACCTCGAGGCGAAGAAAAAAAAGGGACCAAAATTGAAAAATTTTCGAATGAGGCATCAAAATAGGTTTTTTTTGACCGCCAAAATCTATTTCTGAGGTTATTCCCTCTCTACCTTTGAGAATTAGGGGTACTTAATAGGGACCAAAATTGAAATGTTTTCGGTCAAGTGAGACATAAAAATCCTAATTTTTTCATCCTCCTGATCCCATTTTCGAGGTAATTTTCGCAAAATACTAAAGTAGCCTCAGGGATGAGAAGTGGGTGGCTAAATTGAAAAATTTTGAGTGGGGGCATCAAAATAGATCTTTTTCGAATACCAAAAGCTACAAATTTCTGAAGTTATCCCCCC
Organism: Pseudococcus viburni; assembly: GCA_033439095.1. Taxonomy (NCBI): domain Eukaryota; kingdom Metazoa; phylum Arthropoda; class Insecta; order Hemiptera; family Pseudococcidae; genus Pseudococcus; species Pseudococcus viburni. The sequence continues at coordinate 680,022 of JAVBJF010000161.1, forward strand.
GCCCAAAAAAACAACAAAGGAATCCAAGGATGAGGAATAGGAAGAAATGAAAAATTTTCCTTCTATATAGTGTGGAAATTCATTTTTTTAAAAAACAAAAGTGACCTCGGAGGAGAATTTTGAGAGTCCAAAATTGTAAAAATTCTCAAGCTGCTTGTTTTTTGACTCCAAAGCTCGTTTTCAGTATCATTTTATCAAAAAAAAACAAAACAAAAGTTAAAAAATGGGTCAAGATTGAGAATTTTTCAAAACTGTTAAGAAAGCTATCAAAATGAATTTTCTGACCCTTAGAATCCATTTCTTAGGTTATTTTTACCCCTAATCCATATCGTGGCCTTTTTAAGACACCAAGAATTAAGTGGGGGGGGGGGATCAAAATTAAAATTTCCTGACTCCACTGACTCCAGTGAGTAAAATATCATCAAAATAAATGTTAAATTTATGAGGCTCTTTTCGGTTATTTTATCAATTCAAACACACAAAGGAACGCCAAAAGTTGGAAGACGAGGCCGGAAGTATGGAGCGACGGAGCGAGGTACTGACTTAAATGCAGGTTTATCGACCTCTGGAATTAATTTCTGTGATTCTCAACTCAAGTCAGATCGCGGCCCCTGGGTTAGGAAAACAAGATCAACCTCGCTTAAGAATTTTTTTATTTTGCCCCTTATTCTCAACCAACTATATTTTGAGGATAACTATTTTATTTTTTGGGAAAATGATATTGGGTACCTAGGTAAATATACGGACTGGGGTGCAATGTTTCTCTATTTAAAAAAATTTTGATAGGCCTGTGCCAAAAACTGCCACGAAGATGGAGTAAAAATCTATGTTTAACCTTCCATTTCTTCTTTCGGCAAAAACTCAACGTTTCAAATTTTTGATTTTTTTCAAAAATTTTCTATTTCATAATGCCTACTTTAACTTTTTCAAAAAAATTATGTTTCATAATGTCCACTTCAATTCTTTCAATAAAATTCTACTTACTTTAATTTTTTCAAAAAAATTTACTTCAATTTTTTTAAATTTTATTTCAATTTTCCCAAAAAAATTTCTACTTGAATTTTTTCAAAAAATTCCTACTTGAATTTTTTCAAAAAAATTCCACTTCAATTTTTTCAAAAATATTTTTACTCTCACTTTTATGCTGTTTTATTTTTTTCATTGCTTAGTATTGAGGAGTAAAAAAAACGATTTTCTATGGAGTGTTCAATGTTCATATTTTTTTGTAAATGGGTAAAAGCTCTATTTTTAAAGACACGCTTAAAATGAATACAGAAAATGATTAAGTATTTTTATTTTATTAATAAAATAATATAAAAAAGTAAACTTACTTAATTGAACTCATAAATTGAGTTTTTTTTAATGAATTGAAACTTGAACCTTAAAAATTGAAACCGTGATATTATAGGACAGAATATAGGCCATATGCCTAAAAAATACGCAAATGAAGAGGGGGTAATCGTTCCCGGGAGGGAAGAAGGGTTGATTTTCACTCTATATGGACGTGGGACGACCTTCGAGCCTCGTCCTCATTTTATTTTTTTTAAAGTTCGTCAAATTATAACTTTTAGATAATTACGTTAATATCGACTAATCCCTCTTTAAAAAATCAAAAAAAAAGATTTGTGGTCCCTTTTTGTTGTTTTGATAAATCGACACCGAAAACGACCCATAAAGATCGAAAAAATTTGGATATTTCGCTCGATGGTGTCAGGAAATGTTGATTTTGCCCCCCTTCCCCGTCCTATATCGCAGATCCCGAGGTCCCAGTTCGGTTTAAAAATCTGATTGATCTCAGAACTGGATTCCAGGGGGAGGGGAAATCAAAAACCATGAATTAAGATACCTGACTCGAAAATATTCAAAATCTGCCTTCTTACCTTTAGCCCCTGGGGCTCTTGTTTTGTTTGAAAATGGCCGAGAAATGGACTCAAGAAATCAAAAAACATAGATTTTGGGATCAGGATTGATATTGCTGGAACTTTTATAATTAACCCCCTCCCCCTCATCCTTTCCCTGGTCGGTCCTATTATAGGATCGGAATTAAAATTACTCTAGAAATGGATTAAAAGAGTCGAGCTTTGAATACCTCTTGGGGCCCAATTTCTTTTTTATTCACAAAAGCATCTACTTATTTGGAACATTTTGATTACCTACCTACTTGGTTTTTTTCGTTCGCGATTTGCAGTTATCTTTCGCCTTCCTTCTTCCCGAGGAGGTGGAAAAAATTTGAAAAATACTTATCTTGACTTGAAAAAAAATCTAAAGAATCTATCTTCATTTTTGGTCCTTTGGCGTTAGCGTATCATTAAATTTGCTGGTTGCTACGAATGGCCAACACGTTGTATGTATCTATAGAAAATCACTGAACAGGTGGAGTAAGGGGTGCACCCAGGGGTGGGGTCAGGGAGCTCGAGCCCCCTCCTTAAGCTCAGCGAGGAGATTTTTTCATCACAAAAATGACAAAAAAAAGTATGTTTTTTTTATATTTTTGCTCTCGCTTTGCTCGAGCAGTATTTTAGTACCCATTTCTTAAATAAACATACCACTCTTTAAATTTGAACCAGTTGAATTTGCAAAAATCCTGTCTTTTTTAGTCGGAAAAATAATTTTCATTGAAAATTAATGATTTTTCACTAATTTTTCGGTCAAAAATTACTAATTTCTCAGTCAATGTCCCATTTATCAGAAAAATCAGTAATTTTGACTAAAAAAAAAATCATTAAATCTCGTTATTTTTCAATTTTTCTTCGCTCAAATCTGTAGGCATAAGTATATTGTTTGTCCACTGAAAATACCCCAACTACTCCAGCCCCACTGAAATAACAGGTTACTTCATTTTTTCATTGAATTTTTACCCCCCCTTTTTAAAAATCTGAACCCCTCCCTTGAACAATTCTGGGTTCGCCTAGGAGAGTAGAGCTCTCTCAATTTTATTTTTATCAGATTTTCAATTCGTCACCAATTCACTCTTAATCACCCTCCTATTCTTCGAAAATTTGTAATGTAATATGCCAAATTTCCACTCTTCATTCTAATCCATCCCTACATTTTTTGCTTATTCCAGGAAATGACTTGCGTGAAAAACCTCAAAGCTGTTATGATAATTCCCCGGTGAATTACAACTCTGTCCTATCCGATACCATGATGAGAGATGGCACCGCTCCAAACCGCTGCATAGAACAAGATTACAAATACATGAAGTATTCCGACTCCAGTCACATGAATATGAGCAACAGAAACGACCATATTCCTCAAAACATACCGCTCGACTCGAATCAAAACTTTCCCGAACACTTGCAGCAATATTTCTACAATAATTACCAACCACACAACGCGGTCGAATCTGCTCAGCAAAAATTCCTGCCAAATTACGATAAAGAGTACATACCGCTGGACCATGCCAACATCGAAGATTATTCATCCCACTGCAATAATTCATACATCATATCCGACGATTTACAACGTTACCAACAACCGTCGCCCAGCTCTGAGCACATTCTGCGCCACCCGAATGCTCCTTTGACGGCTCCATTATCAACGCCTTCTCCTCCTTTATTACCTCCCAATTCATCCGCTGTCCCTAGAATAAAACAAGAAGAAGATTTTAGTGTGATCTTGGCCGATGTGAGGAAAACGTGTTATAGCAGTTGAATTCTTCGAAAACCCCATTCGCAAAAACCAACCGTATAAGTAGGTATACAAAACAAAAAGACCAAATGATCTCATTTTTGTAAAAAAGATTTCGTTTTTAAGTAGAAATACAAATAGGTAAATAACTTACGACGAACATTGCCGATTTTATGTATTTTTTAAGTTACGTAGTGAAGTGAAAAACGATGGAATTTTTCCATTACCACCTGTTTTGCCTACGAGACCATTTGCAAATGCAGTTCAGAGAAGAAGTAGGTCTGTTTACCTATATTACTCGTGTAGGGGATGATTTTCAGCTCGATTAGATGGTAATTTTGATTTATTTATTATATATCGATTAAATCTAGTCCTAAAATTTGTTGTTTAGAATTTTACTATTTCGATTTTCCCTCTAATTAATTTTAATAGGTACCGAATTATTGGCAATAATTACGATGACTCTTGTGACATTCGAGAAAATTTATTGAAATAGCCATATTAATATAGATTGATTATGAATAAATTTTTCATAGATACCTACCTGCATATAGGTGCATGATCGAAGCGATTTTGATAATAGCGAACGACTGACATGTCTAATTAAAAATGTTAATTAGTACCAGCTATGTACTAATTAATAAACTTATCATAAACATTAGAATTTACCTCGCCAATGTACTTATTTCACATTCTTACATTATTAATTGTTGTTAATTACACGATTCAAACGTTAAATTTCATTGCTTCAAATATGTACTTAAATCAGCGTGTAAAAAATATTTATTTTTATATATTTCAACATGAATGAATATTCATCGCGGTAATTTTTATATTTTTATTGTTTTTTGAAGGGGGGAGGGGGGTTGTAAATATATTTACCTTTTTTTTATATTATTTATTTTGTACATTTTTCTTTTGTTGTTGTAGATATTTGCAATATCGATATTTTAAAAAAATTTGGGTTTTAATATATTATATTATTTTTTTCATGTTTATGCGTTGGAAATACAAATTGTTGTAATACGAATAAAAGTTTTATACGTCTTTGGATTTATTGAAAACTAAATTGGAGGTATAAAAAGCGTCACAAAAAACAATGTTGGTGTTCGTACGAGCCTCTCGTCATCCTTCAGCACTAAAACAATGATGGATTTTTGAAATTCAACCTTTTTTAAATTAAATGACCATTTTTTGGGTGTTCGTGGATCCAAAAATTGGAGAGCTTTGGAGGAGGGGCTCTAATAATTCTTATGATTTTTACTCGTTAAATTTTCTTAAAATTCAAAATAAATAAATTTCAAGAGTGAAATTTTATTTTACCAAAAAAAAAATATTGGGAATTGCTCAGTGCTAGCTGTTCTGATATTTTTACCCCAATCTGGAGAACTTTTTCCTTTTTTGGATTATTTTGTGAATCTAGTTTTATAGATTATCAATGAGCCATTTTCGTCTAAGCTATCAAAAATTTAGCAAAATTTCTCCCCATCCCTTTCTTTTGTAAGATCCAAGAGGTTGTTGAAAATCCTTTAAAAAATTAAAAATAATGTGCGACATACCTACGTAAATAGATTTTTGGACAGGAGTCCAAATTTCGACTTTTTAAAAAAAAGTTTTAAGCTGTAAGTAAATTTTTGTCAAAATTGAAAAAAAATTGGATTTATTTTTTAGTAGATGACTTGAACAGCTGTGGTAATTTCTTTCAAAACCAGAGTGTTTCCTTCCGATCATAATTTTCGGTCTCTCCCGTATAATTTTTTTCATTTTACAAAATGAAATTTGTAAGTATGATTTTTTCCATAAATTAGAACAAATTCCAAAACGTGGATTGGATAATTTTTTCAATATTCGGTTCATTTAAAAAAAAAATGCAATTCATAAGAATTCTACAATTTCCCAAAAATTTGGGTAATTTTTTTCAACAATTGTTCAATTTTTCAAAAATCTCGTCAATTTTTTAAAAATTAAACAATTTTTCAAGAATTGGATAATTTTACAGAAAAATGTACCGTTTTTAAAAATCAGACATTCTAATAGACGATCAATTTCTTAAAAATTAGAAAACTCTTCAAAACTTGGTTGAATTTCTAAAAGTTGGACGATTTTCCAAAACTTGGCCAATTTTCTAAAGAAATGGACGATTTTTAAAATTTGAATAATTATATTCCAAAAATTTGGATAATTTTTTCCAAAAATTGAAAAATTTTCCAAGCCTGATTGATTTTTAAAAAATGCAATTAATTTTTTACAACCTAATCCTCTAATCGAATTTCTAAAGAATTGGGCAGTCTGTTTCTAAAACTTGGTCAATTTTCTGAAAAAAATTGAACAAAGGAGAAAATAGGAATAAAGCCTGTTTTTGGCACCTCTTCCCCTTCCCATGGTCACCGACTCGACCCGTATTAAAATGTTGTAAACAGCGCCGTGAATAATATTCCGTGATTAGTTTATTCCAAAGACTCATTTTTTGGGCACCAGGGGTTCCCAAATTTTCTAATAGAAAAGCTTTTTCAAGAACCGTGTATTTTTTTCTCCGATTTTTTCAGAAAAAAATTAATTCACTTATTTGAGAAAAAATTGGATCCTCTGAGCCTGTCTGAGACAGAAATGGGGCGGGAGTAATTTTTTGAAAATTTTGTGACCACCATTTTGTATTTCAACACCTTTGATCCCCACTAAACAGATTTTTGTTGTTTATTAGTTTCTAAAAGATCTCTATTCTGTCAAATATAAAACTCAATAAAACTTCGCAATGGTGCCCAAAAATTAAATTTCGACTTTTTAAAATTTTAAATATTTTGGGAACCCTTGAAAACTAGAAAATTGCGGTTTGCGCCAAACCTTATGTTTTGAGGTATGTATGTATATTCAATTACTTGGAAGAAAAAATTTGGTCAAATCATTTTATATTCGTAACTTTAAAAGCTATTTTTAGAACCCCATCTTAGGTACCCCTCAAAAAAGTACTTATTGACATTTTATAAAAAAAAATCGTAGACCTTGCAGATCAGAAAAAAATACTTTTTCTCATCAGAAACGTGAAACTAACCACCCAATAATTTCTCATTATAAAAAAATCAACTTCCCCGAATGAGTTTTTCGGTTTAATTCAGCCCCTCCCCCTCCCCTAGATATCTTGACCTTAAAATTTGGTTAACATTGAAAAATAATTAAAATGTCATGCGACATATTGTTTGCTGTTTTTCAAGGTGAAGAGTCCGAATTTTTACCTCATTTTCCGAATGAACCCTTCTCCCCCTTGGCATTAAATTTTGGTCAAAATTGAAAAAAAAGAACATTTTAAACAATTTGCCACTTCTCATGTGACTTTTTTGAACCCCATTCACTTCAGCATCCAGTTTTCCTCATTTTGCCTTCTTCAGACCCCAAAAATATCATTTGGTTGAAAAATGTTTTTAAAAAAATCCAATCTTTACAAATTTTGGTTTTTAGCGCTGGGAGCTCATACGAGGGAAAACATCAGTCGATTTGGGACACCCAAAAAGATTATTAAAGCAAACTACGAATATGGGTACACGCTTTAAAAAACACAAACAAATTTTGTTTTCATTTCTAGCTTCACTCTCAGTCTCGTCCAGACCATCTCAATATTAAAAAAACATTTATCTCTCGAAGCAATCGTCAAATTACATTCCTACGAATTTATTCGACTCGCTGTTATTAGATTAAATAGAGAAATACTTGCGATAAAATCCGGAAGGTGTGAGGTGATCAATAATTCATAAAAACGGGACTATCAGAACTACTTCTTGATCTACAGATCGGATCTGCTTATAAGAGCACGTTCACAAAAAGAATGCCGACTCACGATTTACAAAATTACACGATAGGATGGTTAAATATTCGACTATATGTTTGATTTCATTTTTCATAAGTATGTTTTCAGAGGAGAACTCGTGCCAATGGGCAGACAAAAAAAATGGGACATTTGTAGAAAATTTTTTAATCTTGATATTTCAATTAAAACATAAAATGAAACACATTTATTATCACATATGTAAATATACAAACACAGTCTGATATATTACAATTGAAACGTGTAACGGTGTGAGATATCAAGATCTCGATGGCCAAAAAATTAAATTTTCACAACAGTTCAGAATTTTACACTCGAGCCAAAAAAATATTAAGTCAATTTGGCATCAATGAAAAATAATCTCCGAAATTCTAATTCAGTCGTAAGTATTAAGTACTTAATTTTATTTTCAGATTGCGCCAACATTCGACGGAATAAACCATCTGTTTTAAAACTAAATTAGGTATAGAAACATTAAAAACTAAAAACAAAATAAAATAACGTAGGTATAAAAACAAAATCGAAATCACGAGAAGATAATAAATAAGAGGTATACATTGAGCGAAATAAAAATGCTTTTTTTCAAAATGGAAATCAAAAAATCATTTTCAAATCGAAGCATTAATCAAATAGAAAAAGGAATTCCACCGATGAAAAAATCACAAAAAAATTGCAATCACGAAAAATCTTGTACAATGTGACGATAAAAAAGACAATAAAATTATTGTACATTTTGATTGCATGTTTGCGTAAGTAACAAAAGCTAAAATATAAGCACCTTAAGTAATACTCTGGTACATTCAAGTAACGTATAATATTAATTTGTCTAATTCTATTAGAAATAAAATAAATCGATGTAATTATTCTGGGTAAAGACTATAAACATCCATTCACACTCTAATCAGCTTATAGAGGCCTAATCCTCATCAAATATTATTCGTTGAATAATACTGTTGCAGTTTTTTTCTACTTAAAAATGATATGGTATTGTTTTGCCTTACAAAAAAACAACTTAAGCTAATAAGAACGAGGCAAAGACGAAAAAGGAGCAAAATTCATTATTTTTTTAAACGAGAATTCGAACATCGATAGAAATGGATTAAAACGTTGTACAAACCATTAAATGGATACAATTTCAATCTGTTTTTTTAAAAACACGTAATTTAATACTAATTCTCGTAAAACATCGAAATCTATTAACAATTTCTAACGAGATAACCGACAGCAAGAAATAACATTTTATCTTATGAAAATACAGATAAATTTCTAACTTTATAATACTCGTACATTTGCTATATACATAGCAGTTTAAAAAACAATTGGATTGCCATTGAGATTATTAGCAATACAAACAAAGGCAACATCAGAGAACCCATTTTCACTATCCAACCGAGGTACAAATAAAAATTGGAAAAAGAAACGAGGGGATTACACACAAATTAAATAGAAAAACAAAAATAGAATCAAGTAGAAAAAAAAGAATACAAAATTTTTCTCAATTTTTTTACATTGGTAACGTAAAAGTAAAAATTATTAAATCGAATTATAACGTTTTATGTTTGACGTATACTCTTTGAAAGAGTGATTTCATGATACTTCCGGGAATCTGTTGATGTTTCGCTATCAGTTGTTCGAGCGCGTTGGCAATCTATAACCAGAGAAAATTTTTTTATCGAAATAATTGTAAAAATCATTGCATCGAATATTCGATTTTTGGGCTGATTAAATGAATGTAGGTAGGTAAGTTCCGGTGGCTTTTTTTTTTTCGTTCAGTGAACATATCACATGAATTGATTCAATTTTTCAACTACACGTCCAGAAATTTTTCCAAGTTCGTATATTGTCTCAATAAAATTAAAGTTCAACATCTAATTTTTTCAGTGAACTCCATGTGTCCATGATTAAAATTTTCTCCAAGTTAAAATTTTCTCGAATTTTTTCAGGATTTTTTTTCAACTCTACGTCTAATTTTTTTTCAGCTTCGTATCGTATCCAATTTTTTTTTTTTGAATTCAAGACCAAATTGTTTCATTGTTCAACTCCAACTTTTCCATTTTCTCAATTTTCACTCAATTCCAAGCAAACAATTTTATAAGTTCAAAACTTCAAATTTTCTCAAAATTCTTTTCAACTTTACACACGAAATTTTTCCATCAAGTTCGCATATTCTTAAAAATTGTTACAATGGTAACTTTGAGTTCAAAATTTTCCGAGTTTTTATTTTCTTGAAACAAATTTTCAAAAAATTCAACTCGAAGTTGAAAGATTGGACAATTTCTTAAACGAAGAATTGAAAAAAATGAAAAAATTGAAACTTGGGAAAAGTTACGAGGAAATTTGAATTTGAAAAAAATGTTGAGAAAATTAGGAAATCTTCAACTAAGATCAAAACGTCTCGTAGGTTTGCAAAATATACAAAATCACTCAATGTAACATGTTTGGACATTCACTGAACGAAAAAAAGTGACTCCGCCGGGACTTGCAACATGCAAAATTTCATAAAAAACCTCAATTAGAGGCATAAATCGACTTCAGACAGGCTTACTTTAAGTTGAAGATCGGCCGGGCTCAAATCCTGATCGTAAGGTATAGGTTCACCCACGTGAGTACGTAATTTAACAGGAAACCCGCCGTATATCGGTATGAATGGAAATCTCGTCTGCAAATACAACTTGAGCCAATATTTTCGTCCAATGGTTATTGAACGGAACGCTTCGCGAACGTTTTCGGTAAAAATTGGTATAATCGGCTGAAATCAACGATATTTGTTACTCAATTGAGCAAAAATATGAGTTTATCTTCGGAATCTCAACTTACAACTTTAGCATCGATGGCAACCTTGGCGAAACCTAATCTTTTCTTCCACATTAATTGATAATAACAGTCACCAAACTGGGCTTCGTAAACACCCCCGGGTGAAATGGCTAATAAATTATTTTCTTTAAGAATACTAGAACATGTCTGAACCGTACCAGGTATAACGTTCAAAGCTTCTGATATGATTGAAAAACCTTGAAGAAAAAAAAAGAAAGGTAATAACTTAATATCCATCGATCCGCGAGGTACTCAAATATTCACCTGGAATCTGGAATAAGAATCTATCAGCGACGGTATGTATCAGTCGATTTTTAAGCAGGAAAACACGTGCGAGGAAATAATACAAATCCACCGGGATGGCTCCGTGGTAGTAAATAAATAACGCCGGAGTATCATCTGGTATCTTATCTAATCCTTCTATTTCGTATCCTAGAAAACCACAGAGAATAAATACGCCGGAGAATTGATATAAATATGAAATATCAACACCTTACCGTGCCATAGCCAACCATGAGCATCCCAAAGTGCAGCTACTGTTTTTCTAGCTCCGTCCCAGAAATGTGATTCATATGCTTCTCGGATTGTATCTCTGTAAAGATGTGGTTGCATTTTAGAGCAACATCGAGCGAAATAATCAACGTCAACAAAATAGATTCGTACTTACTTATGTAATTTATAAATATATAGAATTATGGCGGTGATATAAAAAAGTAGAACTATAAGAAGTGGCAGCAGAAAACTAATAATCAGCGGTGCTAACAACCATACAGCCAAATCCAAGTCGAATGTTTCACCTATGGAATTCAATAACAATACTGTCAATGACTTGTCATATTTTGTAGTTGATAAATGAGAAAATACTTACGAACGATATCTTGCAAGTATACGTATATTTCATTCCAGTCTAACATGTTTGTTCACAAATTCCAACTCAATGAATTTTCAATATCTCGAGTAAAGACTAAATTATCATTTCTGAGAGTCCTGTATCAAAAAATCATCATCATAATACATTCGAAATGGTAAAACAAATAACATGGAGTTCGTATGAGAACAAGTCACATGAATTTACAGAATGATATCTTACTTGTCACAATCGTGCAAATGTCAAGATTAACGTGGAGAAAAAATTAGCAATGATGGTAAAGCAATGTACACGAATGAATGAGAAATTTATCTAACGAAATTATAATTATAAACAAGAAAAATTTGTGAAACGAAATACCGATTCGAGTTGTGTTTTATCACTTGTTTGAGTTGTTTCGAAATGCGGTCATACGTTTCGTAGCTTGCGTTCGATCACGTTCCCCTGTTCATTCATACTATCCAGTTAGGCCAACCGTTGATGTAAATCAGAAAGTTTGACTGATTCTGATGTTTTGATGTTTATCTCCGAGCTTTTTCGCTGAAATTATCAAAGTTCGCGTGAAATAGAAAAAGAAAGGCAAAATTTTCAATTAGAGCTTATCACCTTCTCCTTCTCGTCTTATCAAGTCAGATACTGAATTTAGCGTCAGGAAATTAAAAGCATTCGAGTAAGTATTTATTTGAATTAAATTTAAACATGAAAACCTTGATTTTTTATGGATTAATTAATTATCAACAAAAAAAACCTTACTTTGCCAAAGTTGTCTCGGAACAGTACAAAAAATAATGAAATAAGCTTGAACCGTTTACCTATTGATAAGAGTGAAACTTTATTTAGTTATTTTTTTCCATTCACTTTATGGCGTTACATTTCACTATTCGATTGAATTAAAAATCGAAGTAAAGAAGTAAAGGTGACGTTTTGATACTTCCTCGTCTGGAAATTGGACATCACTTTCAAGAACTGTTCGAACTAAGTAACAAAAGATTTTGTTTTAATTTTCAGCTAATCTACTTCAGAATCTCAGCCGGCGTCTCGGCAGAAGTATATTTCCATCGAAATAAAAATGACTTCCGAAATATCAGAGTCAGAAATTCAATCGAGAGGTGCCTTGAGGGTATCGGAGAACAGCTACTTCCCAGGCAGTGATAAAGAGACAAATATTGCTTCGTATAATTCAAATAGCTTTTCACGACCACCAGGAACCGGTCCATTGATACAATCAACTGTAAAAGTTGAAGGAAGAAAGGAAAATTCAGTGGATAGATATAAGGTAGCTCTATCTGAGCACCGTTGTCTAATTAGTTTCATTACAAGTTGTTTATTATTTTGTTTGATTTTCATAGGTATGTCCATTGCTGTTACGTATATTTTACACTTATAATCATCATCATAATCCACTCGATTACAAGAATAAAATATATCCGAAAAACGAACTACAAATACACACATGGTATGAATTCTTTCTTCTTGAAGAATTACTTTTTGAGCATATACGATTTCACAATCTGTTTATTCTACAGGATGGATGCTACTTTATCAGAAATTCTCGTCAATCTTCAACATAAAAATCGAAAAGTTCGAAGAAGCGGAACGATGATAAAATTTCAAATTGTTTCTCCTGATCCTGCTAGACCTAGGTTAAAAATGAGAGATATCGGTAGCATTAAGGTTGATTATAAAGGACCAGATGATTATAAAACGCTATCACAATGCCGGTAATTCAAAATTATTCGTAGTTCATTGTTTGAGAGATGAATTTTTCTAATAATGGGTATTTCTTTGCAGATTAATGATCGGAGATTTCATCGACTTGTGTATAAAACTTCCTAAAAGTTAATCACGTGAGAAAACTAGAACTTTAAATACCACTTTGGAAAATCTGGTTGACTTCTCCATTTTTTATAATTTTATTCTTTTTTTTCTTAGAACACGCTTTCGATTTCATTCGCGTTCTATTTTAAATTTTTTGTATTGAAAAACATTGTAGAATAAATAAATATTTTAATTATTAGACAATGTACAATAAAAAAGTTTTATCCGCAGTTGATACGTAGAATTTATGGTGACTATTTTTTAGATTCTTTTTTTTTCGATCGTCCAGATCGATTTGATTGTTGGCTTTGAATCGATGATGTGGGAGTCGGCTGCGTTGGTTGATTTTGCTGCGGTGGAGGAGAAGGTGGAGATGCTGATCCAGTTTCGTTGATTTCTAAATTTTTCAACAATCTGTAGAGGACACCTGCCTCGCGAAAATGGCTAAATTCAATACAAAATGAATGAACTTCGATGTAAATTTCCTGAAAATCAAAAAATCTCAATATAAAAATCATCTCAGAAAGGGAAAATTTAAAATAAGTGATGAAAAATTAATATATTACCTGCACATTTATAATTTTATTGCGAATTAAAGACTGAAGAAAAACACAGACCAATCGTACTAATCTATTCTGCATATACCGATCTTTAATCGTCTCGCAAGTTGTAATACAATTTGAAATATACAAATGGATGAACTCTTTTGGTAAATCTACCGTTGTCGTTAAACTGCAAAATTAATTCGTCATTATTGCATATCGTGTGACTGAAATGCTTACTCGACAAAATATTTACCGATTAACCACTTCCATAGAATGCAAAGACATTTCCATATTAACAAGTACGCTAAAATATTCGGTAATGTGTTTACATTGCATCAGCTTTAAAAGCACGTCGATTGCAATAAGTGGATTATTTTCAACCAATTCTGGAAACTAATGAAGTATTATTAGATTTCAATCGCAGGACGAATTTAAATTTTCAAATTTATTTACTTGTTTAGGTGTTAAACCGATACGATAAACTAATTGAGGATCGCTTTCGAGTTGATTTACGAGTTGGTGTTGTTGAGCTTGAGTTAGCATTCCTTTTAATGCTCTTTCCATCAAAAGACGAGCTTCATTATCAGGTGTTTCTATATTGACAGTAGTTTTATCGTATAATACGCAATGTAAAGGTTTATCCACAATATTGATCCAATAAACCTGAGAACGAAATCACATTTAAGATTTGTACGATTTCTTGGCAGAGAAAATATCGAATCGATGATTACTTCATCATCAATCGGCATCAGAGGAGGTACCAATCGAACAAATTCTGGACTATAGGTTTTACCACAGGCTGTCTGATTGTTGGGAAGAATCGAGGGTAATATTGTTTTAACAATTTCGGGATCTGGATTGCTGCACATATCATTGGAATTACAAAACGATCATAGATCCATTACAGATTCATAAAAAAACTTACGTATCGGGTGGAATTGTAGTATCAGGATCAGACAATACCAACGAAATACCATTTTTCACAGAAATTGACAACGAAGAAATTCTATTCTTCAACGCATTTTCTAACTCTGATATATCAGCAGGAGGAAACACATCTGGAGTACTATTGATGACATGTTGAGCTGTTTTTTTCAAAAGCTACAAATAAAGGGGATTAAATTCCGAATTTTCGTACAACACAGTTCAATCAGAATCCATTTTTTTACTTCTTTGGCGTTCCTGGTGATCAACTGAGATAGAAAATTACGTTCTTGAGACGAAAACTTGGGTAAATCGTCGATAAATTCTTCAGCCTTGTGTCCTACAATTTTATTACTATCGGCGGGTTTCTAGAATACAAAACCAGAAACATGAAATAGAATATCATATTTAATTATCTTTATTCAAAACTGAAACGTTTACGAACCAAAATTTGAATGAATACAGATAAAAAGGGAGTAATGACGATTGGATCTCGGCGATATAAATCGTGCAGCAGGACGACGGCAGTTAAACGTTGAGTCGATGCCGGTAAAATATCTTGTTGTTGGATCAAGAACAGAAGTGCATTGCCAACTACGAAAAGATCAAATTTAACATAGATGATGTTTGTAAATACAGCAACACGTATAAATACAAATTGAAAGGAAATACGATCTGAATTACCTTTGAATTTATCTTCTTTCTTGAAGCAATGGTGAGATTTATTGCACAGAGTTTCAAACGATTGAGTTCTGGTTTGATCTTCGGCTAATATTCTGTGGAAATTGAGTTCAATAATGAAACAATATGGTCAATTTGTTTTGTTTTTCACGTTGAATACTTAGAAAATAATCGTTTCGAACTTACCCTAATAAAGATGATAATCCTTTGGCTGATAAACACATTTTGAATGGTAATTTTTAGTTTATGATTTCAAAAACTGTTCACTCGTGAAAAAGGGGTTATAATCACTATTCTCTACATCGAATACAAAAAATAAAGGAATGATTAAATTAAATAAAAGTTTATCATCAAAAAAATACAAAAAATAGTTACAACAAAATAAAAATAAAATACCGACAAAAAAATAATCAAAATTATAAAAAATTATTTGTTCGTGAGCGTCTATCGCAGCGAAAAGAGTAAAATTCTCGGCTATATTCGGTATAGTTCGTTTCTTCTCGTTTAATCTGAAATAAATTTTGATAACAAAGTTTGGTTTTGGTTTGTTTGTGTAGAAAGTTTTATCTTTTTGAAAACATTTCTGTAGACGTAAAGTAATTAATTTTGAATTTCCTATACAATTTGTATTGAAACGTAATTCACTCTGTGTTATTACCGATGTGATTTTGGGTACGAAGCGGTGTAGAGTAATAAGTTCCAAGTGAGACTCCAGTGAATTTTCATAGTAAGTATTGTCCATCTTTTTTTCGTTTTCCGACAGATTTGATTTTATACTATGAAATTTTGAGAGAGTACGAACTTACTAACATAATTATTATTCATCATTTTCAGAATGGTGTGCGCAGACTGTGAGAAAAAACTAGGACGTGTAATAACCCCAGATCCTTGGAAAGCAGGTGCTCGAAACACAGTCGAAAGCGGTGGTCGAAAAATCGGTGAGAACAAAGCTCTAACCGCGAAAAAAGCCAGATTCACACCGTACGCTAAGTTTGAAACTTGTCGAATATGTCGCACCAAAGTTCACCAAGTCGGTTCCCATTACTGCCAAGCCTGCGCCTATAAAAAAGGAATATGTGCTATGTGTGGTAAAAAATTACTCGACGTGAAAGGATATCGACAATCATCCACGTAAATTCTACCCTCAATCAGCAAAAATGGTGAAACGAAAGTCACACTTTAATTCTAGCAACAGCAGCGGCCAGGAGAGCGAAGAATCCGATTGGGATGCCGAAATTTACGATCTGCCTAAGAAAACATCATCGAAATCGAAACTAAACAAATCACTGACCAGTTTTAGCGAACATTCGACCTCTGAAAATGAATTCCATCGTGCCAGCTCGGACTCCAGTCACGAAGAATTCACCGACGGATACTTATCCGATTTCATGGGAGATGCCGAAGATAGGGCTAATTTACAACGAATGACGGAAAAAGAAAGAGAGCAGGAGATTTTCAAACGTATCGAAAACAGGGAAGTTTTAAAGACCAGATTTAATATCGAGAAAAAATTAAGACAGGCGAAAAGACGCGAAATGAAAAAATTAAAATCTATTCAAGATAAGAAAGTAGAGCGCTATTTTAATGCTAAAGAACGCGATAGGCGTGCCGAAGAGAACCGAGATAGCAAAAAATTCCAATCCTCGAATTCATCGAGGAAACGACACGATAGTCAGCGGAGTAAACGTAGAAATGAAAACGAAGCGAGACATTCGCATTCGAAAACTAAACTAAAAGCATCGGAAATCTACTCGGACGATAGTGGCAGTAGCTCCGAAGACGAACGAGTCACCAAATCGAAATCGAAATCTAAGAAAAAAATGCTCTCTTCTTCGGATTCCAATTCTGATTCAGATACAGGAAGCAGAGTTCGTAGTACCAAAAGTCAAGCCATTTCTACCCAAAGTCAACTTAATCAGATTCGTTTATCGAGGTGTAAACTAGAACAATTCCTCCACCTACCGTTTTTCAAACGAGTTGTCACCGGTTGCTTTGTTCGTTTGATTATCGGTACTTCAAATAACAAACCTATTTACAAAATTTGCGAAATAATCAACGTGAACGAAGAAAATTCTACTTATCAAGTAGGAAACATCAAAACCAATAAAATTCTACGTCTCAAGTACGGTCCCCACGAACGCGACATTCGTCTGCAATTCATCAGTAATCAAGAATTTTCGCAAGCTGAATTTGAAAAATGGCAAAAAGTATGTTCCGTTCAGGGCATCTTATTACCCAAAGTCGATCAGGTCCAATCGAAACTTCGAGATATAAAAGAAGCAATTCTCTATGATCTGAAAGAAGACGACATCGAAAGAATCATGAGAAGAAAAGAACGTTTTCGGACGAACCCACATAACTACGCGGTTAAAAAAAATCAACTCCTGAAAGACAGAGAAATCGCTCAATCTATAGGAGATATTGCAAAAGCTGACGACATTCAAGATGAACTGGCCGAGCTAGAGAAAAAAACGGTGGAAATTGAAAATCTTCGAACAACCACGGTTTCCAATATAAATTATATAAATAGCCGGAATCATAAAAAATACAGCGAAGAAGCCGAAAAAATTGCTGCCGAATTGAAACTAAATAAAGATCCAAAAATCGACGATCCGTTCACTAGAAGGCATACCAAACCTACAATGGTATTTCGAAAAAAAGATCCCAGTCGAGAAGACTCTGTTGGGGAAAATTCGAATAATTTTCCCGATTCCAAAATCGACAAACATGGTGATTCGTTTAGCCAAATTCGTAAAATTAATCCGCAAAAGCAAGGAGAAGAAATGTATTCTGCTCATAATTTTGATATTACAATTGATCTTGATGATACGCCTACCGCACCTGTGAGCACTCCTTCAACCGATGATAAAGTTGCTAGAGATAATTCCTCCAGGAAATCTTTAAATCTTGAAGATTATAAAAAAAGAAAAGGATATATATGAATTTACCATTTTTTGTATATTTTTTCTTCAAAACTGCGTTTATTTGTTGTAATTTATTTGAAATATTGTCATTTATGAAAATGTAAGTTCATTATTTGATAATTATTATTATAGATTTTTGCTGGATCTTCTGTACATTTTTTTTTAGCTCATACTTATTAATAAGAATTTCGAAGTAATTTTGAACAATTTTCTAATAATAAATCACAAACTAAGCGTTACAAAATTAGGTATGAACTATGAACATAACGTCGATTTCTAGGTACCTATTTGGTAATAAAAAAGAAAATGAACATCTCGGGTGCAATAATCATAGATGATTTTCTTTTTTGCCTTTATGATGGTACAACGTATTGATTATTTTGATTTCTCTTTCTTCGGTGCCATCTTCGTAATTTATAAAGGAGAAAAACCATTGTCTAAAGCAAATTCGGTGGTTGCTGAGATTTCAGCTTCAACTCAATTGAAAGATCAATTGAAGGGTAGGAAGAAAACAGGCAACTGATTTTTTCTCATTCTGAGAAAATCGAATTCTAAGGTTTGAAACTATGTGAAAATGATTACTAAGATTTTTCTGGACATGTAAATTCTACTGAAAGATCAATAATTAAGACAAGAAGGAAGGCAGTAGTTAATATGCGAATGCGAAACGACTTCTCTTTAAAAAAATAAATAACTCATGAATGCGTATTGCGTAATGAGAAGCAGTAAATATGAAGTACTACAAACTACAATTTGTATCAAATTATAATTATTATTATACTCGAGACTCGAGACAGTTGTTTTATGTACATATCATTTTTTGTAAAAAATGAAAGAACCTTTGCCTTTCCAAACTTTTACGCATTTTATTTTCTAATTTTTGGTTACACTGATTCACATGATCAAAGTCGAAAATGGAAAAACAAAAACAGTAAAACACGAAAAAACATGCTATTTGTTTTCTAGTGACGTTCTTTGAATCTCGTTTGGTTTTGTCATAATGCGTAAAGGTTTCAAGTCACCGAACGTTCAAAAGTTACATTCAAAAGTTCTTCGTAATAATTTTCGTAATCATAGTGTTTTAAAAATAATGGACCACGCATATTTTATTTCGCAGATGTTCAATTATTTATCATCTCGAGCCGATTCAATTACTCCCGATACGAGGAAGAGAATAACAGATTACCTCCAGCAACAGTAAGTCGTATGGTTTTTCATCAGATTTACCTACGTTTATCAAAAATTAGAATTACAAAGTTTTTTTTTTTATAGGTGTACGTATTGTGTCCTAGCTTACGAGACCTCGATACGGCTCGATTCGTTTCCAGGGAATTATTCTCATACTAATACACCGTTGAGCTCTGCTGGAGAACATAGTGAAGGTGACACGAGTGAACACGAGGCGGAGGCTGTCGAACTTCCAGGCCCTCCCAATATACCTCCGGCGGCCCAGAATATCGCACCTGAAAACCAAGCGGCAAATGTATCCACATCCACGGTATCGCCCAGCTTTTTGGACCACGTATTTGAAACAGTAATTGACTTGACGACGTTTAATAATGTACCGGAGCATCGTCGTCCTCACGTTGTTAATTTCTGGGTAATTTTTCGAGACTCTCTGTTGCAAGCCGTAGCTTCAATGTTCCTAATTCCAGCTTCAATTGTAGACACCTGGTAACTTTCTTGTTTTTAATTAACAGTGTCCTGTATACATTGAACACGCTGCTAAATCTAGTCTGTTTATGGTTTTATTTTAGGAAAATTCCGCCTGTTGGAAATGCGCAAGCTCAAGAAGATGACGTATAATTTTGGCTGGTTGATTCTCCAGAAGTTTATTAACGACTTTATTTCGATCTATAGTATTGTATTATTTTGTAAAGTTAATTTTTATCTGGTACGAGAAAGAAGTGATATTCGTCAGTACGAATCCGTTGTTTTAGTATTTCTTTGTTGGAGGGGTGTAAAAGAGAAAAAATACGGAATAATTTTGAGCTAGCACTCACTAGTTTTTTGTACAACTTCTCTTTCAAGATTTATAGGTACACGTAAATTTACCATTTTTTTGTATTTTTTTTTAAACTGCATTTGGTTACCGTATTGTCGTTTTCTCATTTGAAATTCTGTAATTTATGAAAATGTAAGTTCATTATTTGATAATTCTTATTATAGATTTTTTTTCTGGATTCTCTGTTCATTTCTTTAGCTCAAATGAATAATAATTTTGAACAATTTTCAAGTAATATATTATTAAATAATCCTTACAAATACGTATCAACACTTCAACAGCAACAAACTAACATCGATTTCTAAGAATGACAATGGTTTGAAAATTGAAATTTTATGGTATTTGGTAATAAATATGAAAAAAAACATCGAGTGCAATAATCTTAGATAATTTTCCTTTTTGCCTTTATGATGTGCAACGTATCGATAATTTTGATTTCTCTTTCTTCGGTACCATCTTCGTAATTAATAATATCTCTCTGAATACCACCAAACATGATTAATTCTCCGTTTCCTTCGACGATCGAATACAAAATAGTATCGGTTGGACAATTCAACGATCTGCATTTGCTCTTGACCGACGTCAATTTACCGTTTTCTAGTAAATTTGTGGTGTCAATGGTGTGTATTTCTAGTATTGGTGTTCGGTATTTATTTAACGATAAAAATTCTCTGATGTTTTTCGAACATACAGATTTCTTGAATTTATTATCTGGTAGGTTTTCTTCCATTGAAGCTCGATTTAAAATACCCCTTTTTCCGTTTAAATTAGTTTCTTTTTCTTGAGCTCTGGTTTGAGTGGAATTGGTATTTCTGAAATCAATATTAGATTAGATAATTTATCAATGTTATTTCGAATTATTTGCGATGAATCACCTTGATATTTGAATCGGGAACCAATCAGCGTACATGCTTGGATTTCCAGTGTTCGGCTTAAAAACTACGATGAATTTACCAATCTGAGAGAAAAACAATTGAAATAATTATTGATGAATTAAATTCAAACAGATGGGTGATTATTATTGAGAAATTATCATAATATATTTACTTTACAAACAGGATGGCACCATACAGTTCTTACTAACGGAGCATGAACACCTAAATCTATTTTGATCCATGACCAGGAATTTGTCATTTTCAACAACCAAGCGTCATCGAATACAAATAATGGATCGTTATCCACACCACCTAAAAAAAATAGCAATACAGTCGAAGATTCGTACTCAATAATAATAATTCATAACCGAAATTAAATTACCCATGATCATTAGATGATCATCATCGATATAAACCTGAGAATGGCCATATCTAGGAGGAGGTTTATCACCAGTGATAACTTCAAGTTTCCATTTCATTGTAGTCAGATTCAACGAATATACGTCATTTACACTGAAACAATTCGAACACTTAGTATCGAAATTTTCATTTATTATTGTACTGATCTACGAAATAATACCTCAATCGATCACCCAAGCCTCCAAAAATAATCATTTTATCTTCATGAATGGTACAAGAATGTCCTGCTAATTCGGGCATCACGAAATCATTCGGATTATAATTTATTTCACTCCATTTGTTTGTTGCTATATCGTAAATGTGTAAATGACTAGACAAACGATGATTCTGAAAACAAAATATTGCATATCAACAACAGTAAATTGCAATTTATTACATTAGAAAATATTATCGTACTTGAAATAACATTCCAAAAGTAGGAGGCAATAGCCCGCCGAATAAAATGAGTTGATTTTTGTAAGTAGCCATAGTAGCTCCTGCTTTTGGCACAGGGCATTTTCCTTCGACACTTATACGAGTCCACGAGCGTGATGATAGATCAAACTTCCACAGATCATTGAACGAACTAAAAGAAGAGGTGAAACCTCCGAATACATACATTGAGTCATCTGCGAAAGCAAACAAAGTAACATTAAAACCAACGAAGAATGTTTAATCATCTGTATGCTTCGATACTCACTATGGCGACAAGCAGAATGCGCGTAGCGTTTAGTAATGTTATCCTTTTCGGTATAAAATGTATCCCAGGTAACATTCTGAGCACTTATGGCTTCATTGAAGCTTTGCTTAATGCGAGGAATAATGTCTGTAAGCAAGTAGGTAACATTTCAGTGAATATCCTTGAAGTGAATAATATCAAGGGCTAATGGAAATTAACAAAGAGTATATTTACTTTTAGCAATTCCACACCATTTTTTGCATACTAGCATACAACAACGAATATCTTCATAGGGGGGTAACAGACAAAAAATGTATTCCAAAACTTCATCGGGTAAATCGTCAATGGTAGCATACGACATAATGAATGCAATGTTCACATTTGAATTTAAAACAGACAATTTCTGTTATGATTAATAAACAGACTGGTAATTTCATTAAAATTAATGTGGAAAATTAAAATTATAAAAATTATTTCAAAAAAACATGAAACAAAAACACAAAATTTTTGATTTACTGATAATTCAAAGTACATAGATTAAACAATAAAAAAATATTACCTGGTTGACGTTCGTGAGCTTCATAAACGTAGTTCTACTCTTATTTTAGTAGAGTGCGCTGTATACTTTTGAAAGTTTTCGCCACTTTTTTATTTTTTTTTAAATTTAAAATTTAAATTTAAGTGAAGAAAAAAATAGTGAAGAAAACTAATTATTATTTTTGTTTTTTATTTTTTATCGTTGGGAGAGGTGCAACACACTTTTTAACTTTCCAAATTCAGCTCTGGAAAAAGGTATGATAGTGATATGGTCGAATTTTTTAAATTAACAAAAATTCACTATTCAGCCCTGCAAGGAAGTACCTACTGGAGTAATTTCATTTTCAAGGTATAAAAAATTCAGCCCCGAAAAAAGGAATACGAGAAAATTCGAAATGTTTTGTCTTGATAGGAAGAATAAGAGGAATTTCAATTTACGTAATTACTAAACCCTGGAGAAAGGTGCAAGAGAATTTCTATTTTCCAGAATTTGGTTTTGGAGATTGGTACATATAACTTTTAAAATTTCAAAAACCAGCATTGGAAGAAAGCTCAGATGAAATTTCAATTTCCATAATACACCACCGAAGAAGGGCGCAATTGAATTTTTTGAAGTACAAAAATTCGACCCTGGATGGAGGTACTGGAGAAATTTCGAAAGTAGGTACCAATCAATTTTCAAATTCAACCCTGCCTTCATTAAAAGCACTGAGCAAGAAGTTCATTGTTCCATCATAGGAACATTTTTTGAAATTTATAATACAAATAATTCTCAAATTTGTGTTTAGTGAGTTCACAAACTTCAATAAAATTGAAACAACGTATTTCATCTTTATTCAATGACTAGTTAAGTGAAAATTTTACTCGTCCTTCGCGACGGTCGGTAATTCTAAATTACTTACAAAAATAGAAAAATTATTTACAAACAAATAAATAATATAAAGTAAAAATGAATTATATCAATAACCAACATTGGTAAATAAAGAAGGAAACATAGATTGGAACAAATTTACTAACAAAATTTTTAAAGGTGGTCCGCCGAATGCAGGCCTGGAAGTTCTCAATAAACTTAAAACAGCAATCTCGTCTGTCAATTCGAATTAAAAAGGTAGGTATATAAATAAAATATTTTCGAGAATCTTCATTCAGCCTCTTGCATACGATTAAACATTCAAGTGTATTCCAACGTAAAATAATTTAAACAATTTTCGTCGTCGAATGAAGTATAGGTAGGTATCATATGGTTTTTCGTTAGTTTCTATCATGATCCAGGTTTCAGCCGTTTACGCCACGGAGTGTTGACGCATGTACTGACGTTCTTCCACCATTTATTCAAATTCGAATACGATTTTATAGGATAATCGTCATGTAACATGGAACACAAACGACAGAAAAAGAAGGTATTGATAAATTCGCCGGTTTCTTTCCAACGGAAATACGAATTGTATAAATCATCGTCGCTATCCAATTTGAGCAAATATTGAGCCAGTTCTTTAGGTGATTCGAAGTCATCAATGTGAATGTAGGAATGGTGCGGAGCTACTGCAGCATAATCTTCTGGGCGAGCTCCCATCACAATAGGAAGTATATCGTGTCTGCAAAATGCAAATTGATAGGCGATTAGCAATCAGAATAACTAACAATGAGGGTATCCCAGCTGGCAGAAAAATTTCGGACTTTTAAAAAAAACTAGATTGAAAGAAAATTAGAAGGAGCTTTTCAACCAAAATTTCTATCATTGAAGTTCATTTTTCAAAATTTGACCAATTTTGACCAATTTGTTGAAATTTGAAATTACGCCGCGCCGTACCCTTGTAAAAATATAAAATAAAATAGGAACTTGATCTAATCGAGGAAAAACACTGAAATTTGGTAAATTGGTACTCTGTGATACCGAATTCGAATGGTTCTGTAGCCTTCAGTTTTTGGCATTCTCCAGCTTTGAAAAGAAGCCAGAAAGGACCAAAATGAACTGGAGCACTTCCAAACTCGGATTACCTAAATTGGTAAGCTGATGATCCATAGAGTATGCAACATAACTCAGTTCAAGTAAGCATGTTTGTCTACCTTCTGAGCTGTTGGAGGAAAATTATTTTAATGATGAAATTTTTTTCCAGCATATTTTATTATTTTTATCTCAACGATTCGGACGAATGAAAAATTTTCGTTTGCTTCATGAGAAATTGCATTCTATAAGGAACCTTTTGATGTGGCTGGACATGATGAAAGGTTAAATCAGGGGACATATAGCCGACTAAATAATCCAAAAACCGTGAAACAGACTGCAAAATTTAGTAACATTTCTCAAAAAATTTTCCTAATCAAGGGCAGTTTTAAAGGGAGATGTGAGGGAGGGAGGAGAGGGTGATTTGAGATATAATTCCCCCCCTCACCTCGGAGTTCACTCCAGGCCAGAAATGAGAATAATTCAAGGCATTTTTCCGGATCGAGAGAAGAGAAATCTCCCATCAGTCGAAAATGGCTTGAAATTTAAAAAATTGTCTTTTTCGCTTTTCTAATTGAATTTTTCAAATAAAAAATTCAGAGCGATATTTTTGTCTTCATTTGCATGAATATAATATTCTGTTGTTGGAAAATACTTTTCTAAAATGCTACATTTTTCATCGCACAGACTTCTTTTTCATTTTCTGACACATTTTATCCCCTTTTACAAAAACTTTCGAAAAAATGTCATGCCCCTGATTATTTAAATTAAAATGTCTGATTTTTAAAAACATACATGAATCTGAAAGAAAAAAATTTGCTGACCAACCATACGAATGGAATCCTCATAAAATGCAGTTTTCCAATGGCACAAACATTAATTTTCCACCTATTCTGGTTATTATCAAAAAAGCTACAAAATGAGGTTTTTTTTAGAAAAATGCTTTGCCCCTTCAGCTCAGGAAAGCAAACATTCTTACATGAACTCAGTATGTGTTTCATAATCACTGGATTGGAAGTCTGCTAGATTAAAATATACACCCTATTTTCGACCTCCCGAATCGATTGGAAGCGGCTTCAAGTTGATCTGGAGTCTCCAAAAATTTTACATTTTTCCCAACTTTAAAAAAAAAATTCGTAGAAAAAAATATGGATTTGATCTGACAGCAACAAATTTTATAAAATTTTGCTTTAGTCGATCAAATAGGCTACCAATATGGATAACCCACATTCATAGGAATCAAAGTTTATATGTAAACCATTTTTATAGGATTTTTTCAATGCTTAAAAATTAAAAAAATTTCTGGAGGCTCCAAATTGTTTTGAAATCCTTTAAATCAATTCAGGAGGTCGAAAATGGGGCATATACCAATCTTCAGTTTTTTGTACCTCGATGAATACGTTGTAAAAGAATTTTTCAATTTTCGATGAAAATTTTTGCTGAATATAAGAAATAAATTTGATCCAGCAGTTGCGAATTTTGGAAACTTGTGCTATGAATCGATCAAATAAGTCACTAATTTGGTTAATCTTCGTTTGTAGGTGCTAAAGTTCATTTGGGGCATTTTTATAGGATTTTTTTTCAATGCTAAAAAATTCCAAAAAATTGGAGACTCTGGAACGTTTCAAAACCACTTCCAATCAATTCAGGAAATCAGAAATAGGGTAGATCTAGATATGTACATACAAAATTTCATTTTTTTTCTTCAATTGGATTAAATTTTTATGTTTTGCAGAATCATGAAGTAATTTTGAATTCTCAAAAATTCGCCAAAATTCGAAAAATTAATTTTGGCTCTTGAACTTTTGAATGGGGAAGCTTGTTAAACTTTCTTAATTCAATTCATTTTTGTTTCAGTCTAAAATTTCACTGCCATTGGGTACTTCTCTTTGATTAAGTATGTACATATTTATAATTCGAATAGATTGAAGTTTTTTTTCAAGTTCAAATTTTCAAATAAATAAAGACTCATAATTTAGGGGGAAAATATGAAGTAGGTTTATAGCCAACTTTGCCTACTTTTGAAACATTTATTCAATTTCCCTATTCTTTTATTTTTCCTTTCGGACCAACTTCATGAATATCTCATTATTCGAAAGTATAATGTTACATTTGAAAAAAATAAAAGGGGAAAAGTCGCGAATTTCACAAAAATGTTAACTCATTCTAGCGTTTCATGCCATTCTGCATTCCAGCCGAGTATTCTAATTTAGAAACATTATACGGTGTATACTTACTGAAGAGCATTAACGAAAAACTTTTCCGTAATGTAATCGATACAATTTGAATTTTCAAAAGCCAGATAAAATTTGTAATTTTTATCCAAAAGTTGGAAACATTCTTGCGTACGAGGACATTTCAACGGCCCGCAAAAGCCGAAAATATCAACCGAAATGTATTTTTGAAGTTCATGCGCATAGTTGAGTCTGCCATTTCTTGCATTACAGTTGGACACAAACCAAGCCACCAAGTGTGTTTTATTAGCTGCGAAATTCCGCTTTAATGTTGATTTTTGTTTCACGTTATCATCGTAATACACCCATTTCTCATATGGTGTTACAATATCGCTATCTCTCCTGTATGTGGCAGTCCAGTTAATGAGATCATTATATTGTAACCGTTCCGTGTGAAGAGGGCACTCAAGCAAATAAATTATCCAAGCCTAGAAATTAAACATAATATATTAGTTAATGTCACACCAAAAATGATTTCAAAATTTAATTTTTTTCTACCTTACCTGTCTAGCAGGCCTGTCAATATTTGGTAAAACGAAATGGTCCTTAAAAAGTATAGCATCGGCATGGGAAGCCTGTACTTGGTCATCAGTCGCGTAGCACTTATTCACTGGGCAGTTTGCTTCCAAAAACGAAGCTCTGCCGGGTTTAATCCAATGATCTAAGCCATGCCATAAGAGAATAGTTTTCATCGGTGATGTATCTTCGTCATAATTTGGAGGTATGTACATTAATTGATTGGTAATTCGGTCGTGCCCGATGGCTTGCGATGGCCATACTTTTCGGTATTCTTCTTCATTTTTATTTGGTTTTTTTGCACCTTTGCGAAAATACCAAGGTAATTGGGTATTCAGAGTTTCTTCGGTAGTGGTAACTATGATTTTTTCCGGCGGATTTACACTCTTCTCGGTGTTCTGAAATACGAGATGAAAGCAAACATTTTAATACGTTTATTTTTTATTCAAATGCAACATTTAAAAATACATAGGTAGTTAGGTACCTACACCTAGGCGAATTTTTGAAATTCAATATCACATTATGGCTGAGGAAAATAGGTACCTACGAAAATTTGATGTTATCAACGAAAAAATCTAAAATTGGTACCTAGTTACCCTAATTTTGATCTCTCAAATTGACTGGAAAAATGTTTCAAGACATTTCAGAACTTAGAAAAAATTTTGGAATTTCCAATCTCTGACAAAAGCCTATAAAAAAGGTCCATGAACTTTAAGCATAATTCAAAAATTCGTTACTGCCGATTCAAGTAGACCATTTTTATGTGCTTTTATCAGTGCATGAAAATTTAAAAATTTTCTATAGGCTCCGAAACGTCTCGAAACAGCTTTTCATCGATTTGGGTGGTCGAAAATAGGGTATATGAACCACTTCAGATTTTTTTGTTGATTAGATCAAATTTTCACATGTACTTTTCATGGCCATTGAATCGAAAAAAAACATATCCTGGATTTTTATGGAAATTGATGAAATGGTTAACTTTGAGTGGAAGACCTCCCAAAAATTTTTTGAACCCAAGCTATAAGGAGGGCGGAACTAGGAGACCTCTCAAAGTGAGGTCAATTTTGAAAAAAATCTCGATTTTTCATTCTTTTTGAGTATTGCAACCGCCCAAAAACCTCGGTCACCTCCAAAAACAGCGTTATTCGAGTTTATACAAATCCCTGAACCAGTGACCCCGAAATTGGACACCATTTTTGCATCTATGAGGGGGTTGAAAAGTTGCAGATTGTAAATTTTAAGATTTTTGGGTTTTACGAAATTGAAATCACTCGCTCAGAAATCTCAAAATCGAGTCAGAATTTTTTTTGGGTCAACTAGAATAAATTTTGATCGTTTTTAAAAAAAAATATTCTTAACAATGCTACCTACTATTTGTATTTTGACTCGTGAAATTTCCATAAAATTTTAGTTGGCAGCGATACTACAAAAAAATTCCAAAAAATTAATTTTAATTTGTGAGGCGTTGTGCGATAATTAAGGGACCATGGTGAAAAAAAATCGAATGCCAGATTTTACATGATTCGAAAAGAAAATATGTTTTTTAGACGAATTAGGCAAATGTCATGTCTGATTTTTTTTCACCGCACGCAAGGTCCCTTATCGCACAACGTCTCATATTTATTTTAATGAATGAAAAAAATTTTCTGACTTATTTTTCAGGTCACTAAATAAGCATTTTGAATTTTATGAAAAATACATACTTAAATCAAAATGCAGTTGGTAGCACTGTCGTGATTTTTTTTAAATGTTATTAAAAATTATTCTAGGTGATCAAAAAAAATTCGACTCGATTTTGAGGTTTTTGATTTGGAGTGAGTTGGTATAGGGAAAAACCTGAAAAAGTCAGGAAAAATAATTTCTGAAATATTGTAAGCTTATTTTGGGGGGAGGGGGGCAATAAATGGTGAAGAAATGTTTAAATTTCCAGCCCGGAAAATCCGAATTTCCATTTGCATGATTTGGTAAACACCCTGCCATAATTCGTTTCATTTTTCAAAACTTTATGATTTTACTTGACCTACCTAATTTTAATTTGATAAAAATTAAAAAATCGTAAAATTCATGATCTGCAACTTCTCAATTCCCTTGTAGAGGGCAAAAAGTGGAATCCAATTTTGAGGTCAATGGTGTAGAGACGTAAAAACACAAATCGTAGGTACCTCTTTAGGAGGGTAACTGAGGTTCGCAGCAGAGCAGGTTGTAGTACCTAAAGGTGACAAAAACCTTTTTTTTTTTGAAAATTACTCGTCCTCCTTCAGGTGGGGGGGGGGGGGGTGTCAAAATTTGTTTTGGAGGTCTCCCACTACAAGTAAACTGCCTCGCCAATTTCCGTTGAAATCCAAAATATGTTTTTTTTCTTCGATCCACCCAAGTAATGATTGGAGTAATTGTGAATTTTCAAAAAAAAAATTCTAAAAAATTCGAGAAAATGAACTTTAGTACCTGAAATTTCGAATACGAATTTCTATTACGATGTAATTTCGATATATTTTTTATTTCGACCCAAAATATTTTTACTTTTTGAAATACCTCATTGTAAACATAAGCACATCATTCGTTTAAAATCAAAATTTTATAAGTCAACCTCGATACGAAGACAAACGCACCTATAAAAATATACTTTTGTAATATGCTTAGGTACCTAACCCTTAGAACTTTCATGCGTAATTTTTCTCACGAACGTTTTATTCCAAGAAATACCCAATGCCATGTCATTCACCAATAACCAAAACATAAAATATTAAATTACCTGTATTTCCAATTTTTTTTCATGTTGTTTGATAGTTTTACCGGTGGTGGGTTTTTCGACGATATCTACTAACGTGGTATGTTGTCGTGGGGTGTTATCTTCCCGTTCATTGTTGATAACAGTAATTAAAACATGTAGACTTATTAAGATTGAGAATAAAAAAAGCACGTACAGCAAACGTTTCAGAGACAATTTACACAACATTACATATTGCTGTATCTATTGAATAACCTTTTCGAATATCCACCATCAATCATTTGTCTCGATACCACGCCGAATACGAAATCATGAAATCTGTAACAGTCAAAAGATGCATATAAATTAAATTTATCTCTCATGAGAATGATAAGATTGGTCTGAACATTTTTTTCAGATATTTTATGTATAGTTCGTGAAGCGAAACAGCCCTCCATATTAAAATTTCAATTCAATGTTCATTTAAAAAAAAAAAAAAATCGGGAATATCTAGGTGTAGGTACCTACTACCTAGGTACATATAGACATACAACGTATGTAAAGCAGAAATAAGTAAGTATTTGCAATATCCGAAATGAATGGGAGTTTTTATTCGAATAATTTCAATAGGTACTAATGAGTATATTGTAAAATATGGAAATTCTTCATTATTTTTGACACAGCTAATTACTTAAATGTCAAATATTATCCTAATAACATATATTCCAAAAATTCTGTAGGATTATGAGACATTCGCACAGAAATGAAGACCTTGGGTGTACACATATATTCTATCTACACAGTACAGACTAAGCACAAATCGATGTGAAATTCCCTCAAGAGCTCCCAAAACTACTGTGGTTAGCCTACCATGAACTTCCACCACATTCTATAGGAACCAAATGACACCTGACTCTGAAAATTCAATAGTTTTCCTCGAGTTTTTTTTTTGGGGGGGGGGGGGAGGTATCGACCCTATAGAAGGAAGGTAGGAAGGTCTTCATAAAGTCGTATGGTTTTACTTTAAGAGTTTTTAAAAAATTCATTCAAAAAAATTATACACTTTTGCAAATTTTTCAACAAATTCAGATTTTTAACCGTATTTTCACTTCCTTTTTAGATTTTCAACGAAGGATTTTCAACGAAGGTTTCAATTTTTTAAGTAATTTTTCAAGTAATAGTAGATGGCTTTTCCATTAGTTTTTTTTAATGTGTCGAGGGTTAATTTTTTTGAAGGAAAATTTTTAAAAATTTCAATGTTAAACAGTGGATTTAATTTTTTTTAATATAAATTCTTCATTTTTTCAAATTCAATTCTTTGGTTAATTTTTTTTTGAAATATATTAGCTTATTATTCGATTTCAATTTTTTAAAAAAGTATTTTTGGAACATCGTCTAATTTTTGAAGAAATGTGCAAATTTTAAAATAAAAAATGTCCAAGTTTTCAAAAAATCAATAATTTTTTTTAAAATTCTCCAAATTTAAAAAAACACAGATTTTGAGAAAGCTGCACTACAAAGATGATTGTTTTGCCCATTGTTTATAAACTGAAAAAAAAGGACACCTAAACAATTCTGGCTGGATCTTAAAACGACATGGTGAAAATTCAATCTCCCTTACTTCTTTTTACCCCTTCCCCTACGGGTCTCAAAATTTAATCTTTATCATCTTTACACACTCTGAAACTATGTTGGTACCTACCTATGCTATAAAAATCATCGGTGACAAATTTTTAAAAAGAAAATGGTCAACGGAACAACAGATCAACAGAAAGAAATTGAATTTTCAAAAATTGAAACAGTTATGCGTCTTCAATTGAAAAATTCGCTTTAATTCAAATGAAACATCATTACTTGATTGAAGAAATACCCTTTTTTTAAATTCAAGATTTATTTTCAATTTAATTTTTAAAAATAAAATTTTGGTCTGTTGATCTGTTGTTCTGTTGACCATTTTCTGAACACAGCCATTAAGATAGCTGAACCGATCGATTTAACATTTTTTTTGTCATTGAAAAAGGATGCAGCTAGGTCGCGACGAAGCCCCTTTTAAAAAATTGTTTGTTTTTTCTACTTTACCTAATCATATTGATCCAAAATTAACCATTTTAGATAAATTTCATTTCAATAATTCTCACTTACCGAACCTTATCTCGAAAAAAGTGTTTCGTGGTGATCTGCGGAGTGGTTCGAAGATCACATGAACGAAATTTTCAAAAATTTTATCACTACTATTGTAAGTTTATAACATTATATGTATTATCCATAATAATGGCCAATAATTTCAAGATTATATTTCAATATCGTATCACTTTGATCGTACAGTTTTTTTGACGTGTTTTTTTGATTTTTTTTAACAATAAATTTGAAATTCATTGTATTCCGAAACTTTACTACTTACCTATTTAAAGCAGAATTTGGCCATTATAGTTTCCAGTATTTTGAGGCTAATAATTGACATGATTCGCGAATTTGACTTATTGTATTTTACCTTTATTTTCTCATTTTTTTAAAAAGCCATAAATTTTTAGAAAATCGTGCCATAAAAAAATATAATAGGTATAAAATGAAATTTTGTCCTAGTATGATAAAATTTTCTAATTGTTTGAAAACTGCTCGATTTATAAAAGCTTAAGAACCTTCAAGTTACAGAAATTTCTTCATTCTTGGAAAATCGCATAAAAAAATTGTCTCGGGTTTTAAAAATTCACCTAATTTTTAGAAAATAAAGTAAGCAGGAACCTTAGTTTTGATTTTTTTTACATTTTTGAAACATTCAACAGCACTCAAAAAAATAAAAAATAAATTTTATTAAACGTAATAATAAAAAGGCACCATTCACAAAACTAGTAAAATTTATTCAAAAAATAATAATATTTATTGCAAAATAATAATATTTATCGCAAAATTGACAAACTTTATTTTCTATGCAATAAACTTTACCAAATTTCGTGATAAATTTTATTATTTTTTTTTGATAAAAATTGCTAATTTTGCGAATGGTGCCCCGTTATTATTATTTTTGGATAAACTTTATTTTTTTTTTGATAAAATTTATTATTTTTGGATAAAATTTATTTTTTTTGGATAAAATTTATTTTTTTTGAATAAAATTTATAATTTTTTGCAACACTTTCTATTCATTTTTCATTCTCCATTTTTCTCAGTGAGTTTTTAGAAATTATTACAAATTTTGGAAAAATTGTCCAAGTTCTGGGATATCCACTTTCAGAAAAATCAGTCGAGAACACCTTATCCTTGAAAAAATTGGGGCAGCTTTACGAAGTCGTTTGAGTCCACCAATGATTCTACATTTTTACCAACAAATAATTACCATTCCACTATTTAAGGGATTCACTATTTTACACAGGGGCGGCAACTTGGATTCTTTCCATGTACAGCAGAAAAAAATTTCCAATAGTCGAACGGGGTGGGGAGGTCCCCCGCCAATGCCTTGGAGCAAATTTGTACATGTACAGCGAGTTTTCTCATGTACAGCATGCTGTACATGGAATTTGCCCATGTACAGCAAGCGCAGCTCTGCTGTAGTGTAGATGCCGCCAATGATTTTACAAACGCTTTAGATCTCAAAAATTAAAGAAATTCCGATGGAAATTCTATAAAATCGTAGCCACCCTAAATTTCAAAAGAAACAAGGAAGAATAAAAATCCAATACCATCACATCACACACCACACCCCTCAATCGACCACTCAAATGACTCAACTTGTAATATTGTTATCACTCTCTATCGATTCTTATCACTGGGCATATTGTGCGTTATTTCGTATTTTTTTCAGGATTTTAGTAAAAGATTTTCCAATTATTCGTATTCGGTATGTGTTTAGTCTTTAAGTAATATTTTTACTCTAATTTTCAGTGACTAATAATCTATTGTTCCATTTTTATTGATATTTGATTGTAATAGTGAATTTTTAATTGATCTTCCGCGTATGGAATTAAATTACCCCTGAAGAATGTACCATTGAGAAAGACACAAACGACAATCGCCAGTCAAGCTTATACATTCGTTGAAACTAATCATTTGGTGAGTTAAATATTCCATCTGTAATTATTTTTACATCTATTTTTCAATCTATCTAAGTTTATCAATTATCAAGTTTGAAAAATAACAGCACACCGGATGAACGATAATGCATATCTACATCTAGTTACAGAAAGATGATGAACTCGATACATTATGATAATAATCGAAAAATATCTTTTTCCGCATTCAAATCCAATATAAAAACCAGAAACTGCGTTTAAAAAATGTTGATAATGCTGGAAAATCGATATCTTAATGATTTAACGTCAGTTATTTGTACTTTTGTAGGTCATAGAATTCTTTCTACTTTAATTTGCTATACCCATAAGGTTGGTACGTGGTGACATAGTATCATTTGCACATTTCGAGTGCTCGTTTTGGAAAAATTAAATAAACATGGTTTCAGGAGGATGACACTCGTGGCTTACGATGACATACTAAATTCGGGACATAGGTACGAGCATTAAAAGTAAACATATCCTAGTTCCGCTCGTTTGAGGACGGTTTACCAGAAATGTTATCTTAATTGCGGTACATTATGAAGAGCCTAAACGCACGTAGATTCACATGTAGGAAAAACAGTTCACTAAGCTTATGTAAATAAGCAAAATTACACATTTTAGATCAATATATCTGCGAGAGATCAGCGTGGAAATGTGTTACATTCTGTATTGCTTCTGCTGTGTGCTGTGTAATAGGTTCTGGGTTTGCTATACGTGCTGGTCGACACTTAATGGTATTTTCACAAATGGTTTTTTTTTTCAATGTGACAACAAAACCAAGATAATTTATCATAGATTTTTTTTTTCGATAAACGATTTCGTAGCTTGGTGTATGAGTTGGAACTTTCAGCCATTTTGTATAAAGTTAGAAAATAATGAAGTGTCGGTATCGTCATCATCGATTCCCAAAAAAATTTCATCGGTCAGATTCTTACACATTTTTTCAATTAAAAATTATTTCAATTGAAATATCTGTACATAGGTAAATATAATAGTCAGGGTGAGGTTGAAAAAAAAACAATCAAGTACGTCCATTTGCACGCTTCCTGCTCATTAGTTCGTAAGCAATCATCGCAAAATGAATTTAATTTATAGACCAATTTGCCCTTGCATTATGTGATTTTATGTTAACATAGGTGTTGTGAATGTTTCACTTTTAATCGTTAATATATTCCATTTTTCAATCTTTCAACTGCAACCAAACGTGTCGCCATATTTTAAAGCATGACAAAACACCATGAAAAAATTTACACAATTGTGTGGATGTAATAATTATGAAGTCGAAAGGTGGTTTCGATAATTGTTCGAGTGGAGTAATCTCATTTATGTTGATTGGATTTATTGAGGACGATTTTGAGGTACTCGTAGCAATCAGGGGCGTTTTTCTGCCTGTGTGAACAGTTCGGTGCAATTGGACGAGAAAATGACGAAGTATGAAAAAATTCTCATCCAAGGTTTTTTTGGCTTAATTGACTTTGGATACTGATACTACATTAAACAATATACAAGACGTCCTGGCTCTCAAAGTGCGTTGGACACCATTGAGGGGGGGGGAAGGGGTTGAACTCTCTCAAAGTTTGTTTTTTGCTTTCAACTCGACGAAAACGTTATTTTTCAAGAAATTTGGGTGGTTCAACCCTCCCCTCAGGGGTATTTGGCGTCCTTTGGGGGCCAGGACTACAGGGATCGATCCATCAATTACCAAGCAACTCGATTTTTTTTCAAGTCTATATCATTTTCAAATATTTTTCAACCCTAAAATTTTTTTATTTCGAATAAAATTTTTTCTCAACACTGCAATTTTTTCCTCTGATTTTTTTCTCACAAGGGAGCTACCCGAAGTCGGACACGCGGAATGAAAATTTTTTTCACAGGCTTATAGAGCATTACCAAAAACTTCCATAGCCAAAATTTCAGCCCCTAAAGTTGATATGGGGGTGAGCTATGAGAGTTTGAATTTCGAGAAATCGCCTATTACATCGAAAATTTACAAAAATCTAAATAACTCGCGTTCTCATGGCGTTTAGGAGATGGATTTTATACCACGAACTTCCCTCGGTATAGGCCATCTGAAGACGGGATAGTCGTCTAGGTTCGCGTGTAACATCAGGGGGTGGGGGGATTTTCACTCATACATTGGTTGTTATTACAACTTTTCTACATCACGCATAAAAGGTATGAGTGAAAATCCCCCCCCTCCCCCGATGTTAAACTCGAATCTAGGTGACTATCCCATCTTCAGATGGCCTTCCTTCCTGGTATAAAATCAATCTCCTAAACGCCAAAAGAACACGAGTTACATATTTAGATTTTTGTAATTTTTCGGTGTATTAGGCGATTTTTCGAAATTTAAACCCCATAGCTCCCCCCTATATCAACTTTAGGGGCTGAAATTTTGGTTGTGGAAGTATTTGGTGATGCTCTACAAGCCTGTGAAAAAATTTTTTCATTCCGCGTGTCCGACTTCGGGTAGCTCCCTTGTCAGGTCTAAAATTTTCAATTTGAGCAAAAATTTTTTCAACACTGAAATATTTCCCTCTAATTTTTTCTGAAGTCTTACATTTTTTCTATTTCGAATAACATTTTTTCTCAACACTGAAATTTCTCTCTCTGATTTTTGTTCAGGTCTACAATTTTTTAAACACAATTGAAAAAATTGTATACCTCAGAAAAAATTAGAGGAAAAATTTTAGTGTTAAGAAAAAAGTTCATTCGAAATAAAAAAAATCAAGTCCTGAGAAAAAAATTGGAGGGATAAATTTCAGTATTGAGAAAAAATTGAATTCCAAATAAAAAAAATTTAGGGTTGAAAAATATTTGAAAATGATATGGACTTTGAAAAAAATCGAGTAGCTTGATAATTGATGGATCGCATGAGTCAAACAGAAAAGATTCAGTAGTCGTTTGTTACGTAAAGGAACGTTGAAAAAAAAGATTCCTCTTCGATTTCTTTTTCAGTGCTTACGAACTAACCTCTCGTTGTCTACATGCACTGGACTAAAAGTTTTCAAAGTAAATCTCTCTAAAATGAAAAAAAAATGATTTTTGCACTTTTTTTCAAAAGTTACAGTGATGATTGCTAGAAAGTTGTGTCCAGACAACAATATGGTAAAAATTTCACCTTCCAGATCTCTTATTTAACCCTTTCAAAACTTGAATAATTTTCTGAAAATTGGATTATTTTCCAAAATTGGGACGATTTTTTCTATAAAAAGGACTATTTTCCCAGAACTAAAGATTTTTCTGTAACTTGAATTTTTAAAAAAATAGACGATTTTTCAAAACTAAAACAATTTTTTAAAACTTAAGGTACATATCTACCAAAAATCCCATAATTTTGTAAAAATTTCATTATTTCCCGAAAATTAAAAAAAAAATGTTGGTAATCTTTGTGTTTTGTATTCAAAATTGTTTTTTTTTTGGAATCGATGTAGAATTATTTTTAATTTGTTGGATTTTTTTGAAAAGTCAAGGGTATAGAGGAGAAATGACCAAACTTAAAAATTTTTTTTATAATTAAGTTTTTTTTTCTTTTTTTTCAACTTCATTATTTTTGCAACATCTAGAAAAATGAAGTTAGGTATTTGATTTTTTCTGGTTCACTGTCTTGTCCATCGCATTCATCGGGGTCATCTCCGTCTTCATTTCGAACACATACTCAAAATGCATTATGGTAAGTTATTCCAAAAATAATCGCCAAAGTTTTGAGTTTCTTCCCTTCCCCCTCCGAGCCATCATTCATTTTAAATCAAAAAGATGCAAATCGAAATTATGAGTTTTGTCTGTGCCTTTCCAGAGCTCCTTTTGGTTTTTCATAGAAAACAATCTCGAGATCGTATTTGGTATGCCAAAACACCTAATTTTTGACACCAACTATGAAAATTTTCAAAATTTTGAATTTTGCCCTCCCCCCACCCCTCTGACTGACAAATTGTTTTTGAATCCGTACGACGCGAAGAAATGTTTCGTGTCACCATTAATTATTAACATCACGTTCAAAGCGCCTCTTCTTTCCCAAAGCTTGATTTTTTAAATGTAATATTCAATAACCTCCCTCATAATTAACCGTAGGGGCTGAAATTTTCGGGGTGGCTTTTCTTGGAAATGTCCTACTAGCGTGTATAGAAAAATTATTCTTCACTGGTATAATTTTGGGTATCTTCAGCTTCGGGTGTTTGTGAAAACAAATGAACGTTTCTGATTGGAGATTACACGTAGAACATGATTGTTCATAAAAATTTTTCCAATTTAAGCGTTATTTGAGAAGATATTCACAAAAGTTTCGATTATTTCAAAAAATACTGTAAATTTTTGAAAAATGGGTGTTTTTATCCTTAATTTTTGGCCAAAGAAATGAGTGTTTTTGGAAAAAAAAATGATTTTTTTTGGTAGGCAATTACTTGTAGGACATGATTGTTCATAACCATTTTCCAATTTTGAGACTTATTTGAGAAGATATTCACGAAAAACCGGTTTTCCTCAAGCATCCCCTGGAGTTTGCGGAGGGTTCCTGGGGTGTCCATTTTAGTATGTGGTTTAGTGGACCATTACAAACATAAAACACGAAAAAAGATCGGGATTAAATTTTTGGAGGGTTTGATACATTTTTTCTCTTATATACTTATTATTATGTTTTGAATAATTGTCACGAAGTCCACATAATGTTCTATTTTAATTTTGCTTATTTTACACTTTTTCGTTGTTATAGAAGATTAAATTCATTCCCATCGTGTTTACACGTTATCGACGTATCTTTTCATTACGTTCTTCTTACATATTATGTATTAAGAAAGTGTTTATGTTGCAAATTCTCTCGTATGTACTTTTCTGCCGTCTCATTTTAACTTGCTTGCATTAATAATGTCGACACATGATTATTTTCAGAATTGATTCAATATTATTCAATTTTTTTTATGGGATTTCAGATTAGAAATTTTTTGAACTAAAATAGGGAAAAAATTTTTACAGATGATTTTAAAAATTATTTAGTTATTGAGGGCATATGTTGGGAAAATTTAAACGGGGAAACGTTGCGGAAATGTAAACAAGAAGTTTTAGTACCATTATTGGCATCTAATTTTTATCACCATGCTATTTTACAATGGTCCTTGAAAATATCAGTTTTAAATTTGTTTTCAAAATTCAGTAAAAAATGAAAAAAATTTCTCTGAAATAATTTTTCCCAATTTTGAAAAAATTGCCTAATCGGGGATTGAAGACAGAAAATCGCCGCTGATGATTTTAATAGGTTAAAATATTCGAGGTAACATTATTTCAGGAGAGATTATTTTTTGGAAATTTTTTTGCTGATCATTGAAACCCCATTTTAAAAATAATTTTTTTAAGGACTCCTGAAAAGTAGGATGATGATGAAAAATGGGTGCCAATGGTATTTTAGGGTAATGATGTGTTTTTTTTAAATTTCCAATAATTATTTTCAACTTTTCAAAATTTTTTGAGCATAGTCGTATTTTAAGATCCGGTGGGGAGAGGTAAATGAAATTTCTATCATGTGGTTGACAGTCATTCGCTAAAAGTAATTACTGAGGAAAGAAATCAAAGAATGAAAAATACCAAGTTCAAAAATCATA
Source organism: Pseudococcus viburni (assembly GCA_033439095.1). Taxonomy (NCBI): domain Eukaryota; kingdom Metazoa; phylum Arthropoda; class Insecta; order Hemiptera; family Pseudococcidae; genus Pseudococcus; species Pseudococcus viburni. Next base: position 719,580 of record JAVBJF010000161.1, read on the forward strand.
ACGTATAAAACATTAAAAGCGAAAATTTTGTAAAATTAAAATGAAAAAATTACATTCTTTTGAGGTATCTACATCACAAGTAACAGAAAAAATTTTATCTCGGACGCACGTAAGGGTAAAAATTTTAGAAAATTGAAAATCTGATTCAAAAAAAATATTTTGAGAACTTTTATTCACACTTAAATTGGAAAATAAAATGATTCGAGGGGAACGAGGGAAAAATTTTTCAGAAAATGGGAATTTCGAATAAAAATAAAACATCCTGAGAAAAAAACACTAAAGAAATCCGATGCCTAAGAAGAAAATTTATGCGAACATTTTAGAAAGAATTTATTTTAAATAGAAAATAGAGCATTTTGAAAAAATTTCTCATGAGTTTTGAACAACTATTTTCCTATTTTCCTAATATTTTGGCAGAATTTCTCAATTTCTCGTCAAATATTCCAACTTTTTGTACTTACTGTTTTTTGTCAATAGATACAAATGCCATGAAATTTGTTCAAAATATCTATATTTTTTATACTTAAAATTTCGATTTTCTGAGATTTTCATCCTACTATTTAAATTTTTTTACGATAAATATTGGTTAAAAAAATTCATAAAGTTCGTTCTCAGAGTCTTTTCTTGGTTTTTAAAATTTTTGTACGTTTTTTTCGGGCAATTTTTTTAAAATTACACGTTTATAAAGAATTTGGAATAAACATTTTGAGGAGATCCTTTGAAAAAATTGAAATATTTCAGTTCTAAAAATATTAGGAAGGAGGGTGTATGTTCATACTTTTTTTTCAAAACTCAATTTATGAAATCCGTTTAAAAAGTACTGATTAAGTCCTACTTTTTGATTTTGAAAATTTGTTAAACACCTTGTTACTGGATAATTTTTTTTTCAATTTTTCAAACTCAAAAATCTCGCTTCTGCGAAAAATACTCCCTTGGCTGTGCCTCTTAATATATGTACATACATTTTTTTCATGGAAAAAATTTTTAGCTTTTGGTGGTGGAGAGGAAGGAGATATCGAAAACTGCAATTATTCACACATTATAACAAAATTGTAGATTGCAAATTTTAATGTCCAATAAAAATTTCACATGTGTTTGAATCATACATACATTTCCTTTTTTATTATCTTTAAAATACCTACGTCAAATTGTATTGCACATATGTACAATACATTTTAAATAAAAAACCTCTAAATCAGGAATAATAACGAACGTATGTGTATTTTTATCAATATTACGAAGATTCAATGTCAATGTTATAATTTTATCAAATAAAACGTATATCCTCGAGAAGATATCAAATAGTACACCTACTCGCAACCCTATAACACACTTATTACTTTCAACCGCTTTCAATTCTCCTGCTGTCCTGTTTTGAACTAATATTTTGCTGTTATGGAAACCTTTGTTGCTTCAATAGTTCCGCCTGGTCAATTGACACACATTATTAAATAATTACAAGCGTATTGCGATAATAATGGTGGAAAAGCTTACCGTGTACCTAAATACCTAGTTATTGGATTTATACAAGGAGTCCTAACTTTGATTGGAGGGAAAAAATGTAGTGTAAGACAGCACGACACGCTGACACGAATAAAAAAATATCAATCACGTTACGGTGGATCACAAAAATGTGAAAGTTTTTCAATTTTGAATTGAAACGCGCCCGTATAAAATTTTAGATCCTTACAATCATACACAACGGAGTTATGGGGCTCCAAATGAAGGCCATTTTCAATAAAAAATGTGTATTTTAGTGTTTTTCACCCCTCCGCTCTTCCCCATCCAGTTAAACCCTGTAAAAACGAGTCATTATGAACACTGAAAATCTAATCCGGGATTTTTTTTCTTAATTTACGAGGGAAGAAAAATATAACGAGTGATTTTGACAGAAAAATTTCTCCTTTCTAATAGTTCAATTTTTATATGAAACTTCAGTTTAAAACAAAATTACGAAAACAGTTTCAAACTGTCAAATTGACGAAAAAAAAACTCCGAAGCACTCTCTGATTTGAACAAAATTATGTACAACTAAAAAAAAACAATTCTAAATTAGCTGTCGAAGTCAATTTTTCAATTTTTGGTGAATTTTTGACGATGAAATTTTGAATTACAAGATCTAAAGATTGTCGAAGTTTCAAAAATTTCCCAATCTCGAAATTGAAAAATTTCCAAGCTCAAAAAATTTCTGGATTATCTAATCTCATGTGGAAAAATTTATAAAATTTCCACATTGAGTTTTCTTGAATCTAAAGCCATTTCAATAGGAATTCTGGATTCCAAAATTTTTAGATTTAGGAAAAATGTAAGTTTTAGATGTTTTGATTTAGAACATTTCTGAACCTTTTGTATTGCAAAAATTTCCAAATTAAATAAATTTGAAATTATAACAAATTCCTAAGTGTTCTAAACTCTAAATTCATCAAATTTCTGAATTTTACGTAAATATTTTTGCATTTCAAAACTTTTTTAAATCCTAAAAATTTCTTAGTGCAAAAAGTTTTGTAATTTTTAAAAATTCCTGGATTATCTAAAATTCCACAATTTTTTGGATTTTGGAGTTTCTAGATTAAAATTTCTGGATTCTAGAAAAAATATTTGAATTAAAAATTTTTAGAATTTCAAAAATGATTTCTGGATTTTAAAAATTTCTATTGTTTGAAAATTTCTGAACTCTAAAAATTTAACGATTTTCTAGATTTTAAAAATCGCTTGTGTTAAAAATTTTGGATTTCAAAAATTTCCAAGTTCAAAAAATTTCTGAATTGCGAACAATTTTTGGATGTTTTCAAGTTGAAGTTTATGATTATTCGTAAAGTTTGAAATTTCTGAAAAAAATATCTGGATTTTAACATTTTCTAGAACTCTAATTTCTGCATTCCTTATAATTAGGGAACGGAATTTTATGCACCTAAAAACTGAAAATATGCGCATATTATATGCATTTTTTTTGCTCAAAATATGTATGCAAAAATATGCAGAAATATGCAACAATGATACCATCCCTGAAAAAAAAGAGTACCTATAATTCGTCATTGGGGGGGGGGGGGTCCATTTTCTATGACATTTTCATAATTTCATAATTTTCTAATCAAAAATTCTCTAAAATTGGGGAAATTTTTAAATTTGCAGAAATAGAGCGTAGAAACGTTCAAATATGCTGAAATATGCACTTTTTATGGCTGAAATATGCAAAATATGCAAAATGATAAGAGGCTCATTTCTCAGAAAATTTTATATCACTGTAATTTTTATATTTCAAAGTTTTACTTATAGAGTTTGAATATTTCTGGAATTTCTTCATTTCAAAAATTTCAGAATCATCAACATTTCTGGTTGTTCTAAATTCCAAATTTATAGAATTTCTATTCTGAAACAAAAGTTTTGGAATTTCTAGATTTAAAAAAAAAATTATTTTCTGGAATCCTAAATTTTCTAATTAAAAAAGTTTGCGATTTCTGGATTTAAAAAAAATTCTTGATTTTCTAGTCTCCAAACATTTATGAAATTTCCTTTCACCGAGTAAAATTTCCAAAATCCAGGAAAGTGTTACTGTCCAAGCTCCGGGAGTCGGTTCAAAAAATGTGAGCCTAGATATAAAAACCATCCTTAGGTGTCAAAAATTGTTTTTTGAGTTGAGGTTCCCTCTTGATTCTACTTCTTCTGAAAGACCCAAAATCAGTGTCAACTCAAAAACCAAATTTTGGCATCTAAGGGTGGTTCTTACATCCAGGCTCACAAATGAATTTTTTGAAATTGTATAATATGTAATAGTGATGGAAGGAAAATTCCTTTTCTCACCAGGATCCCGGATCCGTAACTATAGATTTCGAATCTGGTATTTTGTCTCTAATTAAAATTTCAGCACCTGAAATCTATTGCGGGTTAGCGAATTTCCTAACAAGGGACCTACCCGAGGTCTGACACCACAAAAACAAGAATTTTTTACAGGCGTGTAAAGCATCACAAAAAACTTCTGCAACCAAAATTTCAGACCCCAGATCCGCCTGGGGGGTATGGGGTTTGAATTTTGAAAAATCGCCTGATATGTACTAAACGTCATAAATTGCGGAGTTATTCTAATTTTTCTATTTCTCACAAGTAAGGCATGAGTGAAAATTCATCCGCAAAGTGTTGCATGCGGATCCAGGCAACTATCACACCTTCAAACGCCCTATACCGAGGATAGTTCGTGGTAAAAATCTATCTCCGAAATGCCATATAAAGGCGAGTTTATTTAGATTTTTGCAATTTTTTCGGTGTATTAGAAAATTTTTCGAAATCCAAACCCCCATAACTCTCCCCCCCCCCAGTCAACTCTGGGGGCTGAAATTTTGGCTGCGGAAGTTTTTTGCGATGCTCTACAAGCCTGTAAAAAATATTTGTTTTGGGCGTATCAGACCTCGGGTAGGTCCCTTGTATAAGATTTAAACTTTTCGAATTTTTAAAATTTCCTCAATACAAAATTGAAATTTTTGAAATTTGTAAAAAATCGAAAATCAACGTCAGCAACTTGAAGTTGTAGGGGGAGGGGTTGATGTGCTCTTTTACGTTATTCAATTTTCATTTCAATTGTAGAGCCCAGATTAAGGTTTCTTATCAAGGTGTAGACTTCGGTAAGAGAAAGAAAATTGCTGAAGTGTTCATATGGCCCAATTTAAAAAATGAAGCAGCCTCAAAAATATATTTAAAGTTAACCAAAAATTATTCAAAAAATTATCAAATTTTAAATATCTATTAATTTTTTGGCTTGAGCTCTACAACTTGGCCCAGCTTTTCATCTAAAACAAACGAAAAAATTTTCTAAAAAATTCCAGTTTCTCATCTACATAGAAAATATCTCAGCATCCTTCAATTTTGAAAAAATTCGTAGGTACCTATTATAAAATTTGGTTCATCCCACCGCTAGATTTCTTCCCCCAATCGAAATTGGGACAGCATGTATACCTATTTCGTTTTTACAATTCTTCGAACCCGTAATACTTCAAAGATAAGATAGTATTGGCATATTGATAACGTACAAATAATACATAACTCACGTCGACTAATTGAAAATTAGTAACCTAGCACGAATTTTATCTATTTACATGTCGAGTGATTCAGGTGTCTCATACCCGGGACTTACGATTATTATCTGTAACCTTGAAATTAACGAATTATTAGTATTTGCAATTTCCACTTAAACAGAATGTGCAAACAAATTTTCGCAAATTTAAAAATCTTCAAAAATTGATAGTCTTTGCTGCCTACACAATTATGAATTTTTTCATCGCATATTCAATTCAAGTTCACCAACGAATATATTTTATCGATGATGTACTCGAGGGAAATTATTAGCTCGACGTATAATGGTTTTTGTTTATCTTTTATTTTTTTCGCATCACCACATATATTGTATACACTTCCCACATAAAACTGGTAGCTTTATCGCCACCATGAGCCAATATACAAAGAGCTGCTTCACTTTAAAATTTAAATACGCTTTGGTCGTTTCCCTATTCCCTAAAACTTTAATCGACTTCATAATACACCTCTTTTTAAATTTTCCAGCTCGAGTAAGTTGTAAAAGTTGGGAAGTGATAATTTTTACATTTTTAACTACAGGCCTGTATTTTTTATCTTTCGGTATGCGAGCTTTTTTGAATAACGGTTCGTAAAAATAAATTAACGATGGAAAACAATTTGATAGCGTAATAAAATTTTTTTGCCAAAGATTAAGCAGCTATATTGCTTAGGTAATTAAGTTACCCGAATTATAAACTTATCTAGCCGATGGCTCGTCTACCGACCAAATTCTAATCCCGAGGAAAAAGTACCTTTTGAATAAATAATGAAATTTTCAAACATCGTATTGAAGGTCCGGATGAAAATAGCGAATTTCCCAATTGCTCCGAGGTGTTTTCGTAATTTTCTACCTTTTACGTTCAGCTCTCTATTATTCCCGAGCTTATTCGAAATTCAAATATGTTGGCAGATTGAGTTTCGCAATTTTCTGCAGATGGGTACTTTTCAGAAGACTTTTCACCGAACGATAGAAAATTAATCTACGTTCGAGTGTATAGAAAAAAGCACAATTGAAATATTAAATTTTCCAAACGAGGATTAATTTTCACTGGTGAAATGAATTTCGTTTATAAATTCGATTTTTCGGGACACTTGATTAGAAAACTGGATCGATTCGATTACTTACTCAGAATTTGGCTCTGGGCGACTCCTCTGAGCACTGGAATCTAGACGAGGAAATCCGGTGAGCTCGAAAATTACGATGTAATCGGAACGGAGCACGATTTCGGACGAAATATCGCGGTTTACGTCGCGATGCCTTCAACACTCATAGCACGACAGAGCTGTACGTAGCCGTCGCGGTAACAGCTAAAAAAGTAACCGTAGTCGGACGTACCCTAAGATTGGCGAACGTCGCAGCGGGCCGCGAATTACGCAGGCGTCGATCAATGCACCCCGAACCCTTTGTTCCAGCTTTACTCATCTGTTACTTGGTACAAATTTATAAAGCTTGAGCCGCGTTCCGCGTTAGCATTATTTTCAAAACAGTCCGAGACCTAGAATTAGGAGCCCTGCGACTGAGAGAACTGCGAGTGCCAGCGTGCGAGTCATCAGGGCGTTGGTTTTGAACTTGTGAACTTTCGAGGTGTGAAAATATTTCTAGTCGGCCAAATTTTTCAATGAGTTAATGGTATGGAAATAATTTCTCATGCGGTTAATTCGTGTCATTTTTTACCATTTTGTTGCAATTTTACCCCGGCGCCTTTAGTAGCGTGTAATTAAAGAGGTAATTGACCGATTACGTGGAGAGCTGTGGTATTCTGCGTTAAACGGTCGGGAGTCGAGTTGCATAAATGTGCCTTTGCAGAGTATCGAATTACGTGTCATTTGAGTATGGGATGAGTTAATTGTCATGTAAGGTAGAATTAAAGGATTAGCAATTGCGAGGCTTTGAGTCGATTTCAGGATGAGAGGGTTTGCTATTTGAGATAATTGATTCGAGGTTTTTTTTCTAGAATACTGATCTTGGTGAAGGTTTGAGTCGATTTTTTTTATCGTTTTCGTGATATGTATGCCTATCAATAATTTAAGAATTGATTAAACCTATTTCCTAATCTATTTATCGCTAATGAACCGACGATAAGAATTTTCCATCATAATGTGAAAATTGCCTACGATCGCTGGTGGATTTAATCGTGTTCCTATTGTGTAATGGCTCAGAAAAAAAAATTGTGGTTTCAAACTTGAGGTATGATAGTTTCAAAGAATTATACTCCATTTTTTCAAAGAAAAGTTATTTACTTGCTCGTAAAAGACTTGAAAAATGAAAAAAATAGATGTTTTATATTGATATAAATTCAAGAAAAAGACTCGGCACTGCGTGGAATTTGCAAACTACGAGTCCAACTGGCAAAAAATGTTCATTGAGGGTGCTTCTTTGCAGTAAAAAAAAAATCAGTCGACTTTTTAGGTGTATGGGTTTCATAGACTCGAAAAAACGTATTTTGGATTTTTGCCCTTGCACAATAGAGGGCTGGAGCCTAAAACCACCGTTTTCCCCGTTTTTTAAAGACCTGGATAAAAAATTTTCTCACAGACTGGTAGCAGACACTCCCCTCACTCCAAATCTATGTCAACTTCCTTGGGCAACGTGCTCAATGGAGTGTTAGAGTCCCTGATGTGCGATTTTTTTGTGAAATTTGGCCATTTTTGGCTCAATAATGGCTCCATAGGCGTCATTAATGGCCGTCGGGACAAAAAAAACCACCTCAACACGTACATGGATTCATTTCATACCTATTAAGCCAAAGTTTATGGAAAACGGTTGGAACATCAAGTTGTGGTAAATTTTTCAAGTTGAGAAAACTCATCATTTTTGTCCACTATTGTCAAAACTGAATTACCAAAAAAAAAATTCGAAACTGGGGTTGCGACCTATCAAAAATGGGTTAAAATTTCATGAGCAGTACAGAAATATTAATGGAAGTATAATTTGAACATTTTTGAGCAATTTTGAGCTCAAAATCAGATCAATTTTTAAGTATTTTCAGAAAATTGACGTGTGAGAAAATGGGATGGAATTTCACCGAAAATTTGGAAATTTTGACTAAAATTTTTTTTGAGCAATTTTGAGAATTATGAGTACAGCCTAATTTTTGAGGATATTTAAATAATTGACATTTGACCTATCAAAATGAGTTAAAATTTCAAGAGAAGCACAAACATAATAGTGAAAATGTAATTTGAACACTTTTGAGTAATTTTGGGCCCAAAATTAGGTCAATTTCAAAGTATTTTCCGAAAATTGACTTGTGACCTATGAAAACGAAGTAGAATTTTACTAAAAATTTGAAAATGCCGACCAAAATTATTTTGAGCAATTTTGAGAATTTTGAGCACAGATCAATTTTTGAGTATTTTTGAATAATTGACTTTTGACGTATCAAAATGGGTTAAAATTTCACGAACAGCACAAAAATAATGGTGAAAGCGTAATTTCAGCATTTTTGAGTAATTTTGGGCCCAAAATTGGGTCAATTTCAAAGTATTTTCCGAAAATTGACATGTGATCCAACCATGGAAATGGTGTAGAATTTAACAAGAAACTTGATAATGTTGACCAAATTTTTTTTACATTTTCATTAATATCTGTATGCTGCTCGTAAAATTTAAACCTATTTTGATTGGTCGCAACCCCATTTTCCGAATTATTTTTGGTAATTCCGTTTTGACAAAAGTGAGCGAAAATGATGCGTTCTCTCAACTTAAAAAATTGACCACATCCTATTATGCCGACCATTTTCCCTAAATGTTGACTTAATGGGTATGAAATGAATCCATGTGCGTGTTTAGGTGTTTTTTTTTGTCCCGCAAACCATAAATGACGTCTATAAAGCCATTATTGAGCCAAAAATGGTCAAATTTCACAAAAAATTGCACATTAAAGACGCCGCCGACACTCCATTGTGCGCGTTGCCCAAGAAAGTTGACATAATTTAGGGCGAGGGGAATGTTCGCTACCAGTTTGTGAAAAATTTTTTTTGTCCAGGTCAAATTAAAAAAATGGGAGAAAATACCTTGAAAATTTATTTAAAACCTGTTGTTTTTTTTGGAAACAACGTATTGATACAAATGCTCTGGACTATTATCACGTGACAAAATTTAAAATTCTTCTCTCCTTCTCATGTTTCATAAATATTATGCATAACAAGTCTGGAAAACTTGGAAAAATTAATCTAGAAAATTTTAAAAAATCAGGGAAAATCATCTCTGAAATATTGTTGACACCCTGTTTTTAAAAGAAGTAATTTTTGAATGCTCTTGAATTTTTGAAAAAATCGTCCAAATTTTGGGATTAAGATTTCGCAAGGGTTGAAAATCATTCGCAGTTATTAGCGAATTGTCCTAGTTCTGGGAAATTTCACAGTTTTTGAAAAATTCTCCAGGTTACGAAAAAAATCGTTCAAGATTTGCAAAATTATCCGATTTTAAGAAAATCGTCCACATTTAACAATTTTTGAAAAACGATTTTTTTCAAATTTATTATTTTTTTTATATTGATCTAATTTTATTAAATTTTGAAAATTGATTTTTTTAAATTTTGAGGTTGTTAGGTTTGGGCAAAATTTTTTGATTCATTTGAAAACTCATTTTTCAGTTTTGAGAATTTTTGTTTTGCCCATTTTTTTGGAAAACTCTCCAATTTTCGAAAAAATTTTGGTGCAACTTTTAGAAAATTACATACTTATATGCAATTTTGAAAAAATCCTCAAATTTTGAAATATATTTTAATTTTTTCAAAAATCGTTCAATTTTTTATAAATCGTAGTACATGTTAGAAAATCATGAAATTCTTAGAAAATTGTCCCAATTTTGGAAAATTTTCTCATTTTTTAAAAATCGTGCGAGTTTTGGGAAAATTCATTAATTTTTAGAAAATAGCCCAGGTTATGGAAGAAATCGTCCTTGTTTTAGGAAATCGTACAAATTTTCAAAAATTTTACAATTTTTAGAAAATTGCACGAATTTTGGAAAATTCTCTAGTTCTTGCAAAATTATCACATTTTGGAAAAATCGTCCGGACTGCGCAGTTGAAAAAAATCGGAACAGTGAATTGTTTTAGTCTGGCTCTGCCAATACATACAATGGTCTATAATCTTCTAAAATCAGAATTATTGTATAGTTAAGGAGGTAATATCACCTCCTTTTAAGCGGATTTTCTCAGAAGGAGAAATGAGAAAACCGGCTAATACAGGATGTTCCATGAATCGTCTGCCAAACATATTTTTTTGGATATAACCGGGTACCACTAAAAAAAAACTTGCGATGAACATGTTGTCTATTTTAAAAATTGAAGGGGCAAATACTGCTTCTAAAAAAATAACGTCAAAAAATTTTTTCAACCATGGGAATGGATAGTACATTTAAAACTAAGTAAATTTTCACTTCATGAGTTTTTGCCTATCTTTAAAATTGAAGGGGCTACAAAAGAAATTGTTTAAAAAAATTCTCAAAAAATTAACTGATCAAGGGGATGGATAGTACATTGAAAACTAAAGAAATTTTGTTCTGTACACTTTTTGCCTAACATCGAAAATGAAGGGACTAAGGGTCATTAAAAACTGAGAAAATCTGAAAATTTTTTGAAGCCCATTTATTCTGAGTGACCCGTAACTCCTTCATTTTTGATGTTGGACAAAAAGTTCACAGAACAAAATTTCTTTAGTTTTCAACGTACTATCCATCCCCTTGATCAGTTAATTTTTTGAGAATTTTTTTTGAACAATTTCTTTTGTAGCTTCTTCAATTTTAAAGATAGGCAAAAAGTGATGAAGTAAAAATTTGCTCAGTTTTCAAAGTAGTATCCATTACAATGGTTGAAAAAATTTTTAACGTAATTTTTTTAGAAGCATCATTTGCCCCTCCAATTTTTAAAATAAGCAACATGTTCATCTCAAGTTTTTTTCAGTGGTACCCGGTTATATCCAAAAAAATATGTTTGGCAGACGATTCATGGAACACCCTGTATGGTCGGTAGAGAGTTTGAACGAGTGCATGCACGAGTAGGGGTTTTTATTATTTAAAGTTTTCGATAAAATTTCGATAATGCCTTGTATAATTGAGTCATTATCTGAAGTTCATCGAAATCAATCGTTCTCGGTAACTTTCGTTTTATAACAAGAATAATGATGACTAATATACCTACGAGAAATTTTCAATTTTATCGAAAAAACTTCTCTTCCTTGCCCCTCCTCCCATTAATTTTCCCTTTCAGAATTGATTGGTTCACAAAAAAATGAAGAACTGATAACTCCGATGAAATCCTCTTCTTTTTCTCCTCCTTCCCTCAAAAAAATCTCTAAAAATTGAAAAAAAAACTATTTTAAAATTCATTAGATATCATTTAGTACTTATACTTACCACATGTTTCGAATACCTACTTACTGTTAGCCACGAGGATGTGAACAAGGAGTCTTTAAATAGGCCAATAGGTAGATACAAAATATACGTAAAAATTAACTAAAAAGTCTTGTTCGAGTTCAAGCAAAAAAAAGAATGAAAATTTTGAGAAATATTTACAATTTATGAAAAAATTAGATTAAATTTTTTCTTTTATGTAATATTATAAAAGAGAACCCCCCCTGCTTCTCTTTCTACAATCCAAATTCTGTATTTCATATTCCGCATAAATTTCGATTTTATATTTGTGCAGATTGGAATTTTCCTTATAATGGCTCTTGAACTGAACGATGTTCGTACAAAGCTGAGAATTAGGGTGCTAGTGTATTGACTGTAAAACCCACGTGCCATAAATAACCTATCGAATTACAAAACGTTGATTTTTCTATACCGCATTGTTTTTGCTTGTTGAGTTATTCGCATGTATACGATCGGTCTCCCTTTCTATTGCTCTCTTCTTATAATCGACGAGTATTCCACTCGTATTGCCTCGGAATAATTCACCAAAGGGGCTATGAAAATTAAAATCGACGCTAGAACGTACCTAATTATAGCCTACCGGAAATTATTTTCAAAATATAGAATAAAATTTTAATATATTACCTTCTTGAACTTTTTAATGCGCCGAATTAACATCACTGGTGGTGAAAACAATGTAAGGAAAAAAATTTAAGTACGCGACTGTCAACTTATTTTTTCTTTACGAGTTAAATTTTTTGTACGCCGTCGTACGATAATACTCGTGTTATTTTATCAACGAAATTTCTTTCTATGATTTTTTTTTAAATTTCAACAAAAAACCGCGAATTATTTAATTCATCAGGATCATTTTTTCGAAGAAAGTTTACGAAAAACATCACGTTTTTTGGCTGGTCGGATATTTTTATTTTTATCCTCGAGTTATTACGATGTACGAGGGCGTAATTTTTTCATAAGTTTATTTCGAGAATTCATCGATGAAATTATATTCTTGGAACAACGTATGGGGAATTCCCTTCGTATAAATTTCGTTGTGTAATTCGAGAGGAAAAATTGATTTTGAGAAGAATATGTACAAAAGTACTCAAACAATTTATTTGACATTCATGTAGAAAAATTTCACAGTATAAAAAAACACTCACACAAAATTATACATCAATAACAAAAAAAGAAAAAATGAAAAAAATTAAATAACCTCGTAGTAACAAAACAAAGTAACAAATATACCAGTCGGTTTTGATAGGTGGATGTAGCTAATGAATGTAAAAAATAGTTATCACAATCTGTTTCTAAATATAAAATTCGTTCTCGGCGCCGGAGCCAATAAAAACTCGAATTCTAATTCCAGTTCGCCGTTGAAATCGATTTCATAATTTTGTATTATCTGCGAATAGAACATGGACGAGGAGTTGATTATTTGGCGTATTCTTAACAAGCTATAGATTTTTATATAAAATTCATGGTAATTTTTCGGTACCTGAGCCAATACCACTTGTAATTCCAACTCGACGAATCGTTTACCAGGACACATGCGTCGACCGTATCCAAAAGGGATTACTAAACATGAAAATTTATGATTCACATCGTCCAGCCATCGTTCTGGTATAAATTCGGTGGCGTTTTGAAAATTTGATTCCTTCAAACAGGCTAACCACGTGTGACATAGAACTACCGACTGAAATCGAAATTAAAGTATAAATTAGTATAATTTCTAGAATTTATTCGAAGGTCTATTCCATACTGAAACAGACCAAAAATAAAGTCGGGTCTTCCGATTTCTCTCAATTTTTTTTTACGAGTTCCTCTTGGCGGTCTATTCACAAAACCAAGATTATTTATTTTCCAACTCTCAAGTGAGCGGGGAGACAGACCTCGAAATTTTTATGCAATTGCGATTTTTAGCCAAATTACCCAACTTTGAAGGTTCATATCTCGAGATAGGTTGTACTTGGTTGAAAACTGTTTGCAGGGTCTGAAAGATAATTAATAGGAGATTCGAAAATAGTAATCACATTTTGGAAAGCTTAAAGTTGAACATTGGTGGTGAAAGCCCAAACTTCATGATAAGAACAAAAGATGAAAGCTACCATTTAAAAATCTGAAAAAATTACTGTGAGTAGGCCTTTTTACCCTTTTTTCAACCAACAAATTTTCAAGATGGGATCTCTAGACCCTTGGAGGGTACAGGGGTTCATAATTTTGACCAAAATTCAAAAAAATCGAAAAAGTAAAGTAACACATCGATTACTACTAATTCGAAGGCGCTGATTTTGAATATGCACTCAGTTTTTTCATTCGACCCCTCTGAACCCCGCTATTATCATCCTTGAAAAGGTCAAAATTCATAAAAATGAAAAATAACGTGTGACCTGTCTTTTGTTAGGGGTTTGAGGGCGCTGAGTTTGAAAATTTGCTTATTTTTTGGATTTGGCCCTTCAGTGCCTCTCTAGCCCCCAATTTTGGGGAAAAATATGTTGAGAAAAGAAAATATCACGTGGCATATCGATTCTAACTAATTTGAGGGCGTAAAATTCGAATATCGACATACTTTTTGTTTCGACCCCCTCCTCGCAATTTTTTGAAATATTCAATTCCGTAAGTTTTGATCACCGAAGACTGGAGGAAGGGGTCAGTTGGAGCACGGGGAGGGAGTCCGATCAAAAAGTAAGTCGATATTCGAATTTTACGCCCTCAAATATCGATATGCCACACGCTATTTTTGTTTCTCAAAATAGTTTTCCCCAAAATTAGGGGCAAGAGGGGCACTAAAGAGTCAAATCCAAAAAATAATGAAATTTTCAAACTCAGCGCCCTCCAAAACTTAACAAACGACAGATCACACGTAATTTTTCATTTTTTTTTCAATTTTGGCCCTATCAAGGAGACTAATAGCGGGGTTCAAAGGGGTCGAATGAAAAAACTGAGTGTATATTCAAAATCAGCGTTTTTCTTTACTTTTTCGATTTTTTTGAATTGTAGTCAAAATTGTGGACCTCTGTACCCCCCGGGGGTCTGGAGATCACACCTTGAAAGTTTGTTGGTTGAAAGGGGGGTAAAAAGGGCTACTCACAGTAATTTTTTCAGATTTTTAAATGGTAGCTTTCATCGTTTGTTCTTATCATGAAAGTTGGGCTTTCACCACCATAGCTGAACTTTGAGCTTTTCAAAATGTGATTACTATTTTTGAATCTCCTATTAATTATCTTTCAGACCCCTCAAACAATTTTTCCCCAAGTACAACCTATCTCGAGATATGAGCCTTCAACGTTGGGTAATTTGGCTAAAAATCGCAATTGCATAAAAATTTTGAGGCCTGTCTCCCCGCCCCCTTGAGATTTAAAAAATGAATGATCGTGGTTTTTTGAATAGACCACTAAGAGGAACTCGTAAAAAAAATTGAGTGAAATCTGATGACCGACTTCATTTTTGGTCTGTTTTAGTATGGAACAGCTCCGTAGTGTTTATGAATAAAAAATGTCGAATCGAATCATTTAAGGATGTTAAATATTATTCTCGAATTTGGTCATCAATTGAATTTTTCTCGAGAAATAACAAATATCAAACTCGAATGCAATCTTGAATTAAAATATGTATAAAGAAGATGCTTACTCCTGGTGGCAAATTAAACCCATTAATATCAGTCTTGTGTTCCAAAATTCTGGCTACACATGTCGTCGTTGGTAGCAATCTAAAGTAAAATTTATTACATTACTAATGCATGAAAATTTCATCACTAGCTTATTATACTGCATTTATCTCCCAATGTTTACCTAAACGCTTCCATGATACAAGCTCGTAAATATACTGCTCCGCGTAAAGCTTCCATGGTTATAGGACCGTTGGTGGGTATTATGCTTTCGATTTCTTGGTATAACTTTTTTTGCACGTCGGGATGTTTGGCAACTAAGTATAATAAAAATACCAGCGTGTTTCCTAGCTGTAAAAGAGAAAATTGTTTTAAATCCGCGTCCTTCCGTTTGGAAGTATTTATGATGAAAAAAAACATAAAAATTATCAAAAATGTAAATTATGGTACCTAGATAGGTAGTTGAAATTTAAAAAAAATAGGTATCTAGGCCATTGTAAAAGCGATTGGCTCTATTAAAAAGAATTTATGTACAAATGTACCAAGTTTTACATTTTGACCAATTTTAAAGTTTTTTAAGTGTTTCGTGAAGATTTCGATAATTTTTGCATTTTAAACTTTTTTAATATTATTTTTTTCGATATTTTTCATCTTATTTTTAAAACGTTGAACCATTTTTCACATTTTCGACGTTTTCACGATTTTTCAACCCATTTTTATCATTTTTATTGAATTTTGTGGACATGTACAATTTTTTTCTAAACTGATTACAAATGAAATTTCAACTTTTTTAACGGTTTTGCAAATACGAATTTTTGTAGAATTTTTAAATGGAAATTTTTAGTTGATACGGAACTGTTTGGGATGAAATATCAAAAATTTTATTCATTTTAATAACAGTTCGTCAATTTTGATAAACATTTTTTTGTTTTGGGTAGAAATGTCTAACATTATGTTCATTTTCATTTCAGATTACGAATCAAAATTTCAAAGAAATTAATTTTTTTTGCCATTTTGAAATGGTGGGCGAGGGGGGGGGGGTCATGATGTCACCGGCGAAAAATGAAAAATTCTCTTTTTTCTGTTTCTTGACTTGGAGTGTAAATTGAAAAAAAAAAATGGAAATACTCGAAATTATGTCAAAGTGAAGAGAATGTTATAAAACTGCTTGTCGAAAGTAATATTTTTATATTTTCTTGAAAATGATAGCATATAAAGTGGAGTAAAGTTTTGTTAATGACTTTTTTGGTGAAAATGCTTGCATTTAGGTCCATTTTAATTTCAGTTGTTATCAATTTTTATTTAAAATTTATTTTAAAAATTACTTTTCAATACAATTTTTGAAATGAGGGAAGGGGTCTTAAAGCCATCTGCTAGAAATCACATTTTCTTTTTTCTTTTTTCTTTTTTTTTTAAAGGATAGTGAAAAAAAGAAAAATTGGTCAATGGACTATTTAGGTAAAAATATCTAAAACTACAGCTAATTTCTGTTGGTCAACTTCTTTTAATAATGTCTAAAGATTAGATTTTTTATATTAAATACATATTTTGAAATTCGGAGAAAGGGGTCATAAATCATTTACCAAAAATGACATTTTCGTGTTTTTTTGAAAAGAATAGTAAAAAGGGAGAAAATTGTTTCCGATGACTTTTTTTTAGATAGAAACAAAAAGAAACCAAAACCAAGTCTATTTTAATTTCAATTACCTAATTAAATTTTATTTTGAACTTCCAACAAATTTTATGTACGTATTTTGAAACTGGGAAAGTGGTGTTACCAACCACCTGTCGAAAATGGCATTTTTCTGTTTTGTTGTAAAGTAGGAAACATTTTGCTAATGAAATTTTTTCAGTAAAAACGCCTAAAATTGGATTCATTTTAATTCCAGTCTGTCAATTTTAATTCAAAAGCACGATAACGTCTACCCTACGTATATAAATTAAATATGATTGGAACAGAGTAAAAATTGATCCAAACGAGATTGAATTTTTATCGATTGTTTTGAAAGTATTGAAAAAAAAATTCAAAAACAATCCTCCTCCTCCTCCTCCTCCTCCTCCTCCTCCCCCCTCCAATATTTAATGTTTTTAAAATGGAGAGGAGGCTGAAAAGATGAATCATCGAATGTTAAAAATTTTAGGTTTTTTATTCACATTCTTCCGAAATTTCATTTACTGAGATATCAATTGATTATAATCCTGGGGCAATCCAAATTGAAAAGTATTGAAGTACAAATTTTCGAAAATTTCCATTGTATGGAAAGAGGCGAGCATTAAATCACTAACAAGGAAGGCATTCCAAATGGCAGTGACATTTTTGGCTGAAAAAAAATCAAAAGATTAGGTGAACCAAAAGTCGGTCAGACAGACAGGCAGACAGACAAACCAAAAGTCGACCAGACAGCTCGAATTCTGGCAAATCCTCATCGCCTCGCCAAATATGAAAATTTGATATAATCAACGACAAAAGCTGAAAGGCATATACCCTATTTTCGACCTCATAAATCGATTGTAAGCGGTTTTGAGACATTTTGGATAGGAGTATGTTTGGAACAACCCGCCTCCTGCCCAGGCCTCGCCTCAGCCCCGCCCCTAGCCCCGGTTCTTTACTCCGCCCCGCCCATCACACATCTAAGCCCCACCCACCTAACCTTACGATCCATCCTCTATAACTTAACCACGTTATAGAGACGAGGGGTGGTGAGCTTAGGTGAACAGGACTTGAAGATGGAGCGGGGAGTGACGGTGAAAGGGGCGGGGTCTGGATAGGGGCGGGGCAGGAGGCGGGCTGTTCCAAACATACTCTTTTTTTACCTTAATGCGTGTGTTGTCGGTGTATTATTACATTTTTTCCAGGAAAATTTTCTGCCTGAAAATATGATTTTGAACGGACAATCAAGAATTTTGGAAAATTATACTTTAATCAATCACATAAGTCACCAATAATAAGGGTAATCCGCGATTGTAGGTGCCAAAGTTCATATGAATCATTTTTATGGGCTTTTCTCTTGTGCTGAAAAATTTCAATTTTTTTTGAAGGCTCCAAAACGTCTCGAAACCGCTTTCACTCGACTCGAAAGATCGAAAATAGGGTAGGTACTAGGTACCTATATACCTACTAAATTTCAACTTTTTTTGTTGATCAAGTCAAATTTTCATATTTTACAGGGTGATGAGGTAATTTTACTGAAACTTCAAAAATTCGCCAAAATTCAAGAAATGAACTATTAATACCTGAAATTTTGGATGTGGGGTTCTTTTACTGCCGGTTACTCTTTCATTTCTGAATCAGTAAAATTTATCAAAAATCACTGAAAAACAGTCAGAATTGCAGGACAGTAATAAATCAGTGAACATTTTTTCACTGAAAGCAAGTCAGTGAAAGAAAATCACTAGAAATCAGTGAAAATTCACTGAAAACTCAGTGATATTCATAAAATTTACTGAAAAATCCGTGAAATTCCTTTGAACAATCAGTGAAAAATCGCTGAAAATCATTGAATTTCACTGATTTTTCCTATGCTGCAATTCTGACTATTTATCAGTGATTTTTCACTGATTCGGAATGAGAGATTAGATATCCCTTCTGCGTACCTATACTGACCGCAAAATATTGAAACTTCTAAAAAACAAGTCACGTAAAAATTTCGTTTTTCAGATTCTATGTAGGTAGGAGCCCGAGGAGGAGGAGGGGAAGGGTTTTGCGTGACAAAAGGATTTTAAAGTGGAAAAGTGATAAAAACTGGTATATTCACAATTTTGATGCACGTAGTAGACAACTTTTGATTGCATATTGATCTGTCTGTTTATATTTCTATTTTTTATGCGAATCGAGTTCAACTCATTTTTTAATCCTTACCAACAATCCCAACTCCCTAAATTTTCAAATTTCAACTCTCAATCGGTATAAACTTGAGGAAAAACTTACTGTTTTAATCCCTGCAGCTATGAAATCAATTATGGCAGCTTTCTTATCACGTTTATCTAGTGAAGGAGCTAATAAAATTGATTTGAATACTCTGTGGACATTATCAATAGCACACAGCTCAGCATCTTCTTGAATCGCGTTCTCTACTAATACTGAAATAATACTGCAATGAAAAAATTCCACATTTATTAGTACAAATCCATTCTGTAACATCGAATCCAAAAAAAAATCTAGATAGAGGTACATCGTACTCGTAAATCGTATCCTCGCAATGAATAAACTGTTTATAAGCCGGTGTACTGAACACTTTCCATAAAGGCAATCCGTAAAAGGTATCACGCGATGCGCAAAATTGTCCTCGAATAGCATCAGCCAAAGTTTTACCTATCGGGTCGACATTGCTATCTTGCAAAAATCCGAATCTTTTTCCCAGCACCAAAGTACACGTACCTGTTGAACGTAAGACGCAAATTACCCGTGTTAATTATTTTCAAAGAAATACCCATTACTCGAGTACAATTATATCATTAAAATAACGCGGTTATGGAAGTAGATGTAATAATTAATGACACATTTAAGTAAAACTTTAACCCAGTCGCGCGTCGCGCGGACAAAGTACTCAAAATGAATAGACTTTTGTCACGTAATATAATAAAATTTTAACAAATCTTTGACATTCGTGTCATAAAATTTATATCCTCGAGTGTAGTCTGTTAATAGGGGTATCCCTTGGAAACTCATTTATACGGTTTGAAAAAAAAACAGCTGTCGAAAGTCTGAACCTGAACATGTGTGGATCAAGAGCAAAAGCGCAAATTCATATTACCAGCAGGTGTAAAACATTCCCGAGTATCATTAAGGATAGAGTTACCTTCGAACCCTTTTTTTTTTACCCCTGCGAAATTTATAAAATGACCAATGCCTAATGGACAAGGTACCTAGAACATACGCGTGCTGAATATAAAATATTTTTATGTATAAAAGAAGCCGACCATAGATATAAATTTAAATATTACGATTTTCCTGAATTATTCAATTCGAAAAAGTCTCATTTTATATGTACATGTGGTAACCTTGGCGATAGAAATCTTGGTAGGAAAAAATCGCGTATTTATACGACTCAAGATGATGGCCAGATTACTTACTTTCCAAGCCTAATCTGTTACACAATTGTTCGAAATCAATAACGACGTCGTCTGAATTACGAGAGCAATGGATCAGTCTTAAAAAATCTTCGGTTACCGTCATCAATTCGGGTAGAAAATGTTTCATCGTTTTATTACTTGTCAATTCTGGAGTCAGTGTTGAACGCAAATGATGCCAAGTCTCTCCCTGTCTGACAATAAACATTCGTATGATTAAAGTCGAAAAAAGCCATGTGCTCGAATTATTGAGGATAGAGGATTAAATACATGAAGAAATTACACGATCACGTACTGCGTAAATTGTATGGGATTTGGATGGCTAGAAAATAAATGTATGGAATGTTCCAAAACTTTATTCTCAATTTTTCACAGCAGCTGAAGTTTATTATGCGAATTTTTAAGAGAAATAGGGTGGCGAGAAAACACAGCAGCGGAACATTAAACATGACGTAACAAGAATGAAACAAAACGTATTAATTTTATAAAAAATATAGTGATTTGTTCACCGCAGTGTCGTGGTAATCTTTGTAGGACGAAAAATTCTCGAGGGAAATCTCAATTGTGGATTTATTTAACGATATTATTACATTTAGAGAAAATTATCTTTATCTGGGTCGAAATTTCAGATGTGAAGTTAATTCGAAGTTTGAACTCAAATGTCTTGTTGGGGAATAATAGTAAATTTCATATCTACAATTCCCTTTTTAGGAAAAATTCTTTTAAATTTAATTTGAAGCAATTTTTATATGAATATTCTTTTAATTGATCAATTTTTTGTTATACACTTTTCCTGTAATTTTAACTTTAATAATTTTCATTCGCTTGAATTTTTTTCATTCACTCTGGAGAAATTTCAAGCTATTAAAAAAATGTCAAGCAAATTTTTCAGAAGAGTTGTAAATGTTTAACAAATGAAATCAATAAATTTTGGATGTATTGTATGTCAACTTTTGGAACTTTCAAAAGACATTCATCAGATGAAAAGAATTTATTTCAGAAAAATTTGGAAAATTATGCAGGATTAGGTATTGAAAATTTCAGCTGTTTTGACCTATTGAAACCGTATAAAAATCTGCATAAATTTTTTCCTTCATTTAATTTTAGATTTTAAAATTTAAATCCATTTGAAATATTTTATCAAATTTTTGAAATAAAAATCTGAAATAAATTGTGTGATTAAAAATTTTTTGCCAAATTTTTTATTTTGTTTTTCCAATAAGTATTTTTATGAAATTTTTTTAAAGTTTTAGGCCATGAATTTTTTATTTTTTCCCCTAATTTTTCTGTTTTTATTTTAAAGAATTAATTTTCCTTTCAAGTTTTTTTTTATCTTGGTCTCCATTCCCATTAGGTGGAGTTAATTTATTCACACATTTATTTATAGTTCCTTGACCATGACCACCATACCATGGTTTTTAGATAGTCATGGGCAAGAGAAATTTACAGCGATAAAACCGAACCCTAAATTTAAATTTTTTTCATCATTTTCCCACTTTTTTCGATTTTTAGAATTTTTACACAGATCTGCAAATTCATTCCTAAAACTGGAACACTGGAACGTATCAGTTGGAATTATTTTACAGATCTGTAAATTTACAAATACGGCCCAATTTTTAGGAATAATTTTATAGATCTGTAAATATCCTGCTATGTACCAATTTTTGGAATTTGACTTTCAAAATACTAATGAAGCCAGGATCAACAGTAATAAGACATCGAGGAGAGAGAGAAGGGAGAGTTTTTCCTAAGCCCATGTTTTTAGAGGTGCTGGTGAGGCTTCGCGAGAGCTCAGTAGGGCTAAAAAAATTCCCCTTTACTTCGAAGACCCTCAAACAAAAAAAAATTCTGCTCAACGTTCGAAATACCTTTTTTGTTTTTGCTTTTATATTTTTCTCCCTGGGCACTGATTTTCTCCGTACGCCCTGCATTGAGAAGTAGGAAAATGTTTGAGAAAAATTCTTTTTTATGAACACAATTGAGTTTTAGAATAAAAATTTTTTCTTAATTCAACAATTTCTATCCAAATTGGATTCCAAGTCAATTTCCCGAATTTATCTTCCCGAATGAAATTTTTTCCGAAAGTTGAATGAAATTACCATGAAAATTGTATAAAGTAAAACCTCAGCTTTCGAGGTCGTGAAGTTCCATTCCTCAAGATTGTTTGAGTGGGAAACTGTTTTTTTTTCAATTTTTTTTTGTTCCAGAGGGGAGGGGAGAGTTCAATTAAATTGCCAACCACAACAAATGAAGAAAGAAAAAAACTGAATATTTTTTGAATTGTTGCAAGGGTAAGAGGGTTTGAAGCTTTTGACTATTTATTTTTCAAGGGATTATTCCGACCTCAGCTTAAAATTTGATCCTCGGGGTTGGGGAGATGGATTCAAAATTGAAGAATTTATAACAGCATCGATTATCGAGTGAAGTATCTAAATCTCGTTTTTCACCTCCCCTCTATCCATTTTTTGAGTTATTTCGATTCCAGATGCAAAAATGAACTCTAGGAGAGACAAGATGGGACCAAAATTAATCTTTTCTAATTTTATAGAGTGAAGTATTGAAATCTCTTCGAACCTTAGCTCACTTAGCTGATGATGAAAAGGATAAGTATCCTAAGGCTGGTCCGGTTTTAAAAAAGGATAAGTAGATGACGTTCTCTCAGGCGCTAACGCCATTGAAGAAGCTCTTATTATTATCCATCAATTTATTGAGCTTACAAAAAATGCAGGATTTCCATTATGTAAATGGTCTACAAATCATCCAAAATTACTTGAAAATAATTATTCCAGAAACTCAACGAGAATACAGACAGTACTCTCGTTGGGAGGTGAGACTTTTTCACCAGGGTGTCCGGTGAATGGTCTGCCATACTTCATTTTTAGATATAATTAACCGAGTACCACCAAAAAAAAAAAAAAAAGTTAGATGGACAAGTTGCATATCTTGAAAATTGAAGGGGCAAATGTTGTTTTTTTTTGAATCGCGTAATTTTTTTTCAACCATGGGAATGAATGGTACATTGAAAACTGAATAAATTTTCATTTTATGCCTTTTTGCATAACTTGAAAATTGAAGGACTACAAAAAATTTTGTTCGAAAAAAATTCGAAAAAAATAAATTAGGTAATCAAGGGAATGTATAGTATGTTGAAAAATGAACAAATTTTGTTCTACAAACTTTTTGCCTAACATAAAAAATGATGGGGCTACGGGTCATTCAAAATAAGTGGGTTTCAAATTTTTTTTAATTTTCTCAATTTTGGATGACCCGTAGCCCCTTCATTTTTGATGTTAGGCAAAAAGTTTGTAGAACAAAATTTATTCATTTTTCAACATACTACCAATTTCCTTGATTAATTAATTTTTTTTAGAACTTTTTTCAAACAAAATTTTTTGTAGTCTCTTTAATTTTCAAGTTATGCAAAAAGGCATAAAATGAAAATTTATTCAGTTTTCAATGTATGTACTATGTACTATCCATTCCCATGATTGAAAAAAATGACGTGATTTAATAAAAAAACAGCATTTGCCCCTTCAATTTTTAAGATATGCAACTTGTTCATCTAACATTTTTTTTAGTGGTACTCGGTTATATCCAAAAATGAAGTATGGCAGACCACTCACCGGACACCTTGGTGAAAATACTCTAAATTAAAAAGTGATTTTCAATTTCTTGTTCCTTAGAAAGAATAATATATTTGGGAATAACTTTTTCGGTAGTTTTTCTATTCGGGAATTTGGTTGTTCGGGAAATTATTCGGAAAATGGGCGAAGACCTCCAATTTGTAAAAAATGATGAACTTTAACAAATTTTTTAACATCCCTCTTATTCATTACCACCTGTGGCGTCAAAACTTGAAAGCTGAATTATTTTACAAATCTGCTAATTTTTTTGAAATATTTTCATCTAATTTTTCACTGAGATTTTTTAGAAATGTTTAAGAATAATTCCTCATACAAAAAATCTTCGTTAAAATCCTTTTGAACTGTTTTTTAAAAATTTCATCGAATTTTTTTACACACTTTTCTGGTTAAATTTTTTCTCAAAATTCAGTTGTTTCAAAATCGACAAAAAATTGTTTTAATGTGATGAATAATTCCTTCCATTGAGTCTGACTTGGTATCCATGATCGATAAATTTCTTCACAAATTCAACTCCACGCAAAATCATTAATTAATTGAAATATGAACTATTGAACTTCTATGAACTCAATTTTTAAACATACTCGTTAACTAATCCCAAATTGGTATAACGATCCGGTCTAGATTTCCTGTAATACGCTGTGACTTCATTTGGCGGTCGAAATGGATACTTTCCCGATTGCTTTAAAACCTTCTCTATTGAATCTCTATCTACAATACTGATTACTGGAATATTCCACAGAGCTTCTTCTTTCACTATATTTCCGTATCGTTGAAATAAGTCTGGAAACAGTTCCAAGTAAACATTATAGGTTTATTGGTTATTGTGCTTACCATTCGTATAATTCAAGTCACATATCGACGTATGAAAAAGAAAAATAAACAAAACGTGATGGAAAAAATAATATCCATCTAATTTCGATTTATTGAGTAGGTATCATAAATAACCAGCTACTTGGATAAAGTTGATGAAAATATCAACTCTCGTACATATATTAATGTTAAATTTAAAATATATTATTATTACCGCATTATTAACATTTTGAACGAGTTCCAAATCGAGGGTACTTTCATTTATTTACATTGATAAAGTTCAATACTCCACTACCTTGGATAACTCTTTATAGGTTTATAAAATACGCACACCACAAACATAATATACGCACATTCTAAATTGGAACGTACCTACTTGCACACATCGATACTAATTTGGTAATCAAATTCTCTCAACATGATGAAATTTTAAAAAAGAAGAATCTGTTTAGTTGGCTCAGAACACACGAACTCGGATGAACTTTGAAAATAGAAATCTCCAGCCTTGTAAAATGACTCATTAAGTTTAAGAAATCGTCGTATATGAGTTTAATACCCTCCTTCAAATAAACATAAATCAGAAATTCGAAATTCAAGCGGTATCGATACCTTTGTATGCTTCGTGTATTTTGTTCAAGTTGTAAAATCCGAAACGCGAGTAGATCCATCTGGTTCCAAGGACAGGCAGAGCTTTTGGCCCAGGGACATCTTGAGGATATTTTTTTTCTGTAAAATATTGAAAATATTTATTTAATAGTTTTTTCATCGAATGAATATTTTAAAACTGAATTTGAAGAAAATCAATTGGCATTGGCGGATCCAGCTGTGTGCCCATTGTGCTGTGGCACAGCTGTTTATTCTCGAAAAAAATTTCAATGGATGGTTTCAAACCTGAGATCTGATACTTTCAAGAATCGTATTCTGTTTAAAAAAAATAAAGTAAAATGTGACTAAAAAAGCACAAAAAATTGCCAAGTCAATTCTTATTCTAAAAGCAAGAATAATACTACAATTCATCAACAAATCGTCTTGAAATTTTCGCAAGTATACCATATAATTCTACTTTTTTTTTTTAAAAAATTGTTCAATTTTTTTGGTAATTTTTAAAGTTTTAAATGATTTTTCATTATCAAAATAATGTATTTTCAATCAAAGAAAATTGTCAATTTTTTGCGAATTATATTTTTTTAAATTCCATTTTTTGGAAAAATCGTCTAAATTTTGAAATGAAAATTTTTCAAGTTTTGAAAAATATTTTTAGTGTTTTGGAAAATTACTCAAGTTTTAAATAATTGCATGATTTTAAAAAAATTGTTCAGTTTGTAAAAAAAGGTCGAAGTTTCAAAAATCATTCAATTTTTGAAAACTTTTCCAAGTTTTGAGAATTTTTTCAGCTTTAGACGGATCGTTCGGGTTATGGAAAAAATTGTCCAAGTTTTGAGAATTGCCTCATTTTTAGAAGATTACCCAAATCTTAGAAAATTCTTCAAGCTTTGAGAAATTAACCAAAGCTTTAAAAAAATGGTCCGGATTATACATAGAAAAAATTGTCCAAGTTATGAAAAATTGACCAATTTTTGGAAAATTTTTAATGTTTTGGAAGATCGTAAAATTTTTGAAAAATTCTTCAGCTTTCGAAAAACTGACCATTTCTTTGAAAAATTGTATAAATTTTAGAAAATTGTGCTATCGCTACAAAATCGTGCAAGTTCTAGAAAATAGCGTCGAATTTTCATAAAATTATCCTTGTTTTGAAAGATTTCTCAATTTTAGAAAAACTGTCTAATTTATGGAATAGCATATACTGTTCTAAAAATTGTCAAGTTTTTGAAAAATTATACATTGCATATTCAGAACATAGTGGAATTTTTAGAATAAGTATTTTTTATGTAGTTTTGGAAGATTTCGTCATTTTTTTTTAGAAAATTGTTCAAATTTTGAAAAATTCTTTAACTGGTGGAAAATCGCTCAGATTAAGAAAAAAACACTCATGTTTTAGAAAAATTTACTAAGTTTCGGAAAATCCCTCAGGTTTTAGAAAATCTTTAGGTTATGGAAAATCCGTTCAGTGGTTCATGTTTTGAAAGATTGTTCGTATTTTAAAAAATTCTTCATCTTTAGAAAAACTGTTCAATATTTGAAGACTTTCTCATTTTTTAAAAAGTTGTCTCATTTTTAAAAATATGAAATACTTAGAAAATTGTTTGTAGTTTTGGAAGAGTCGTCCATTTTTAGAAAATTTTCCAACTTTTCTTAAAGAAAATGCCAAAGTTTTAGAAATTTTTTTAGTTCTCGCAAAATTGTTATAAATTTTGGAAAAATCGTCCAATTTTTATAAAACATTAAAACTGCATGTTCATGTTTTGGAAAATTCTTCATTTTTTAAAAACTGTTCATTCTTTTGGAAAATATTGCAATCACTTAAAAATCTTGAAAAATTCATCTTAAAAAAAATCATTCATCCAAGTTTTTGAAAGTCGTCTGATTTTCAGAAAATCGTTCATGTTCTGGAAAATTCACCATCTCATAAGTTCTGCCTTTGAAAAAAATTAAATACTCTCTCATTCTGAATCAGTGAAAAGTTACTGATAAACAGTTAGAATTGCAGCACAGGAAAAATCAGTGAAATTCACTGTTTTCAGTGATTTTCACTAATTATTCATAGAATTTCACAGATTTTTCAGTGAATTTCATAAATATCACTGTGATTTTAGTGAATTTTCACCATTTCCAGCGATTATCTTTCACTGACTTGCTTTTAGTGAAAAAATTTTCACTGATTTACTAATGAGCTGAAATTCTGGCTGTTTTTCTGTGATTTTCGATAATTTTCACCGATTTATAATTGAGAGATTACCTAATTTCTAGATAATAGACGATTACACAATATTTAAAAAACTGCTCCAGTTCTGGAAGACTTTCTCATTTTTTAAAAATCGTCCTAGTTTTAGAAAATTCTTCAATTTTTTGAGAAACAGATCATTTTTTGTAATCGTAAAATTGATAAAAAATCATCCAAATTTTTGTAAACTTTATAAATAAAATCATCTAATTTTTGAAAAATTTATACAAAATTACCTACTTAATTTTTGGAAAATTTTTCAATTTTGAGAAAATTAATTATAAGTACAATTTTTGCAAAATCTTCTTAAATTTTGGAAAAATCGTCTAAAAAACCTATTGTTGAAAAAAATTGGCACAGTTCAAGTCGTCTGCGTCTGGGTCTGCCAATGTCAATTGTTATTATTGATTCGATTTATATAATTTACCTTCAGTCTTATTTTTCCAGTATCTTTTAATTATGGAACATCCCGTTAGAATAATGAAAGTGATCCAGATAGGATATCCAATATCGAATGTAGCCTCGAAATACATACCCTCATTATAACTCGTTCGAATTTTATTACTCCTGAAAAAAAAAACAAAAAAAAACGCACAAGATAAAAATTCAGCACGTGAAGCTTACGAATAAATAGATTTTAGTCAACACACGTTCAAATTATTTCATCAAACTTACGATTACAATGTATCATAGGTCACACGTAGGTATTAAAATACCCACATTTACAAATTTTGATACCACTCCGAAACACATGTTAATTGTGCGAGTAACATCTGTCTTTAAACTTTGTATCGTCAGGTTGATTTAGTCGTCGAGAACTCGAGATGGTTTGTTATATTTAAACCCTTTTATCTTTAATGACAGGGTGACCTGTGTGAGAAATGAGACGAATGCAGAAGCACACGAGTCTACGATTCTAATACATTTTGACGAGATGTTTAAAATGCAGATTTTTTTTTTGCATTTGATTTATTTTTTTCAACAGTGTCGTGATGTTTGAGAAAATAGAAGCAGGTGAATTGACAGAAGGAAAATTTCTGAAAAAGGCTGTATAAAAAAATAAGATCAAAAGTCGAGAATTTAGCTTGAATTTTCGATATTTTATCGAAATTAGGACATCTGAAATTACGTATAAAAATTTTTTAAATGCTGGAAGTCGTTTTTAGACTAAAATTTGGTACAAATTGATAATTGTTCTACTCCTGCTTAATCATGATATGAAAACGAATTTACACATAGAACAGTCAAGTTGCATATTTCTACTCCGTTCCTATTTCCTGTCTATAAACTCTGAAATTGATAGGTCGTTAACAGTCAGTACGCGTAATATAATTGCGAACATAAATTACTAGTACAATGTTCCGAGTATCTCTATTCGTTTAAAATTTTTGATTACCCAAAACAAACCATCCGTTCAGAGGGCCACTTAAATAAAGATGAGTATTTTAATGAAGGTGTTTCGCTAACTGAAAATGTACAAGGGATCTAGGATTTGGGCACGTTTCTCATAGCGAGACGAAATTTCTGTTTAAAATTTAATCACATCGGTGACCACACAATTCACATTTTAAAATAACTGTAAGATTTTTTCCGCTTGACATGATTTTTATTTTCTTACCAGGCCAGTCATAGTAAGGCGAAGGGAGTGCATGTTCTCACATTATATACGGTTTTGTGCATAATTATACCGATGAGTAATTATTCTCTTGCATTTGGCACTTTTTTGACACTAGAAAAAAAAACGAGATTGTTGGTTCTTGGTTGTTGTTCGTATTAGAATTAGAAATGGTACTGACAATGTAACATTTCAAAGATTCTATGCAGATGTTCCGCCTTCGGTATGCGAAAGAGGCAAATTTTATACGTAATTTAGTTTTCGAGTGTTTCTCTTTCGTGTTTCTAAAACGAGGAAAAAATCGTGGAAATGATAATTTCTGGGATTTTTCAGTTCGTAATTTCGGATGGTATTATTTTTGGAATTTGTTTCGTTTTTATATTTTTTTATTATTTCGAGGTGAATTACCTAAATAATCGTACAGGTTGAAGAATTTCTCGTTTTTCAAGGAAAATTTCAATTTTTAAAAATACTCGAGTTATTTTTTTCCAATTTTTAAAACGTAAAAATCTGGTTTTGCTGGTTCTTATTCTAAGATTAATCTTGTTTAGTAATTTATTTTTAGATTTTGATTTCAGAATTCAATTGTTTTTATTATAGGCTCAGATTCACACAAAGATGGGGGGGGATGAAATTTTGTAGCACAATTTTTTTTTAGGATTTTCTCAAAAATTAAAGGGCCAAGTTCCTGTTTTCCCAAATTTGACTCTCCGAACGAAAATTTTCTCAAGCAGGGCACTTGTCGAAGTTCCTCCCAATCGACAATTTTCCCCAACTGAAAAATTCTGAACGTTTCATTACCGAAAAATATTGATAACATTTTTTTCAATTTTATATAGGTATTTTGTATGTTTTAAAACTTTAACTGGAACGTCTGCTAGGTCTTCAGTACCGAGTACTCACTTTCGAAAAATCCATTTCTAGAACATTAGACGATCCAAAGTCAAAGTTGAAAAATTTTGAAATCTCTGCCAGGAAGTATTTTTTCAATTTTAATAATCTATTGGAGTCCAATACTTACAAGTAGTAAATAAAGCCAAGTTTTTGATTTTCGACTTATTTTTGGGAAAAATAAACAGTGGGGAGGAGGTTAGTATTTTTCAACAAGCAATCAATGTACAAAACCTCATTTTCGATATATCGATAAATTCACGGTCAAAAAAATAGTTGTGAAATTCAATCGTAAAATTGGTCATTTGAAAATTATATTCGAGAAGAAAAAGGTAGCAGGATAAGTATGGTGTTTTGGCCCTGGGAAGGGATTTTGATGAAACCTACCCCAAAAGTTGAGTCATGATGAGAAAAAATTCTACCAAAAATTTTGGACCCCAGAGCAAGTATTTCCGGGGGGAGGGGCTAAAATGTGTTTTTTAAACTTTATTTTTTTGTTTTTTACTAAATGTAGATAAAAATTTCGTTTTTTTCA
This sequence comes from Pseudococcus viburni, assembly GCA_033439095.1. Lineage (NCBI taxonomy): Eukaryota > Metazoa > Arthropoda > Insecta > Hemiptera > Pseudococcidae > Pseudococcus > Pseudococcus viburni. The sequence continues at coordinate 750,015 of JAVBJF010000161.1, forward strand.
ATTGAATCTAGAGGGTCCGAGAAACCCTAAAAAAAAATTCAAAATTTTTGACCCATCATTCGTTGAGTTTTTTTAAAATATCGTATTTGGAATTAGGTAATTGTTTGTTCGAGAAAATTGTCGTAATAAACACATCGGGGAGGATGAGGAATTCCTCTCCCTCTCTCCGAGGTGAAAATATCTTGTAAAAATATGTTTCAAAAACAGACAATTTTTTTGCTTTTCAAACTTTATTTAAAAAAAAAACACACACTTGCTTAGCAGGCATTTCAACCGTAAACATTTTTGATCTAAAAATAGTCCAGTCATTTCAGGATTTAACCTCGAAACAATTCAACTCCGATTTTTTTCGCGTTTTCTGTTCATAATGGCCCACTTAACAACATTACTAAATTGTCCATCCTCAGAAAGGCCCGTTACTCCCTGGAGAAGGGCGAATGCTTCCTAGGCACGAAATTAGAAAATGGTTATGAACAATCTTGTTCTACGTGCAATTTCCTATCAGAAAGGGTCTTTTTTTCAACCCCCTCTCACTTCTTTGGCCAAAAATTAAGAATGAAAACACATATTTTTCAAAAATTTACAGTATTTTTTGAAATAGGTAATCGAAACTATGAAGCTGAAGGCAGCCAAAATTTTACCACCGAAGAGTAATTTTTTATACACACCTGTGTAGAGCGTTCAAAAAAAAAAAATCATAGAGAATATTTCAGTCCCTATGGCTAATTACGAGGCAAAGTTATTAAATTTTTGAAGTATTGAAAAATAAATCAGTGTGATTCAAAATTCGTGTCTGTAAAAATTATATTAAAAAAAATTCAATTGGTGAATAATTTTTTTGATACTTCAAAAATTACCAGTTGCTATCAAGTAATTGTATAATTTAAGAAAAAAAGTTAGGTAGAAATTGTTCAAGAAGGTATTTTATTAAAATCAAAGGTCAACATTGTTACAAAAAATCGTTTTCGAAATTTTTGTGACAATGCTGACCCTCTCATACAGACAGTCTCAGATTTATCAAGCTCCAGTTAAGCTAGAGGACGTTTTTGTGTTGAAAAAAATACATGATAAATTTTATGTATTTTTTGTCCACATTTTAGGCTCTAAGAAAAGGTCTTGGACCCCTCTTTCCCTTCAAATACGGTTTTGATTCATCTTTTAGTTTTTTACCTCTATGTATTACTTTTATAATTTTTACATTGATTTTATTTTTAAATTTAAATTGAATAAATTTTTTATTTTACATATATTTATTTAATTTTAATTTTATTAATTTTTTGGGGAATTTATAGTTCGTTATCGAATTGATAACGGTTTAAAAACAGGGCGAATAGATAACTACCTACCTATACACATTTATGAATATTTTGTTTAAATGCTGAAAAATTTTGACTTTTAAAATTTTTAAGTATTTTTTTTACAATTTATGATTTATTATAATGATTTAATGACCGATTGCCCTAGATATCATTTAATTTTATGTGGGATTTTCCAAATTTTGATAACAATTAAAATGGATAGATACGTATTTTAATCCCTAATTATATGTACTTGTTTTCATCCAAATAATTACGAATATTGGAATAATTATACAAACATTTTTATTAAAATTTTGCATGTCGATTGAACAGATTATAAAATAATTAACCCAGCTATACCAACACAGTATTTATTTATATCTTGATGAATAGCCAGCTCTCGATAAATCAAATTTAAAACTAATTACGTAGGTATAGGCATTAAATTAAAAAAAAAATTCAATCGAAAAATAATAAAAATCAAAGTATTCTTCGTCGATATTGTCGTCAAGATCAAAATATGATTACGATTTTTTTTTCATCGTATATCTTGAACTGCAAGTAAATCATTGTAATGGGAAATACATTATTTAGGAGCCTAATTAAGCAAATTTGAACGAAACCTGGTCATTTTAAAGGTAATAAAATCTTATCACTAAGTTTTATTAAAATCTGAACTTCTAATATTGATATAGCTTAAATAATTACAAATTCTTGCCATACGTGTTTTCTCAAAGTGAGACTATATGTCTGCCATTGATTTTTCATCAACAACGTCATGAACTCATGATAAAGGTTTCGTTCGATGTACAAGTGAGAAATAACGCCAATAACGGTTGTAGTCGAAAAGATAGCTCAGATCGCTGTAATTTACGTAATAATGCTTTAATTTTTTTTATTCTGATAAGAAATTAAATTGAGCATTTTTCCTGATTTTTTACCAATTAATTTTCAATAATCGTTCAAATCTCACGACTTCCTTATCCGCACGAAATTATCGATATTGCATATTATTTCTTATAAAGTACATACCTAATAGCAAAAGAATGTCAAATACCCATAAAAAGAATTGCCATCGTCGTCATGCTGGAAGAAATAGCATAGGTACACATAAAATCGGTGTGTAAGAATTTCAAAGTACATATAATTTTCATACAATTATTATCGCCCAAATTTACGATAGAAACTTATTATGTACCTGCTTGTAGATAAGTCACGAGTTGAACTATACACCTTGGAAAAAAAATTGAAGCATATCGTAGGTAAAAGAGCAGACTGTGTGGTTTAATTTTTTCACATCTTAATCGGTTTGTAAATTTAAGGAATTTTTTGAGCTAAATTATAAAATATGTTGTAGATAAAAGCTGTCTAATTAGTATATGAATTTGAAAGTCAAAATAAAGTGATGTTGGGAGGGGTAGTGGGAAAATTATCACAGATTCTTAATAAATATTTCATTTTTGAAAACAATAATTAACCGACTTTTCTTCGATAACGAACTAGATAAACGAGGAGGAAGGCCCCTTGAAAGTTTTGACTGGGTTTGGAAAAACTCATTCATTTTCAAGTCATTAAAAGACGTGAAAAATTACCAAAATTCGAGAAAACCACCTTCTGAGCAACATTCAATTTTTTTTATCAATTCGTGTTTCATTTTTTGAAGGGCTCAAAAGTATTGAAGTGTTCGAATTTGGTTTCAAGTTCTGGAAAACTTTGTACTAAAATTCCAGGAAATGTGAACCATGGAAGTTATAATAATTTTGAATGTATTGTGTTGGGCTTGAAAGTAATTGTAGATTTTTTCAGATACTTGAAGCTTATTCTTAAACTCGTAGTTTCAAGTAAAGATTTATTAATAAAAAAAATTTTTCAGAAAAAAAAGTTTTTTCAGCACTACCTATCGGCTATCGCAGAGAGAAATACAGTTCGAGTTATGAAAATAAATAGGGGGAGGGGGGAATTTTTATCTATAAGAAAAAAATTGAAAACTTGGTAATTTTTTCGAAAAATAGGTCACTTTTTGCCTCATAAAAGTCACTAAAGTCACTATTTTCCCCCAAAATCTGTGTTTAATGCCTGAAATTGCTTTCAATTTTACCTAAACTATTATACATCGAACTTGAATTTTTTTTCATTTTTTTTTTTTCAAAATTGTTCATAGGTATTCAAATTTTTTTATAATTTTGGTTTCAAATTTGCTCAATTTTTTCATTTTTTTCAAAATTGTTCACTTTTTAACTTTTTTTGTAATTTTGGTTTCAAATTTGCCCAATCTTTTCATTTTTTTTCAAAATTGTTCACATTTCAACTTTTTTTGTAATTTTGGTTTAAAATTCGCCCAATTTTTTGATTTTTTTATTTTTTAAAAATGTTCTGAGCTTGAAATTTTTTTTAATTTTCCAGAAAATTATTGAGCATGAAAATATTTTTTTTGAATCTCAATTTCTTTCTTCATTTTTTTGTTTTCTTTTTCTAAAAATTTCTCGAACGTCATAATTTTTATTCCACTCTTCAAATTTTTTAAAACTTTTCAATTTTTTAATAAAAAATTGTTAAAAAATCGTTGAAATTAATTTTCTTCAAAAAAATTATCAATTTTTTCATTCCTTTTAATTATTTTTCTTCCTGAAACTTGGACGATCAAGCCAAGATTTTTATAAGGGGGAGACCCAAATCTCAAATTCTTAGAATTTTCAATGCTAGAATGAGAGTAGTTGGAGGGTAGAAGGGTAATTTTGAAGAATGGCTCTACTTTGCAGAACTCAAATTCACTCCTAATAGTTCAAAGAGGGGGGAGGGTGTATAAATTTGTACGGTTAATTTTCTCATTCCAATTCAGGATAAAAATGATCGGAAAAATAGTCCAATGAATTTTTTGGGATGAAAATCCATCCCAATGATCATTCCGGCCACCAAAATCAAAAAAATACCATCTTTCCTCCAATTTCAAGAACACTAAAAAAAATAGGCATATTCAACTCCCCCTTCCCCCTAACCCTGAAACCACGAAAAAGTCCCACATCACATCTTCGTATACTTAGAAATTGAACAAAATCCAATGACTCGAGTAACCTCTTTAAAAACACCTCAAATCAGTTATAATTTATTCCCATTATCTCGAAATTAATTAATTGAAAAGCCCTGTAAATTAATTACGCACGATATGCTGTACATCAAAATGATACGACGATTAAGTACATTTTAAATGTTTTTAACAAAAATAAAAAATATTACGTAAATTTATAACCCGGTAGGTATTAATTGTGCTAATTAGATTTTATTTTGATCATTTTAATCGTATTAATCTCTAGTAACTTTTTTTTAGCCAGACCTTTGACTGGTCGATTACGTTGCTCGATATTCCACACGAGTGTTGTTTTCTAGCCACGAATTCGAGCCATAAAAAAATTAAAAAAATACAACAGGAAATCATTTTTTTTCAGTCTATAGGCTGAATAATTTTCAAGGTCGTGGTAATCTTTTCAGCCGAAAAAAATTGCACTTTGTTGATTAAACTTAACGAGTATTCTTTGTATTATTATTAAAGCCATAAAATTTTATCTTCCACCGGAATTGACTTGAGGAATTTCGTATAGGCTACTTTGATAGAATCGGTTTTGCTTTTATTTTCGAAAGATCTACGACGATAAAAAAAATTGTCTATGGTTAGCCTAGCCAACTGTTAGAAATATTACGAGGGTTAGGTACTTGAATACGTGAAGAGTGAGAAACCATGTGCTGAGCGTTTTCTTTTCAACTCTTCTTCATCGTGATTCCTTATTATTATTATAAGTTTACCATATTTTAATGAATTTCGAAACACATCTGTCGCATTAATTACGACTGGAATGTCTAAAACGAAACATACAAACGGAGTAATAAACGAAGATACTCGTATGTTGTAAATCTGTTCGATGGTAATTATGGTTGATGAATTGTTTCTTTCAACGACTAGACCATTTCCGTATTTCTTTTTACCTTTTTTTTCTCAAACTTCACTCTCAATGGTCATTTTTTACATTTCGAATAGGCTACGGGGTGTTGGCGTTCAAGGTCAACTCGTTAAATGCGGTTAAACGTTCAATTAAAGTGGAGTATAAAGGGTCACTATTGCAATGGTGAATCCAACAGCTGATCATGAACTTTTTTTTCGAACTCGTCGCGGACGAGATTTAAAATATAGATATTGAAAAGAATCTGCGAGGTGTGTGGAGGGCTGATACCTATTTATTTTGAAATGTTACCTATCTACGTAGAAAATTGTATGGGTAATTTGAATATTTAACTAGGTGTTCGAGTTATTTGATTTTATTACTTTTGAAGTCCACTGTCGTAGGTTTATGTATCTTCAGTTACCTATTTTCATAATGCATAACTCTGGATAGCGGTTCTCAGTCCATTTGTATGCATTTCAACGTGTTTCTATAGGTCTACATAATGTAAGTACGTAGAGTACTGTTTCTAAACATAAGATTAACCTCAAAACATTGACCGTGACCATTTTTATGCTCAGCGTCTACAAATGTTTTTATGTATAAATATTTATCGCAATGCGATGCGAAAAAGTCGACGCGTGCATTTTATTCGATGCACGATTTAAATAGTTGATGAGCATAACTTTTGGTGTACTTATACTTCCTTTATGCTGTCAAGGTCGTGTCAACATCAACAAACGACAATTGGACGAATTAAATTATCGTCCGGTTCGCTGGAAAAATTTTAAATGTCGACTACGTGCGGTGTACGAGTTAAATTATCTACTTGGTGGAACTAGGATGCGATTTATGATGCACAAGTGTGAAATTTTTAGGCTCTGAATGGAAATTGGGAAAATTTGCTTTTTGAAGTTTTTTGGTGGTAAAATTGGTTAAAACTCGAGAACTTTTTACCCTGCTCTGAACTCTTGAAAGAAAAATAAGGCTGAAATGTAGAGAAATATCCCATCTGCTAGTGAATCCAGCCATTTTCCAAGTTCAATCCAAGGTAAATAGATACTACGTATATAGGTAGTCTAGATCGGCGAGTTTGTGTGCTAGTGTGAATGTTTTGACGTCACTGGTTGAAAAATTTTATCACTACACTATAGACACTGGACCTGGTGCAGTATCTATAATCACTACATTTGATTTACGTAATGTAAAAACTAGAGAAGCATTGACCTCGCGGAGTATGCGAAGACATATTTCAACCACTGACGTCACTATCCCTGCACTTTCCTCAGCTCCCGGGTGTGTACAACAACGATCTAGACTACCTATATACGTAGTATCTATTTACCTTGGTTCAATCCACAAAATAATTGAAATACCTATTTCAATAGGGTTGATCGACCGAATTTAAAAGGGAAGAGAAAAATTGAAAAAAATTATAAATTGTGATACTCCACAAATTGAAGATTTTCAAGTTTGACGAATAAAAAATTTTCAACAATTTTAGAAAATGAAATAACTGATGGAGGAATTGAGAAAATTTATTTTTTGAAAAAAATTTCAGGTAAAATAATTTAGGAAAAAATAAAGGAAGTTTAATTTTCGAGCTTAAACATTTTGAATTCTGCAAAAATTGAAAAAATTGAAAAAAGTACCTACTACAAGTCTGATAAAATTTCCAAAGTTGAATAATTAAGGAAAAATTGAAGAAATGTCAAGTTCAAACAATTTTGGCGAAAATGTGGAAAATTTTGTTGAAAATTAACGCAAGTTTAAGCAATTTGAGAAATTTCGAAAAAAGAAGAAAATTTCTACAAGCTTGAAAACAACAATATTAAAAAAATGAAAAGTTTTCAAGTAAGTATAAATCATTTTGGAAAAAGTGAAATGAATAATTGAAAAATTTTTGAACTTGAAACATATTTTAAAAAATTTCAATTATTAAGGTTCAACAATTTTGAAAAAAATTTAGGGGCCTTGTACACTGTACAGTGAAAAAATAATTGATTAAATCGAGTATGTACTTACTTAGGTTGAGAAAATTTTAGCAACATTTGTAAAAACTTTGAAAGTCAATGCAAGAATCACACTGTGTTTCATTCACTGAGCTGTAGAAATTGGGAAATTTTGAGAGAAAAAAACATGTTCGAGAACCAAAAAATATATTATTATTTGTTTGTCAACGTTGAGATCTCGGGGGGGGGGGGGGAGAGAGAAGAAAGCTAAAATACCATAAACCGATATTAATCGCAGGTTTTTTTTTGATTTTGAGGCCAGAATGACCTTTGGAATACATTTTCATCCCAAAAAATTCATCGCACAATTTTTCCAGGAATTTTTGAGCTTCGATTAATTTTGGATAAAGTTTAATCGCAAATCGCAGGTTTTTTCCTTGATTTTGAGGCCAGAATGACCTCTGGGATGCATCCCAAAAAAATCATCCCGCGATTTCTCCGAGCATTTTTGAGCTGCGATTAATTCCGGATGAATTTTAATCACTGGATTAATCGCAGGTTTTTTTCTTGATTTTGAGGCCAGAATGACCTCTGGAATGGATTTTCATCCCAAAAATTCATCGCACAATTTTTCCAGGAATTTTTGAGGTTCGATTAATTTTGGATGAATTTTAATCGCAGGATTATTCGCAGGTTTTTTTTCTTGATTTTGAGACCAGAATGACCTCTGGAATAGATTCCCATCCCAAAAAAATCATCCTGCAATTTCTGCGAGCATTTTTGAGCTGCGATTAATTTCGGATTTTAATCGCAGGATTAATCGCAGGTTTTTTTCTTGATTTTGAGGCCAGAATGACCTCTTGAATGGATTCTCATCCTAAAAAAATCATCCTGAAATTTCTCCTAGCATTTTTGAGCTGCGAATAATTTCGGATGAATTTTAATCGCAGAATTATTCGCAGGTTTTTGTCTTGATTTTGAGGCCAGAATGACCTCTGGGATGGAAAATTTCGGCTAAAATTCGGCTTTTGGCTAGCTGCAACGCTCTGTGTTGTTATCAGTTGTTATAAAAATTGTTATTAATCGTAATTTTCTGCCAATTTTTTGAAAAAATTTTCAATTTATGTTCCTCTTGTATAAAATTAAAATAGCATACGTAACATACTATTATTTCGTGTTTCGGAAAAATTAAAATTAAATTGCCCGATTGAAGGTTTATTAACCAAGGTTCGTAGTATTTGGGTAAAATTAATTTTTCACGTATGTATTTAAGGTAAGTATTTTATTAGTATGTTGTCAGAATTACGAAATTAATTCTTTAAAGAGCATTTGTAATTTTTGATGAAAAACTTGGGTAAAAATTAACGTTTTTTGGAACAAAATGTAACACTAGACCTGAAAAAAGTATTTTTTTCATTTTTTCAAAATATTTCAGCATTACACAAGGGCTCTATAAAAAGGGGCATGCTGGTCAGCCATATTGTGCCCTTTGTCAATTTTTTGAAAAATTTTTTAATTTATTTTCCTCTCGTATAAAATTAAAATAGCACACGTAACAGAAGCGGTAAGTAACCGATTAACAAGTGCGAAGTTTGAGGAGCGAGGCAAAGCCGAGCGACTTGAATCGTTGAATCGTACGAGTTGATCGTGTTCTTACCGCTTCTGTTACGTAATATACTATTCTTTTGAAATTCAAAATTTTCAAACAAGGTGGGCCCAATATGATCAAGTGGGGGGGGGATCAACGTGGATTATAGGTGGTTCTTGGAGTACCTACTAAGTTGATATTTTTTTGTGTTTTATTTCGACTCAGGACCCAAAAGGAGCTTCGAAGGAGAGCGCTGGTTTCGGAATTTTTGAAAAATCAGATCGAAGAATTCCAAAGTATGGGATTTTACTTCGAAAATTCGATTCCAAAGTCCTTTTGACCGAAAACCATAAAGAACTGAAGGAGATTAGAGGAAGTGGGCAAAACTCAAATTTAAAAAAAATCATACAGGGCATGGACATGGAGGTTATAAGTAGATAAAACACGTTGAGAATAATTTTTGGTTGAATTTAGGTCAGCTAGAATTTTATTATGCCCAATGTGTTGCCCTCTGCCCATATTTTCCTACAATCGTTTAAAAAACCAATACTTACACAAAACAAATGAAAATTCTTCGCTTGGAATAAGAAATTTTTACAAATTTTCAAATTAAAATTACATTTTTTTCAAATTTTTATGGTTCAAGTTCTCCAACTTTTTTTTTACACTCTAAGAACAGAAATTTTCAAAAAATCCCCTCTTTCCTCCATTAAACGAATCCTCGTGCATTGTACACCTAATTCCTCGACCTTCAGTGCAAAAATGTCATCATTTCAGGTTCAACCCTTCCCCTCACAACAAAAAATGTTCAATTTTAATTCGACTCAAATTGATTGTAAATTACACCAGTAAAAGAACGCAGTAAATTTCAAACCCTGAGAAATGAAAAGGTCTCGTAATCTAATCTAATCCGATATAAGGAATGCAAAACAAATAATTACAAATGAAATGAACATAGGCACACCTATTATTACTCGGATAGGTAGTTAGGTAGAGGTACATGCGTCGTACGTGTTGAAAAAAAAATCATCACAACTTCGTACTTCGCGTTCAATAATAAAATTTTCTTATTAGGCAAATATTCGGCACATGGCACATGATTCCAGCTCAAAAGAATTTCCTTCCTTCGATACGACGATAAATGATCGATGCACAAAGGAACGACGAAATACGTTCGTAGATACACATTGTTCAAGGTTAGACTTTATTATTCATGGAAGATAAACGAGAAACTGTCATTTAAAACAAAATATTTTATTCGAGCCGTTTCATATTCGTACCTACCGTACATATTTTTTATGAAAAATGTACCCATCGAGTTTTCTATAAATTTATTTATTGGAGTAAATTTTAAAGTAGCTCGTTAGGTGCCTATATCGGCTCGGTTTACAAAGACATACGTAAGTTTTCAGAATAAACGTCTACCTATGAATATCGAATGACATTCGAGGTATCTATTAGATTAAAATTCATGTTTAATCAATCAATTTTGATGTATACATTTAGCAGAAGGTGAAAAGCCTTCATTTATTGATAAGAAAGAACATAGTTTCACACGGATTATTATTTGCTCTACTTATCTCGAATCGAATCATTTCAAATTAACGATTCCACTTGTTGATTTTTTATAAAAAATTTCAATGTTGCTGATTTTTTTCTTTTTATCATTTACTTACGTTAAACGTAATCAATTATTTATTCAACCGGAAAAAAATATCATCTGAGTTTGTAAAGTATACGTAGGTAGGTATTTTATAATTGATTCCCACATACCTACCTATTTATACGTCGATTTACGATTCAGCACACGTTTTTATATCTATTTTGAAAAAAATCGTTTCAATTCCAAAGTTCAAGCTTTTCAAATGTTCAGTGTTTCCATCTCGAAGTTGAAAAAAAAAGATTCAAAGTACTCGTAATTTGCTTTTATAATCTTGGAATTTCAAAACGAACGATACGTAAAACATTCTTTCGAGTAGACTACGAGTAGATCGAATACCAGTGCATTTTTTACATCTTTTTCAAATAAAAACCAATTATATTCGTTACGCACGCAATTCCGCAGAAAGAGAAAACAAAACGAAAAAAAAAGGTGATGAAAAAATCACGATGGAAGTTCACTGGGTATATTTTTTTCTTCTCTTGTATGCCCTCAAAGTACGATTTTTTTTGTAGGTATTACGCGTAATGCGTGTCCATATAATAACCCTAGAGCAATTGCAAAAAAAAAAGATTTTTAATGCATAAGCCAGTTTTACTCTCGTACTATGTACTAATTTTGTAACGAACATTGACACGACGATGAGATTGGAAACAAAGGCTAATGATCGTGTTGTGTTTTTTTTTGTAGAATTTGATTTTTCGTAGAATTCGTATAAATTTAGATTTTTTCTCATTATGTGTACTAAGTATTAAGATTTTGAGGTCATTCTTCCTATTTTTCTATATTTGATCCAGAACAGATTGGAAAAATGATTCGAGGTTTGAAGGCTCGTGATGAATGATGAAAACAAAAAAGTGTGTCAGTTATGAAATTAATTAGGTAGTTGAAATCGCCTTCCTAACACGTATTAAGTATGTATAATTCTTTTATCGTGTTTTTTTTTTTCGTTTAATTTAAACAACAATATTATGGAACGGTTATCAATACGGACATGATTTTATGTGTGGTTTCTTGTAAAGTTCAAGTTTATTGAAATAATTAATTTAAGTATTACATGATGAATTGATTAAGATGTGAGTCGATAGTAGTGTTGTGGAATAATCGAGGTAAGATTGGACTGAAAATAAATATTTACGTATCTAGTTCAGATGGTACCTACTGGATTGAAGCAATCTTTATTGAAGTATCAACAAAGGAAATTTATTTTTTGGGATTCAAAATGAATAAAATCAAATTTAATTTTCAGTTTTTAAAATATCTAATTCAATTTTAGATTTTTGAAAATTCAATTCAATTTTCGATCGTTGAGAAACAGATGTCAGTTTTCCTTTTGAATTTTCGAAAAATCGGCGTCAATTTTTGATTTTTGTAAAATCGATTTCAGTTTCCAGCTTTTGAAAAAACAACGTCAATTTTGAATTTTTGAAAAATTGATCCTCAATTTTCGATTTTTGAAAAATCGACCCTCAATTTTCGATTTTTGAAAAATCGACCCTCAATTTTCGATTTTTGAAAAATCGACCCTCAATTTTCGATTTTTGAAAAATCGACCTTCAAGTTTTAATTTTTGTAAAATCAATTTCAGTTTTCAATTTCTGAAAAAACGTCAATTTTCAATTTTCAAACAATCAACGTCAATTTTCGGTTTTTGAAAAATCGATCCTCAATTTTTGATTATTGTAAAATCGATTTCAGTTTACAATTTTTGAAAAAAAGGCAATTTTCAATTTTCAAAAAATCAACGTCAATTTTCGATTTTTGAAAAATCGACGTCAATTTTCAAATTTAAAAAAATTGAATCTAATATTTTCGGTTTTGGAGAAATCGATTTTTAGATTGTCATATCGATTTTTGATTTAGATTTACATAAAATTTGATTCAATTTTCGATTTGTTTTTTGGATTTTTAATTTTTCATGTAATTTTCTCGATTTTTAGATTATCGATTTTTAATTTCAATTTCCAAAAAATCGTATTCAATTATTGATTAATAGAATATCTATTCCTTATTTCGATTTTTAGATTATTGTTTAATTTTTTATTTCAATTTTCATAGCATTGGATTCAATTTTTGATGATTGAACATAAATTTTTAATTTTTTCATGGTTTTGAATTTGGTTTGCATGAAATTGGATTTATTTTCGTGAATTTTTAGAATTATTCATTTTCGATTTAAGTTTACTGTTTTTAGATTATCGATTATCGATTTTTATTTGTATGATGTTGGATTCAATTTCTGATTTTTTAATCAATCTTCGATTTCGATTTTCGATTTTTCGATTATAAATTTTTAACCTCTGTTTATATAAAATCGGATTTATTTCTCGATTTTTTGAATGTCTATTTCGCATTTCGGTTTTCAGATTATCGATTTTGATTTCGATTTACACAAAATTGAATTTAATTCCCCTTATTTCTTAAAACAAGTATCAATTTTCAATTTCGAGTTGGCAATTATCGATTTTTTTGTTTCAATTTTCATTATATTGAATTCAATTTTCGAATTCAATTTTCAGAATCTCATTTGGCAATTTTAATTTTTGAATTTCATGAGATCTTATTTATTAACTTGATTTTCAAATTATAAATTTTAGACATTGTTTTTCCAAATATTTGATTCGATTTTTTCAAAATCGATTCCCAGTTTTAATTTCTATAATATTAAATTCAATTTTCGATTTGTAGGTAACTTATCGATTCTCAATTTCAATTTAATACAGTTTTCGATTTCGTTTCAGTTTTTCCAAGTATCGATTTAGGATGTCGATTTTTGGCAGAATTATATTTGTAGTGTTTTCGTGACATCAAATTCAACTTTTGGTTATTGGTATAAAATTCAATTTTAATTTTTCATCATATGATAATCGATTTTGTATTCTAAGAATTCCGATTTTGGATTTCGAGTTTTAAAACATCAATATTTGAATTGTTTTTCGATTTTCTTTGAATTGTTTTTCGATTTTCTATAAGTAAACTGATTTAAAATTAAAATTTTTTTGAATTAGAAAATTTAAAATCGATTCGGAATTTTGATTTTTTAACTTTTAAAAACATTTCAATTCTCAAAAAGTCAATTTTGAATATCAATTTTAAACAATCGAGTTCAAATTTCGATTTTTTAAAAATCGATCTTGAATTTTAGTTTTTTTGAAAATCGATTTTTTAGATTTCGATTTATTGATAATCGATTTTAAATTTTGAATTTTAGTACAATTTAATATATTACATCAATTCTGATTTCCGATTTTAAAATCCGATTTTCAATTTTAGTTTTCTTTAGAAATGTCAATTTCGATTTTCCAATGCAAGGTTCCTCAAAATACCTATCGATTTTAGATTTAGAATTAAGTATATTTATAAGTAAAGTTTGATATCGATTTTAAACAATCGAGTTCAAATTTCGATTTTTTAAAAATCGATGTTCGATTGTTTGATAATCGATTTTAAAATTCGAATTTCAGTAAAATCTGATTTCTGATTTTAAAATTTGATTTTCAATTTCAATTTTCTTTAGAAATGTCTAATTCGATTTTACAATCCAAGGTTTCTTAAAATGTCGATTTTAGATTTAAAAATATAAGTTTGAGATTTCAAGGGTCGATTTCTGACTCCAATTTTCGAAATTTTTTAATTGCGACAAAATACCTACCTTTTTTTTTTGATTGAAGTAAATTAATTAATTCGAAGAAAATGAAATGATTCTATGATGTTCATTAGAATATCAATTTCGGTTTAAAATAATTAATCCTCTAACAAATTCAAATTCGTCATGATGGGACTAATTTATTCCACGAAGCACAGGGTAAAAAAAAGTGAACCAGTCAATTAATTTTTTCGAAATCAAAACCGAGAATTTTCATTACTGCATCTTATTCTACGCATACGTGTTATAAAGAGATGAAGATGATCAATTCGAATTCTTGACCGTGGACTTTTCGGCCTTTGTTTAGTGATACTAGAACAACAAAATCAATACGGCCTTCGACAGAGTAAAAATATTATTTGTTGTCCGTTAATTAAAAGTAAAATTGGTATAGGAAATAGTACATCAGTATGAATAGCTAACGCGATCGTCCACTTGAAAAAAAAACTAAACCTAGACAGCAGACTTCAGAGAGTTCAGATGTAACATAGCCCAAGGCAGGATGCTTTTTCAAGTTTCCTGTCAGTCGGCTACGTAGGGTAACCTTTGTTTTTTCAAACAATCCCTCGTGTTTTTATTTCAAGCTTCAAAGGCAACGATATTAGGCGTGAAATTACACCTAGACGTATTTTCGTCTTGGTAAAAAGGCGAGGAAATTAAGAGAAATTATTAATCCACGACCATAAACAATAAACTCGGGTAATTTTCTATAACCTTGAGACAGATAAAAAAAAAAGTACTATAGATTTTCATTGTCAATGTTACATAAACGCGTTCGAAACGAAATTAGAATATTTTGGTTACCAATACCCAACTACATACATAAAATCACTGCAGGATAATTTATAACCTTAACCTGGTAAACGAGTTTTTTTTCTTCAGACACTTGTGATTTGTATCGTCGCTTTTGATGTTGCTTATTGCACGATTTACTTTGCTGTTGCAGTTGATTATAATAGAAACTTTTGTATACTCTTTTTTTTTTCGTTTATTAAAAAAAAATCTCGGTGGGTCTGGTTTTTGAGGCGTTATTGAGCAGCAGTTTGCGGTGATTTCATTTCTAAAATAAACTCGACTGCTTTTATTTAGTTATTTCCTGGTCCTCGTGAAGTTGAATGTAAATTTTATTATGTTTTTCGCTAAAACGTGCATGTTGTTTTTTTTGTATGATGACCTGATGGTACCCGGACTGGACCTAACGAAAAATCCAGTTATATTTCGCGACAACCATGTCTTATTTTAATAGCCACCATATCTAGGAGTTCCGAACGTTTTACACTACGCGAGAGATATTTAGTTTCAGATGTCATGTCTGATGACCTTATAAAAATGAAAAAATCACGATCGAGTGAAAAGTTATAATGGAAATGCATGAAAAAATGCAGTGACAAGTTTGTATCCTACCGTATGTTTCACAAATTATGACAACCTGTGATATGTCAATAACTTAAAAGTGAATGAATGATAATTTCTAAAAATTCATGTTAGATCTACAGGGTGTTCAAAATATCACAGAAATTAATTTTTTTCAAAAAATTCATTATTGGTTCTAAATAATTTTTTTAGAAGAAAAGTTCGAATTTTTGAAACCGGTTTAAAGGCTAGTAAAACTCGTTAACAATAATTTTTTTAAAAACAACCGCTCAAAAAATATAATGTCCAAAAAAAAATTTTTTGAAACGACCAGAGAATTTTTGTTGTCATTGTATATATAATTTTTCTTCTTTTTCATTTCATACAAAAATAGATCTTTACTTCCAGGAAGAATTGAGCGTTTTGCAAATTTTTTGAGGCTAAATAAGTCATAACTTGAAAAAATTTCCTTTTTTAATGCTTCATCACTTTTGTCTGCGATTTATTTTAGTACTTCATTTTTTGCGAAATTTTTGAAACCGGTTTGAAGCCTTTATTGACCTTATTGTTCACATTTTGAAAAAAGAAATGAAAATATCTAGGTATACTTTTTATTTGATTATATGTTTTAAATAGGTTTAAAGCAAAATAAAAAATTTGAAACCGGTTTGGAGGTTCCACGAAACTTCTATTGATTTTTGGGATAAAAAAAATACGAAATGAAGTTACATTCGATTGAGAATTTCCAAAATTGTTCCTATCAAATTCAAATTAACTCATTCAAATTATTCATAAGTCAAATACAAATTTTTATATTTTGAAACCGGTTCAAAAATTCTAATTGGTTATCGTCCACTTGACTCTCCTTAGAATCATATTATGTTTTTTTTAAATTTGGGAACATTTCATTTCTCAAATTCAAAAGAAGTGCAAATAACGCACTCAAAACCGGTTTAGTAATTTTATCGTTTCTCATATTGAATAAATTATCATTCAAAATTGTGCTCTAAAAATTATAATTTTTTGTAATGAACTGGTCTAGTCCTCCAGAATGAGTTAAAATTTCATCCACTTTGAAATTCTTGTGTTTTAAACCGGTTCGAAACATCTTAACCAGTTACTTTGCGCTATCAAAGTGTACTTATAATCATAATAATGTTGTATTTTTTGAAAGTTTGAAAGAAATTAGTTTTGAAGTTCTTAAAATGTGCGCAAAACCTTTGAAACCGGTTCAATGATTCAATTTTTTTTGAAAATTTTTCAAAAACCCATCCTAGTGCCATACAAAATGAAGCACTAAAAATGACCTTTTTCTGAACCTGGTTGCGAACTCTTAAACCACTTCCAGTATCATCTAAATGAATATTCAACATCTTGAAACCGGTTCAGAAATTTTTAATCGGTTACTGTGCATTACCAAAAAGTTTTAAAAATCATAACATGTTGAATTCTTTCAAAAATTGAAAAAAATGTATTTCTAAAGTCGTAGAAAAAATGATAAAATGAATTAAGTGCATGCGAAACTGGTTCAATGGTTCCAAATTTTCTGATAATTTCTAAAAAAAAAAAACGAAGTAAACGAAATGAAATATTGAAAATGAACTTTTTTGGTACCTAGCTGGTTACCACAATGATCTATTAATCAAAAAATTTTCAAATTTCTGTCAAAAAATGTTGGAATTTTTGTAAAAAAATATTAGAATTTTAGTCAAAAAGTATCAAGAGTTGTCAAAAAATATTGGAATTTTAGTCAAAAAGTATCAAGAGTTGTCAAAAAATATTGGAATTTTTGTCAAGAAATGTTGAAATTTTTGTCACAAAAAATGTTAAAATTTCTGTCAAATAATGTTCAAATTTTTGTCAAAAAATGTCAAGATTTTTGTCAAAAAATGTTGAAATTTTTGTCATAAATTTGTAAAAAAAATTTTAATTCATTATACATTTTTTCAAAATTTGAAATATGCATGCGAAATCGGTTCAGTAATTTCGTTTTTTCTGGTAGTTTCAGAAATGGGCTTTTATAAAAATCTTTTGAGAACACCTGAACCGGTTTCAAAAATAAAATACTTACATCTAACGCTCCTCTGAACCAGTTTTGAATAACCTGCGCTAAGAATTCATGATACAAAAGAAAATAAGTAAGTAGACATTTTTTGAAACCGATTCGAAAATTCTGAATCGATTGCAGATGTTTTAAAAATCATAAAACTTTGGATTTTTACAAAAAAAAGAGAGTACATTTTCAAATTTTAGAAATTGCAGACTACGCACGTAAAACCTGTTTAAAAATATATAAACCAGTTGCCTGATAATTCTCTAAAAAATACCGAGAAAAAAATCCTAAAACTTTTTCTATGAAATTGAAATTACCATCTCTCTATCTTTTGAAAATGAAAACAAACTGAAAAGAAATTAATGAAGGCGAGCTACAAAGCAAAAAAATTCCACTGTTAACTTCTCATTCTCCTTGGAAATTTTTGCTTTGACAATTACATGAGTGTTTTTGTAAATTCTGGAAAAAATTCACCACAAAATTTCCAACTAAAAAATATTTCTTCGTTAGAGGGGAAGGTTCTCCTATCCAGGAAAATTTTCAAAAATGAGTAGGTAACTAGCTTCGAAATTATCCAGACCAAAAATAATGAAAATTTTGGTTTTTTTCTTAATTCATTAGCATCTGAATGAGAATCACTGAAATGGTTTCTAGGGTTCCTACTGTCCTACAATACATTTCTTCAGTCATAAAATATTTTTTACACCTACTCGTGCGTTTAATTTTCAACCCCGAATAAAACTATGCCTCTCGTGCCCTTCATACCTGAATTTTGTACCATTAAAAAAAGTATTTTTACGATTTTTT
Source organism: Pseudococcus viburni (assembly GCA_033439095.1). Classification (NCBI taxonomy): domain Eukaryota; kingdom Metazoa; phylum Arthropoda; class Insecta; order Hemiptera; family Pseudococcidae; genus Pseudococcus; species Pseudococcus viburni. Next base: position 768,304 of record JAVBJF010000161.1, read on the forward strand.
AGCCATCTAGTTGAGATTAGAAATTGAAAATAATTCATGGAATATTATTCCGATCAAATTCTAAACGAGCTAAGGTAAGTAGGTATATAAAAATTTTAATTCAAAATCGATAATAATTCTCATCAATAAATATTCATGATCGTATCGATTATCATTTATATAGGCTCGAAATTACCCATAATGGCATCAAAGTTATAAATTTATTAGGAAAATATACCTACTCGAAAAATACGTCTATTACCGAGAAAAAAAACACCATAACGTATTAAACAAAAAAATTCACTAAGGACGCTCCAAAACTCGAAAAAGACGAGCACAAAAAACACCTACAAAGTAACCACCGTCCGCCGATGGATCAGGTATTAAATAAGTACGTACGTATTTTGAAGGGCATACACGAAAGCTGTAGAGTATAAAAAAAAGATACAGATACATTTTACAAAGTAGGTAATTCGGTAGAAAACATCTGTTCTAATTAATTACCTCGTGCCTGCGGCTGTGGGCCGTATAAAATCATCCATTAGAGGATTTGTACCGTACATATTTTTTAATTGTATTCCCAACAACCAATTGTTGCTGATTCGAAGCACGTGCCATTAAAAAGAATATCGTACTACACCTTCTCATTTTCATCGCACGCAAAAACTCTAACACCGATATAACAAAGTAATTCACTATCTGCAATTTTGATCGAATTGTAACTTACCTACATCGAGGAGTATTTTGAAAATTATTAATCTCGCGTATATAGCTATACTCATGCGAAAAACTGGTTGATACCATCTTTTGTAACGAGAAACAATATTAACCTGTTTTGTTGTTGTTGTTGTTGATTTTTTTCAGGTACGTTTTTATTTATTCATCTTTCATCCGCAACGTATCATTAGCAACTTTGTAGAATTAGAACAAGACTGTATAGAAAAAGGTACAGGTATGGTTTTTTTTTTTCGTTAATTCCTTTTCCGCACAATAGAATACGATGGTTGATATACTTGACATTGAAAATTAAGTATATTTTTATTCGAAGAATTTTACCCAGATTGGATTATCAAATAAACCCATCGAATGTGCGTAGTTCCTGGGTAGAGTTTATAGACTAAGCACCTTTCTTTGTGCGAGTCCCATTGGCGTAATGTTTTTTCAACATTTTCATTATTTTAAAGCAGAATTTCAAATTGATAGAGGTGTTGAAGTACAAGTATAATCTTTGAATCGAGTATTTATAAACATTTTCCATACATTATTGTTTCATCTATACAAATTAATGAGTAGAAAAACAATACAAGGTGGAATGTTGAAATTAATTTCAAATATTTAATTATTCGAGAATTCATCGTTGATCGTTGGTGACTTGAGTAATCGAAATTATAAAATAATATGGATGGGTTTTGGTGAAACGCTGAAAAAAATGATGAAACGTTTTCAGATTTTTAAATTTTTGTGATTCATGGTTGAATCTTCCACCCCCTCCTTTCCATCGGTTAAAATGGAAAAAAAATGTTTCACTGGAAAAATGTTGCATTAAAAGGGCGATAAAAATAAAATTTTGATTTCACCACAAATGTATAGAAGAGATAAGGGTATGTCTGTACGAATTTTCACACGATTTTACCTCCCCTCTCCTCTCCCTGTCCGTGTAGAAAATAAATCATATACATGAGAACTTAAAGATGAGGTGCAACGTTTCACAATTTTTTTTCAACTTGATATTTTGATGAATTTTATAAAAAAATTCTTAGAGAATAATCTGAAGAAGATCCAAATTTTCAAAATTTTAAAGTTTTAAAAAGAAATAGAATTTTTATGACTTTTTAAAAAAGTTTTTCGTATATTTACAACTGAAAAGTAAAAATAAAGCTTTTGGGCCTGTATAAAATCGCTCTCCTTACTCCTCCAAAAAATAGAAAAATCAGGGTAATTTTTTTAATCTTCAATTATGAGCTTATGACACTACATATTCTAAAAATACGAATCACCATCAACAGAAATGCAAAAAAAGGAAACTAAAAATTTTGTTTGAGTAAATTTTTTTAGAAAAATTTGAAATTTTGATCTTTTTAAAAAAAAAATCAATTTGATACTTCGACCTTTTGCAGGAAAAGGTTCTTCAACTAAAAAATCTCAAATTTTTCATCACGTCTTTCCAAGGCCACTGTACAATAATTTTTCGTTTGAGACATGACAAAATTTGAAAAAAGTTGTGAAATATTGTCCTTTTTTTTCGCAAGTGCTTTGAAAATCGATTTCTCAGAAACTTCTGGGCTGATTTTTATGAAACTTTGAGAGGAATTATAGAAATAATGGAGAGGAGCTATGGTGAAAACTTGGTTGAAATGAACTTAATGATTTGAACTCCAGGGTTGCTCAAAATTTTCGAACGTTCAAAAAAGAGATGTAGGTAAAAATTTTGAGCTCGATAACACAAAAATTGAGCTTTTTAGAGGTAACTGAAATTTTATTTCAGATCAGAGCTCAAAGTTGAGCCATTTTTTATCTTTCAAAAATATTTAGGAAGCTACATAGAAATCAAATCATTCGACCAATTTTAACCAGAATTTCATTGTAGAATCTCTCCTTTAATCCGTAAATTACGTTTTCTTAAAATTTCATCAACATTAGTCAAGATTTTTCAAAAATTCAAACTTCAAAATAAGTATGTGAAAACGGAGAAAACCTACTTGAAGAATTGAAGAAAATTCAAAGACGTTACCTTCCCGAATAAAATTTGATTTTTTGTACGCAAGCCCCGTGCGATAAAAATAAGAGTAGGTATCAGAAATTAAGTATAAAGTACAGAATTTTTTTCTGCTGAGAGTCATTGATTTTTTTAGGATATGCATTTTCGAAAAATCAAAGCTCAAAATTGATAAAAATTTCAACCAACTGAGTCTGGAATAGACCAAACGAGAAGGGGACAAAATCATTACATTTTTAGTCGAAAAATATTCAAAAATCGTTACTTTTTTGGAATATTTTTGTTTTGAGTAAAAAAAGGCGAGAAAAGTCGTATTCCAAGTCAATAAAAAAAAAAAAATCCATTTGAGTTGGAAATGTTCGATTTTTGTCATTGAAGTGAGAAAATTTCATCGTAGGTAACCTTCCATATTTCTTTTGCCTCTTCTAGAAATTTTATTGAAATCTGCCGGAAAATCTAATTTCAAAGTGTACTGCCGAAAAAAATGGGGAAAAAATAAAATTATCTTCATTTTTCTACTAGTTAGTAAAATTTTACATCTTTGAGCCCTATAGAAAAGGGATGCAAAATTTTTTTGTTTCAATGTATATTTTGACGAGAATTTTTTCGTGAAAATTTTTTCAAATTTTTATGAGTATTGGATAATGCTTAAAATTTCTAAAAACAATTTTCGAAAATACGTTTTATTCCTAAACAATGGCCATGCAGCAGATTGAAAATTAATAGGAGTATGTTGCTCAGAGTGAAATTTTGTATTAAAATACGTGATTGAAAATTTACCCAAGGAACATTATCGTAGAATTGCTGGCGAGAATAAATTGGAAATAAAGAACATATTTTGAAATGGGGGGGGGGGGTGTCAAAAAAGAATACAGAGTTCGTGTTCAGGCTCAAAAATCACCTCTATTTCAAGTGTTCAATTCATTCCAAAATTTCGAAAAATTCACATTTTTTCAAAATGGTAATGTGCATTGATTGAATTATTTTTACCCATAATTTTTTGATACAGAATTTAACTTTGAACAATTTCATTTATCATTTTAATTTTTAGTGTATGAGGCATCACTTTGAAATAAAAAACATTTTTCAGGGGGTTTGAGTTCCTAAGAATGACCCTCTACCTAAAAAAAATACTCAATAAAAAACTGATTCAGGGTATAAAATTTTTTATGTCTTTTTTAGACTCGGAGTTAGAAATATTTCAAATTTTATTCTATCAATTTTCTCCACCAATGAGTTGGGGAGGGGTAGGAGGATTTTGAGACAATTCATCTGGACAGATCGACACCTTTCCATTTCCAATACATATTCCATGAAATCAAAAATTAATTTTTGATACGTGTCAATACAGAATTTTTCTTCTAAAAACCGTGATTTTTGGCTATTTTCACTCAGAGAGGTGAAATTCTGGAGGCAATTTTTTACTGAAAAATTCTTCCAGAGGTATCTAATAATTTTCAATGAAAAATGTTTGAAAAATCAAAGGACAAGGTCGTTTTATCAATACGAAGTCGAAATTCTACCACGACAAGGATGAAATGTCTGGAATTGAGAAATCAAATTATAATAAACTAGGTTGATAAGATGTCGAGGAAGTTACATTGTTTAAATTCAAATTCGTATCAAGGTGTTTACTGATAACGAAACAATATATATTCTTAATTACCTATGAATTTGATAGATATTCGTCTACCTGTCTTACGTGATAAAAATAATCTAAATGGACCAAAATATTTTCGAAAAAATAATTTCATTCGAATCTATTCTCATTGTAACGACCACCGGTTAAAATCCAAAGTACAAACGAATAATTTAAATTTACTGGGAGCAAAAAACCTGGCATATTTTTCGACAGAACCTCCACGATGATATTTGTCACTTTGTAAGTGGACCACTATACCAGACGAACGTGTATCTCTTCTGAGAAAATCAAACGACTGCAAATGCTCGGAGAAAAGGCTGCTTTTGAAACCAGACCCTCATTTATTCCATCGCAGACGAAGCGGTAATGAAAAGAATTTCTTCATGGGAATTCTATTCAGTCGATTTGAATAGTATTTACGACTTGTATGCAAAAATAATGGTTGGAATGTCTCACTCGTATGTGTACATATTTTGTAGGTTTTTTTGTAAAGATTTAAAATAACCAGTGCTAGAGAAGAAGACTGCGAACTGGTAAAGATTACGAAATAAGTCGTCGTGATTTTTTACTTCGATGCTGAAATTTCATCTGGGTTTTTGAGCCTACTGGCAGAATTTTTCGCCTATTAGATGTAAAAATGTTAATTATCTCCGAGAAGATATTTGTATTTTAAAACGTCGTATTCGAAACGGAAGGATTCATCAAAATCTCAATTTAAAAAACTGATTTCCTCTTTGCCTCTTTGAGGCTTAATTTTGATAACGTTTCGGTTAATTGCAAGTGTACGTTTTACGTTCAAGATCTAAAAAAAAAATTTCGCTCATTTTACCAGAGAAATTATTACTCCAACCGGTCGCAGGTATTAATTAGAGACTATGTAGTTTAATTTATGTTCGGGAGCTGTGTATCTCAAACATTGTATGATAATATTTTTATGATAAGTTTTTTTTTATTTTGCTCAAACGAACATCTCGACGTATTAATTATCTTACACCGTTGGCTTTTTTTCGTCGGCTAATGGATGGTTAATTGAAAAAAATTTAATTTTCCCCCAAGTTGAACTCGTCAATAAAATCTCAACGTGATAAAATCTTTACGATTTTTCGCCGGTACGAAATATACACGTGAATGGTACAATTATCTACCCGATTCATTTTATCGAACGAACCGGAAATTATTGATTTTTTGTAGAATAAAACGACGAGAAATATCGCGGTATCGTAAAAATGTCGAAAAAATCAGTCGAATCATCCCGGTTTATTTTTACCGAAAAAAATATAAAACACCCTGCGAAATAGGCAGCTGCCTATTTATCAACACGTCGTTGTCGTAAAATAATATTTTTATAAGTTTCTCCCTTGAGAATCGTAAAAAAATTTTCTATGGTCTTAGGGCATAAAAACGTATAAATAAATAAAATAAACTCGAGTAAATATTTATAGAAAATAATATTAAAATTCTCACCTGCTGTAATTGCTGTACAGAGTATTCACGAAATTTTGTATCATTGCAGTATCTTTCATATACGAGGAGATATTTTTGCAAAAAAATTATTAAATTGTAAATTTGATTGTAAAATTTGAAAAAAACAAGTTCATGATTTATTATGCAACTTTTAACTTTATTTTTATTCGTACGTAATGTTTTGATTTTGAAAAAAACGAAACTAGGATATGACCGAATATTCGCACGATTAAAAATCAATAATCCGTCGACTAAAATCAATCATAATTAACTCGATTTGACTTCGAACCGCGAAATAAGCGAGAGAAAAATACCACCAGATGAACGATCCGATACCAATGCGAGGAAATTCGTGTACCTGCTGATGGCAGAGAGTGGGTCACTTTAACAAACGGTTTCTTCTCGTACTAAAGGATTAGATCCGTTGAGCACACGAGTAATAAACCTGAAACGACATGTAAGAAAGAGAATCGTACCAGTGTTGCCTCGATATCGGTCGAAGGTTTTTGAACGAGAGAGATAAGAAGATGAAAAATATGAAACGTGGAGAGAGAGCAGTGGGGGAAGGGGGAATGTTTTAGTAGTGATTTTTTGAAATTGTGCTGAAACGATGAAATGCAATTTTGAGTCAAGGGTTGATTTGTATTTTTGAAGGTTTATCAAATTTCTGGGATTTTTTACTTGTAATTTGATAAATTTGAATTTAAAAATTGATGGGAATTTTATTCTTCGAAAAATATTTACATTTTATACAAAATGGCTTCAAAAAAATTGTCATTTTTTGTGGTGTTTGAGATTTTAGTCCTTTTGAAAAGTTCAAGTTGCAGTGATCACGACGATCACGAAAACTTCAGGTAAAGAAATATTTGAATATCAATTCTGGCTAAGTATTGAAACATCTATGAAACAGGTTCTGAGAAAATATTGCATATTTAGTGCTTCTGAGAGAAAAAAATATTTCAAATTTTTTAAAAAACATTCTGAAAAAATTTGTGCAATTTTACCTGCAATTAATTAGTTTTGACTTTTGAAAGAACATTTTTTTCGAAATTCCCCTTTGAATAATTTCATACTTTTCATCCGAACTTCTCCTATGTTTAGTTTATTCAATTTTGAAAAGACGTATCTCTACTTATCTATGCAATTTTGTCGTTGTAACAAAATCCGAAACCTGCTGAGGAGACTTTTTGCTGAAATTAACCGAGTACGACTGATTCGAGAAAAACGAAAGAGAGATGGTAAATCTGTTTTGATCAAAAAAATGAAAACTGAGGTTTTTTTTTGCATATTTCAATTATTCTTTATCCAATTCCTTTTAAAATGATATAGTATTGCATAATTATCATTTTAATAACCACTTTATAATCCACTCTCCCAATTATAAATCAGTGAAAATTATCGAAAATCACTGACAAACAGTCAGAATTGCAGCACAGGAGAAAATCAGTGAACATTTTTTTCTGAAAACAAATCAGTGAGAAAAAATCAGTGAAAATTCACTGAAAATATGGTTAAATTTATGAAATTTTCTGAAAAATCGGTGAAAATCTTTGAAAAATTAGTGAAAATCAGTGATATTTAGCTGATTTTTCCTGTGCTGCAAATGCTGCAATTCTGACTATTCATCACCATCAGTGACTTTTTACTGATTCAGAATGAGAGAGTATTTTAAAAAAATTCACCACATACCGCGCTCTCATTCTGAATCAATGAAAAGTCACTGATAAACAGACAGAATTGTAGCACAGAGAACTGATTTTTCACTGATTTTCACTGATTTTTACTGATTTTTTTACTGATTATTCAAAGACTTACAGATTTTCAGCGAATTTCATAAATATCACTGCGTTTTCAGTGAATTTTCAGTGATTTCCAGTGATTTTCTTTCACTGACGTGCTTTCAGTAACTTTCTTTTAGTGAAAAATTTTTTACTGATTTATTACTGTGCTGCAATTCTGACTGATTTTCAGTGTTTTTTGATAAATTTCTCTGATTCAAAAATGATAGAGCAGTTTTTTCGCGCGTTCCATTGGCAAGAACAATTTTAATTTTATTGCTCCTTAAATCAAAAGGCTGGGCAAATTGTTGTACACGAACCAGTGTGGCATGGATGCACAAGTATCTGCGATGTGGCAATTATATCCCCTCCATTTTTGATCAAGTGCAAAAGAAACATCAATAGATACGAAAAATACAGATTTTTTCCCAAATTTGTTGCTCCTTCAAATAGGAAAGTAGGCAATTTGTGCAACAGGGGAAATGGACCTACTACAGGATGACTGAAAATTACTTCCCCAAAAAAATTTAAAATTTCAGTAAAAAATTATTATTGATAGGGTAATTTTTTTTGGTCATATTCTACTAATATAGATCGTCTTCTAATCTCTGTATAATTTATAACCCGAAAAAATTCAATATTGCGCAATTTTCCCCTTAAACCAGAGCATTAATTCAATAATGCTGAATTAAATCACCCGACTCCAATTTGTGAAGCGCTGAAATGCAATCCTCCTTATTTCAAAATTGAACGCACTGTTTTCAGATTAACAAGGTTCAATTCAAAATTTTGAGGAACTCGTCACCTATCCACAGAAATTCCTAGATTTTATTCCACGAAATTTTTAAATTTCGTTCGACTAGGTTTAGCTATAGCATTGTAAGCGAAAATCAAATTATTCTTCACAAAAAATTCAAAAATGATTGAGAATTTTTGAAGAGGCCTGTGTTCGAATAGTAATGGACCAAGGATGCTGCCTGAGTTGGAATTTTTTGGATAAGTTAATTGGGGAATTTTTGCTAAGCATTTTTTTTTGGGAACTACTTCTCGGTCACCCTGTAGAAGTTATACTGCCGTACCAGACTTTGGTCTACCGCTGGAAAATTAATTGGTAATTTTTTTTTAAGTGTGGTGTTCGTGTTGGCGGGTTAGCTGTTTTTCTCAAAATGTACTTTTTCAATGTTTATGTACCTTTTTCTCAAGTATGGCTGAACCGATTGACTTAATTTTTTTAAAACTTTTTTAAACAAATTATGCTCTACAAATAGGCACGAGCTTTTTTTGTTTAATGTCCTTACAAAAATTTGGAGAATTTTATATGCCTGAAAAACATGGTATTTTTAGAGAGCTTTATAAAATTTCTTGTGCTCTGAAAACAATGAACTCAATTCTGAAATCCTTGTGTTAAAATTAGGGAATATGAGTCAGCCAAAAAGTTGACTACTGACTCCACAACATTGACTCCGGATTCAAACTTACACCCTGACTCCTAACTCTTGACTCCACCTTGACTTTGGAGTCAATTTCAGACCTTATTTCAGACCTTGACTCCTGACTCCAGCTCTACTCCGGAGTCAATTTGGAGCCAGTTTGGCTCCGACTCCGGAGCAGGGAATAGAAATCAGCAGGGAATAGGAGTCGACTCCGGAGTCGGAGTCAAACTGACTCCAAATTGACTCCGACTCCGGCTTGACTCCGGAGTTGAGCCGGAGTCAGGGAGTCAAGGTCATGGATTGACTCCGGAATCAAGCCGAAGTCAGGGAGTCAAGGTCATGGATTGACTCCGGAGTCAAGCGGAGTCAAGAGTCAAGGTCATAGATTGACTCCGGAGTCAAGCGGAGTCAGGAGTCAAGGTCTGAAATTGACTCCGGAGTCAAGGTGGAGTCAGAAGTCAGGAGTCAAGGTGGAGTCAGGAGTCAGGAGTCAAGGTGGAGTCAGGAGTCAACTTTTCCCCTTGACTCTGGGAGTTAAGTGAAGTCAGAAGTCAACTTTTCGGCTAATTTCTATTCCCTGGTCCAAAATCGGAGTCAAACTGACTCCAAATTTACTCCGACTCCGGCTTGACTCCGGAGTCAAGTTGGAGTCAGGAGTCAAGGTCATAGATTAACTATCGAGTCAAGCGGAGTCAAGAGTCAAGGTCATGGATTAACTCCGGAGTTGAAGTGGAGTCAGTAATCAAGGTGTGAGTTCGAATCCGGAGTCATGGTGGAGTCAGGAGTCAACGTTCTCCTTGACTCCGGGAGTCAAACCGGAGTCGGGAGTCAACTTTTTGGCTGACTCCTAGTCCCTGGAAATCAGCCATTTATAATTTATCCGAGTGCAACCTCCCACAATATTACGAATAGAGGTGGAAAAGGGGGTTGGGGGAATTTAAAAATTGAAAAGTTGACACCTGACTCCACCTGACTCCGGAGTCATTTTCAGACCTCGACTCCTGACTCCACTTTGACTCCGGAGTCAAACTCACACCCTGACTCTTAACTCCACCTTGACTCCGGAGTCAATTTCAGTCCTCGACTCCTGACTCCACCTTGACTCTGGAGTTAATTTCATACTTTGACTCCTGACTCTTGCTTGACTCCGGAGTCAATCTATGACGTTGCCTCCTGACTCCGACTCCGGAGTTGACTCCTATTCCCTGGTTAAAATATGTACAAAGGTTGGATTTAGTTACCTCAGAAAGCGCATTTTTGTATCTTTTTCGGTTACTGAGAAAAAGGAACATAAAAATGATTACAAAAACACGCATTTACCCCCCCCCCCCCCCCCTCCTTAAAATTCGAATGGACAAAGAATTTTAACAATTTTTATAGGGCTACCATAGGAATGCGCACAATTATTTTCTCATAAAATTTATTATCAAAAATTATAATATTTTTTATTTTTTGAAAGAGCTCTACATTTTGTTTTCCTTAAACTCAACTTTTCAAAACCACACTCCTTCAAAATTCAAACCGACATTAAAATATGTTGAAAGTGTTTCATATTCCAATGTCGAAGGCGTATGATGAATGAGAAGTTGTGCTCTTCACAGTTCTTATTCGTCTAGATCAGGCTTGGGTCGTTCGTGAACGCGTTCGCGTTCAGTTCGTTTTGAAAATCTCACTCATTCGTTCGTTCGTCGTTCAGTTCGTTTCTGAAAAATTCGTTCGTTTGTTCATCTGGCCCCTTCGTTCGTGAACGTGAACGAACGTGAACGACTGTGAACGACCTTTTTTGTTCATTTTTTACCACATTTTTGTTTTCCCCCTTAGGATCAGGTCATGTCAACAAGTGTTATTCTGTTCTGTTGGTGTTAAAAATTGAAAAGTATAGAAGAATTTTAATCAATAATTTTATTTTTCAAACATAAAAATCAAGATCCAAAGTCAAAATTAACGAGATTTTTTTAGCGTTTTTATAAAAAAAAATGAACGAAAAAACGAACGTTGGGAGCGTTTCGTTCGTTCATATTCGTTTTTTTTTTTGGTCGTTCACTCGTTCACGTTCGTTCATTGTCGAAATACTCGTTCGTTCGTCTCCGTTCGTTCATTTTAGGCCTTCGTTCACGAATTTGAACGAACTTTTCGTTCGTTTTGTGAACGGCGACCCAAGCGTGGTCTAGATACATATTTTTCACTTTTTGAATATTTAAATTCAATCTGAAAATGCATCACTGGCCTAAATAAAAATTCAGTTTTATTTGCACTCAATATAAATATGACCTGAGTAATAAAGATACTCCTTATCAGTTATTTTTTGCGTGGGAAGGTAAACATCGATAAATGAAAATTATACCAAATAGAAACATTCAATTAATAATTTACAAGTTTGCTTAGTGCAAAATAATTAAACAAATAAACAAAAACACTTTGTAGGTAAAATATAAGTATAAATTAAAAACCAATTAAAAATTATTATTATCGATTGCGCGTGTTCAATTAAAAAGCATGCTTTTAACATTGATAGACAGAATATTTTAATCACCTTTACTTTTACCTACCTTAGAACACGAATACTGTATAAGATCGATTAATATGGCATTTTTATTCTCCAAGCTGCCTGCAATTAGTGTACAGTATATCCTACTACCTAGGTAGAACTTCTTGGTACTTAGCGTGTGATACGAAGTGTCTAAACTTAATTGTTAACATTTATAAAACATTCCCCTGCCCCGGTTACTTACTTTAAAAAAAGATGGTGCTAAGATTCGCAAAAAGTCAAGTTGATAACTTAGTTTGACCCGATCTTACTCTAATGAATGGAAGATCAACGATAAAAAGATTAAATTTCTTTTATTATATCTCATCTCTATTGTTATTTTATATTGTACCTCCGAAATGTATTCGAAAAAAATACATGAAAAGGTGAACGAACGGTTTGAATTTACGTAGGTAGTATTAGTATACTGAATGAGATTCGCGTATTGCTAAATCGCTGATAGATATTCTTGAAATTATTTTAGGAAAAACAAATAAACGTCGATTCACAATTGACTCTCGGGATTAATATTTCTTTATGCAAAAATAGGTATAAATTCATGTTGGCTTCAACCGATCTAATAGTTGGACATTCTACAAATCCTTTTTCTCCAACACGTTCGTAATTGTTTAAATTAAAATTATCATTAGTCTGATTTTTTCACTTCGGAGAATTTTAAGTATAATTAAGATTTTGAAGAAATTGTTAATTTGAATTTTCAAGTCAAAAGTCCTATTTACATTTACACGTGTGGAAATTGCTTGAGATAATTTGTGCTGTATATTTTCCCCCTTGAAATAAATTGTTATAAATTGCATAGAAGTTTCTAAAAACGAAGAAAAATTTCAAAAAATTGTATTTAAAACGTAAAAAACAAAATCACTCGAGTTCTAGTGTAGAGCACAAGGTTTTAAATTATTGATAAGTTGAAAAAATTTCCCTTCAATTTAACTCAGAAGCTCGACGAATTTGGAAAAATTGATCAAATTGTAAATTTTGATCAAACTGCAAAACTTAACTAAATTGAGAAACTTTTTCATTTTAAAAAAATTGACGAAATGGTAAAAGTAAGAAATTTAACGATATTATGACAATCCTTGATGTGAAAATTTTTTTAAACATTTAAACAAAACAGAATAAATTGGTAAAACCAAAAAATTTCACAATTTTGAAGGTTTGGCGAAATTATAAAAAAGCAAAAAGGTTGAAAAATCGAAGAGAGTTGTTCAAATCAAAAAAACCTGTCAAAATTAATAAATTTCAACTAGACAATAAAATTGGAAAAAATTGGAAAAATGAAGAATTCTAGTTACTTAAATTTAAAAATAATAAAATCTTTGGCAAAGTAAAAAAAACTTGCTGAAAAATAAGGAATTTCAAAAATTTACAAAATAAAGATTTGGCGAAATAAAAAAATTTATGTAAATATAAAAATTTTAGCAAAATTTAAAAATTTGTAGAAGTCTGAAAATTTGAAAAAATCGAAAACTGTAGCACAAATAGAAAAATATTCCGAAATCAAAATTATGGATTGCAGTTGAAAGTTTATTTTTAAAAATGGCAAAATAAAAAAAAGTAAAAACAATAAAAAATTTACGTAGTAAAACTGAAAAATTCTGCAAAATTGTAAAAAACTATACATACAGTATTTATGCATAGTATTGAAAGAAAATTGGCAATAAGTAAGTAAAAAAATTGGTAAAAAATTAATTTTACTTTTGTCAAATTTTTTATTTTTACAGATCGATTTTTTTTGAAATCGCAATTCGTTCACTCAAACCTTTTAAAATCGGAGCCAAAAAAATTTTAGTCATCAGAAATTATTGTTGATGAAATTTTCCAAAAAAAAATGACGCAATTTTAATAAAATTCTTACTTAATATGGAAAGAATAACTCTGCTTCTCCAAAAAAGTTTATTTGCAAAGCTTTTTTGGAGAAGCAGAGTTATTCTTTCCATATTATTTCTCACACTTCTCGTTACTGGTACTCTATTTATTAAATTCTTACTTGTTTATTCAGCAGTTTGAAAAGTAGGTACTTAAATTTTATTACTCACCTAATATAAATTTTACTTAATTAATTTTTTCGAAATTTTTCATAGCACCGTTGCGAACTGAAATTTTATGAAAATTGCGTAAATCAAAATGCATTTGGCAATTTCAAACGTTAACAAAATAAGAAAAATATACTTAATTATGTATGAAATTAATAGGTAGAAATGACGGTTCAATGATTAAATTATTGGAAAAAAATTCATTTTTAAAAAAATGCTTCAATATCTTCTTTTTTTTGAAAATGAAGCAAAAATTACATGAAATCAATGAAATTGAAGAAAATTGTCAAATATTAATAAAAATTGTGAAAGAAATGTATTTATATCTAACATTTCATTGAATATGTGTAAATTTTCACAAAAGGTAAATAGGTAGGTACTCAAAATATCATTCAAAACATGCGAACAAAATTATAGTCATGAAAATTAGCTAGAAATAATGTTAATAAATTTTAAGTTCGAGACGAGTGTCTGTTTTCCGAAAATGCTCTGGTGGAGGCTCATTTTTTTACGTTTTTTTTCCAAGTCCCTTATCAGAGACGTTGAGAGCTTCAATTTTTTTCAAACGTAATTTTTTTACACTTAAATTTTTTTTCTCAACTAATTTTTTTCCAAACGTAATTTAGGTGAGAAAAAAATTTAGGTGTGAAAAAATTAGGTTTGGAAAAAAATTTAGGTGAGAAAAAAAATTTAGGTGTGAAAAAATTAGGTTTGGAAAAAAATTTAGGTGAGAAAAAAAATTTAGGTGTGAAAAAATTAGGTTTGGAAAAACATTTTGGTGAGAAAAAAAATTTAGGTGTGGTAAAATAATTACGTTTGAAAAAAATTTAGGTGTGAAAAAATTACGTTTGAAAAAAAATTTAGGTGTGAAATGAAATTTAGGTGTGAAAAAATTAGGTTTGGAAAAAAATTTTGGTGAGAAAAAAAGTTTAAGTGTGAAAAAATTACGTTTGAAAAAAATTTAGGTGTGAAAAAATTACGTTTGAAAAAAAATTTAGGTGTGAAAAAATTACGTTTGGAAAAAAATTTAGGTGAGAAAAAAAATTTAGGTGTGTAAAAGTTACGTTTGGAAAAAAAATTGAACCTCTCAAAGTCTCTGATAAGGGACTTGAAAAAAAAACGTAAAAAAAATGAGCCTCCACTAGAGCATTTTCGGAAAACAGACACTCGTATGATACGAGCATATTTCCAACCAATTTTTGTTTCATTGAGTTATTTTGACACAATTTAAAAAATGTTTAAGGATTTGAGCATCTCTTTTTATAGATTTAAATAATTTTTCGATGTTTGCGTTCAATTTTTATCAACATCGAACGATTTTTAAAACAGTTACCTATAATTTTTGAACTTTTTCAAAAGATTTCAACAATTTTTATGCCATTTGAAACCGGTAAGTCTAAGTACCTATTTTTGGCTATTTTATTTTTTATTTTTTTTATTTGTTAGAACCATTTTTACAACATTCAAATCAACTTTAATTGCATATTTTAAAGACATGAAAAATATTTCAAGCTCTTAACGATTAAAAATTTTTAAAAATAGTGAAAATTTTTTAATTTGACCTATGCAGGACTCATCCTTAATCCAGATAGATTTATTTATTATCTTGATAGATTCCAAGGTGAAGAGTTAATTTCTCTCGAGTTATCGATGATGAAATTAACTCGAGAAAAGTACTACTCCTACTCGAGTACTTTTATAGTATGTAGTTTCCTAGATACAAATAAGTACAACGAGTACCGAAGTACCTACTGTATGGTACCTTATTGAAAAACTATTAGAAACAAGTAGTACTTGTCGTCATACATAGGTTTGGTTTTCAAGCAGTTTTTCTATTCTTTTACAACAGTGTCAAGAAAACACTTCAATTTCGAGTAAGTAGTTTCGAATCCAGAATACTTTACGTTTTCTTAATATAAGCGAGCGATTTATTGATGAAATTTCGTCAGTCAAAAGTTCACGTGGGTACCAAAATACCTATAAAAAACTTCAAATTCGCAGTCGAGTCATTTTTCTCCTCGTGGAATAAATATTCGTTTGTAGACTTTAATTAGGTACCATGGGTTACCAACAAAACTGCGTCTTTCCATATTTCTCATTTACTTTTTATGTTTTCCACGTGTCTTTTCAATACGAGTAATTAGTTTTTTAAAAATAAACTCTCTCACCTATCATGTTTTTCTCTCTGCCCAACTGGATAAATAAAAATAATGTCTATCATTTTGTTTTTATTTTTATTACTGAAATATTTCGTAATAATGCGTAAAAGTCTGCTAGTGAAATTTTTATGTGTTAGATGGAACATGAACTTTGCGATTTTTATGTTTTTGGTACAGATAATATTCAGTTTTCATTTATAAGTGTAATCAAGATAACCTCCAAAAGAAAAGAAATTTAATACATAAAAAATACATTGTATTGAAAAGATCTAAGAACGCATTTTATTCTCTTTTTTGGCAACAATCAATATGTTGTTATTATTTATAACAGGTGTATAAAAAAAAACTACAATAATAGAGACAGTGGACATGATTTCACAAAATTGCTGCTTCAAATCGAACATTATAATAGATTAGCTAGGATACTATAACTTGACTCCTTTTCCAACAGCTTCGGAAACATTGGAATAATTTTCTCTTCTGTAAAATAAATGAAAATAAGTGTCGTTAAATTTTTTTTACTGTACTTAATTGGTAAGACAGACGGTGGAAGAAGCAAAAAAAAATTTTCGAATAAAATTTTTGATTTTTCCAAGTATTTTACAGGGTGTCGAATTGAACTCCAGACGCAAAAGCCAAAAATCCCTCTTTTGGTAATTTTTGTCGAAATTTTGATTTGCAAAGTGTCTAAAAAATTTCATAATGGAAAAACAGGACTATGGCAGGGCGTTTTTCAACCATTCCATCGATTTTTTTAAGGGAAAGGAGGACAAAATTTTCTTTTTCACACAATTAAAATCAAATAAAAATGGGATGTCAGTGAGGGGTGAGGGAAAGAACTGAATTTTTTCGCTTTTAAGTCTGTGGTTCAATTCAACACCCTGTACGAATGAAAAATACTGGATGGGTCATTTGTAGCAGTACTCGAAATTTAAAAATATACCAAAGGCATAAAAAAAAAAGGATGAAGCTTTCGAGTATGCAGCATTCAATTCCTCAGATTTTTTGAGCCAAAAAAAGATTTTTTTCTAAAAAAATTATCATCAAAATTGAAAAATTCAGGTATCTAAATCTATAATTCTCGACCATCCATTTTTGAGGTTATTCCGAATTCAGATTTTAAAAAAGGACTTTCGGGATGGTCAGGTAGCACAGAAGTTGTAAAACATTCAATTTTATCGAGTATCTCCTGAATTCATTTCTGGGTTCATTTTGACCCCAAACCCAAAATAGACCCTCTGGGATGAGAGAGGGTTCAAAATTGAAAATTATGGGCGAAAATAGGATTTTGGATCCAATTGTCCAATGAAATTTTTTGATCACAAAGTTGAAATTTATTGTTAAATGGGATTTTTCCAAGACATTATGTCCGAATTTCCTTCGGATACTATTTCTAGATTGATGTTTTTTGAGTACACTGCGCCCAAACTGAGGATTTTTGGAATAATATATCCGAAGGTTTTCGGCCATTACGTCTAAATTGCCAAATTTGTTTTTTGGAACACCATGTCCAAATTGTTTTTTGAATGGATGACAAGATTGATATTTTTTGGGACAGAGTTCAATATCTGCTTCTCGAGACATTGCGTTAAATTAAAATTTGGAGATTTTAGGATACTGCGTCCAAATTGGACATTTTTCAAACACGTCCAAATTCAAGAATTTTTGGCCAACACGTCCAAATTCAAAGTAGCATTTTTTGGAGACACCATGTCCAAACTGAGAATTTTTAGAACACTGTGCCTCAATCGGTTTTCAACACGGATATTTATAATGCAGAGAAGGAAAGATCAATCTAGATCAATCCATGAAAAGTGAGACCAAATTTTGCTTACGAAAAATAAAACTCAAGATCATATTTTGGTGACCAAATTTTAAAGACCAAATTAATCTAATAAAAACGATTCAATTATCTGGAATTTTAATAGAAAGTTATCTCAAAAAATATTCACAAGTAAAAGCTTTTGCTTTAAAGCAAAACTTGTGTAGTTTTTTCGAGTTTTCCTTATGTGGTTTGCAAATTCAATTGGACTCACCCCCCCCCCCCCCCCCCTCCTAAAGACGGTAAAAATTGAAATAACTCGGAACTCGCAGAAATTGAATAACAAAAAATCTAAAAGCTTTATACAATTTTGTATGACTTTGGCACTTACTTGATACTTCTTAGATTTACAAAAAAATTCAAGCAATTATAGGAGATTCATTTCAAATTAAACTCCATCAAATTCGAATTTGTGACGAAGCGAAAATTTTTCAACCATATCTTAAAAATTACTTTAAACATTCCACCAGCTCTTCTTTAATTTTGGTCACTATCGGTGCTCCATGGTAAATAAACGAAGTGTAAATCTGAATCGCACTGGCTCCAGCTTTAATTTTTTCAAATGCATCTTCACCGGTAAATATACCTCCAACACCGATGATTGGAACGGTTCCTGAAACATTCAACTCGTATAATTAATAAAACTCAAAATGCAATTATTAAAAAAAAATCAATGATCAACCTTTCGTCAATTTATACATTTCGGCAATCATCTCAGTACTGCGTTGTTTCAAAGGAAGTCCGCTCAAACCTCCGTATTCTTTTTTATTCGGACTTTTCAGGCTCTTATCTCTTTTAATTGTAGTATTGGAAATTATCAAGCCATCAACTTTACACTATTCGGAAAAAATACAAGTTTTAAATAAAGTATTACCTACTACAATTTGTAATAATATACACAAATGTACCGATTCTTGAGAAATAACCGTTGCAATATCTTTTAATTCTTCTGAAGTGAGATCGGGTGATAATTTCAGGAATATTGGAGGTTTCATTTCCAGCCATAATCCATTTCTAGCTTCGATTACCGCTGATAAGACTTTCTCCAATTCTTGCTTTCGTTGCAAGTCTCGCAAACCAGGAGTATTAGGACTGCACATAGAATTTAATTTATTACATTTGGCGTATACTTACAGAGCATTACAAGGTGAAATAAAATACCTAGAAAGATTTATTACGAAGTAGCTGGCGAATTCGGAAAGTCTTCTGATGCCTTTAACGTAATCATCGACAGGATCTTTAGAAGTTTTATTCATTCCTAGATTAACACCTACTACAGCATCGGTCAGTTCTTGATTCAGGTCCTGTACTTTTAAATTCATATGCGCCTTAGAATGTCCAACGCTGTTGAATCCGTACCTAGAATATGGACGATTTTCGTTATAATTTTAGTCAAATACTAATTGGAACAGATCCGATACACGGTTAGAACTGTAAATATACCTGTTAATAATGGCTTTATCTTCTGGTAGTCGGAAAACTCTCGGTTTAGGGTTTCCGTCTTGAGGTAAAGGTGTAACGGAACCAACTTCAACGAATCCGAATCCTATTTTATGAAAATTGAACACCGCTTCGGCATGTTTATCGAAACCGGCAGCTAATCCGATGGGATTATCCAATTTTAGATTTCCAATCTCGCATCGCTGCGAAAAATTTCATTGAAAATGAATTTTGCAATAAATTATACTCGTTCTTGAAAAGATATTCGTACTAGTTCCTTGGGATCAACGTATTCCGGCGACGGAAAGAAAACCGATTTCAAAGTAGTGATAGCAAGATTATGAGCAGTTTCTGGGCCAAAACAGTGAATCACGGGAAGGAGAAATCGATTATAGAATTTTTCTGTGTGTCCTTCTACCAAGTAGTATGCTCCGGCAGCGGTGGACCCAACGACGACAGTGGATGCGGCTGCGAGAAGCCTCTGAAATGAAATCAGTTAGTACTATAGCACAGATTTCGAAAGAATATACGATTAACTTACCCAGAATCGTTTCGATTGACCCATATCTTCGAAATACAACTGATAAGAAACAGGCAGCAGAAAACCGGCAGATTAGGAACCGAAAATGATGGCCGAAAAAGATTACGATGCAGGCATAAATTGATTTATCGAGATTTATGACGATTACAGTGGAACATTCCGATACGTTTTTGTTTCTTTTGATTTTTTAGTTCGAAATAATGGAGCACTTTTTGGCAATTTTTTAAAAAAATTTCCGAGTAATTTTTCTTATCAATCACATGTTTTGAGCTATCAGTTTTACCAATGCCGAAAAATTAATCTAAAATCGAGTTTTTTTATGCTTAAAGAGAAATTATTGTGAAAATGGCAATCATTTATATAAAAATTATCATTCTTATCAATGTAATTTTTGAAAATTTTCAATTTCAATGTGCTTGTGCAAATAATATTCCTGAAGAAGTAAATTCTCGGGGCGATATTATTTCCCAGAATCAATCGTTAAGTTCCCTTACCCCTCTACATTCTGATTCCACCACCACAGTCATGAATAAAGTTTTTCATCAGTTTTTCAAAAGTTACGCCGCGAAGAGAAGAGCACATTTGGCTAAAATGTTTCCTCAACACGTTAGAAGTAAGTTTCGTTCCATAATTTTAATTATTTAAAAAAAAATATTCATCTAATGAAATACTTCTCGTTTAGCAGCCACGAGTGCGAGTAGTAGTACAAATTCCAATATGGATCCTGCCTCTAGAATGGTTTGGTTAGACATGGAGGTAATTGATAGAATTATAGCTTAATTTAATGAATTTTGAACTAATTGTGTATTTTCAACTGTAACGTAACAGTTGACAGGATTAGATCTTGAAAATGATTCCATTATGGAGATAGCTTGTGTAATCACGGAATCAGATTTGAATGTTATCGATACAGCTCCTACGTTCATCATTCATCAACCTAAGGAAGTTTTGGATAAGATGGGACCTTGGTGTCAGGATCAACATTCTAAAGTACGTGAATAATTTTTTGCAATGTCTTCGTACGATGTGTACTTACTTGACTCAATTTTTGTATTAAAGACTGGTCTAACCGAAGCTTGTTTGAAAAGTAATACTACGATTGAAGAGGCTGACGAACAACTGTATAATTTTGTCAAGAAATATATTCCAGAAGGTTTTGATATTTCTATTAATTATAAATCGTTGACGTTTCCTCGTTTATATTTATTTTTGAAATTGCAGGTAAAGGTTGCGTTGCTGGTAATTCAGTTTATATGGATAAATGGTTCGTTATAAAATATTTACCTAAGTTGAACGCCCATTTACATTACAGACTGATAGACGTTTCTACTTTGAAAGAATTATGCAGGTTCGTTTTCCTTTTAATTTAGTAGGGGAAAGTTGATGCTCAACTGATGAGAAAATTTTTACAGAAAATGGCGAAGTGCAGATTTTAAAAAAATTCCTGAGAAAGCTTACGTTCATAGAGCGTTAGATGACATCATGGAGAGCATAGATGAACTGAAGCATTACAAGAAAATCCTTTTCGATAAGTAAAGTGGAATAATTGAAGACTGCTAACGCTGTGATAATACTGTACGTGTTTTTTCGAACTGGTACATCGCCGAATTATGTGCCCGATTTCGTGAAGATAAGATAAAGATATTTTAGATCGTATTTCATTAGCTTGACTTCTGTATTGTAATTTAGGAGATTGGATTTCAACTTGTAGGCTTGTGTTGTTGATCAATGATTTCAATTACAATATTATTAACGCAATGCAAGTCTTATTTAATGGTCTGAAAATATCAGGGGCTATATTTTGTCACTTAGATTACAAGAACAACGATTTAGAAACCAACTCCACATCAAATGAGTACAAATTTGAAATGTAATCATTCAACGATTTATATTTCGAATAGCAAAAAAGATGAACCGCATACAAGAGGATTGAGAAAGGGTTTTCTTCAATTTTTTCAACCTCCAAGAAATTTACAAATTCTAAAAAAATATTACCAGCGAAGGATTTTTCATGATTTTGAAAAAATTTAAATAATATACTTCGTTACTTAATCACAATATAGAATATACATACGTCCGTTCTCATATTCATTCGTATATTACAGTGAAGTGTATGAAAAAATTTAAAAAAATTATTTCATTAAATCTGCTTTCTTCTGTTGCGAAATTCGAAATTTATAACCCATATACTTAACATAACTGTCACTGGTTTGTCAACAAATCTGCTATCAGCGGTCCTGTGTTCCTTATCATCATAATTTGACCTTAACTGACCTTGATTCGTTTTTCGGTGTTTTCATAACGAAAAAAAAAACGTTTTATCATTTTTCAAATCGAAATAAATAATACAGGAAAATACTTCAATTTAAAAATCAAAATTCGGAATTGCAAACTTTCAAATACCCGATTTAAACAACGCCCAAAATTCCTAGGAAAAATATCACCTTCCTCGGGTCAATTGCATAACAAAACGTTTTCGTAAACAAAATAACACCGAAACTGGATATATATAATCTGCTACGTTTTAAAGAAGTACATATTGACAAGTATTTACAGTGAAGCTAAACCTAGAGCAAAAATTATTGCGAGACCGAGAACTCCAAATCCGGTAATATTTACACCTTTATTGGTCAACGCCACACCAGCATCCCATACCTGATAAAAACAAACACTCACTTAAAATACAACTAATGACCAAAAATGACTTACAGTGGAAGGTTTAAAATCACGTCTCACCAAATGCCTGATTCCAGCGCCAATATGAAACGTTAATGGCAAAGCTACGAGTGTTTTAACACCAGCCCAAGTAGCTGGGGATAAATTCAACGACTGAAGGAACAATATGACATCATCGGTGTAATGAAATATTTCACCTGTTAAAATTAATGATTAGTTTTCATATTTTAACACTCACGTAATTTACAAAAAAGTGAATTATTAGAAATATTACATCCGCATATAGCAGACAAGTAGCCGAATAAAATAACTCCTGAAATTCTATGACTGATTGACAGAACCATTGTGATTTGCGGTTTATATATTGTTAAATGAGGTGATAGCGGACGTTTGAGCCTGGCATTTTTCTCTTCAAATGTTTCGTTGTGGATAACATTAACTCCTGAACGCATTGCTAAAAATCGTTGTCTGAAATGAAAAAAGAACTGATGGAAATGGGTGTTAAATTGAGGTGATTACGTTGAATGATACGTACGCGAGGATAAGTTTACCCGGTTGGCAGTTCTTACTGCATAAGCTGAAACAAAATTAATGTAAAATGAATGTTGAAGCGAGATATAATGGTAAATCATAAAATTGTAAATTGAGATGGGCTGATGGTATGAATATGAATATTGAGATTTTTATTTATATGAATATAGCGAAAAAGATGGTTGAAAACTTACCTTCTCACGATACAGTACATTTTGAAATGAAATTCTTTCGGTTTCAATCAATGAACACTAATTAATATATTAAAATAAACTCAAAATTACGTATAATTAATTTTTTATCACAATTTCTTTACTATCAATTCAAATTTTGAAAATTGTATTTATGTACTTTTACTCTTTTTCGTTTCTTTAGACTTTTACTCCTGAAATAATGCGCGCGTCGATTGCGCATAAGACCGAACGCTGGAAATACAAAGTATACTTGGTTATTTTTATCAAATTCATTATCAATGTATACTATTGTAGTTCGGCAAAAGCACGAAAGGCACCCTCTGGAATACCTGAGGTACACTGATAAAACCGATAAAACGAATCTGCATTGAACGATGTATGTGCGAACATCAATGAACGACAGTGGTAATGTAATGTTGCCAACCTAGTTTAGTTAAACTGGAAATTCTTGTATGTAGGATGAAAACAATTATTTTTTTCACTGAATGAAATATGTACGCTAACGCTGGGTAGCGGTGGTGTGTGCTCACCGGCGTGTAAGAGAGTAGAGTGGGTAAATGGGAAGAGCTCTGTCTTTTTCTCTTTTTTTCACATGTCATTTCACTTATTAGGTCTTGAAATACCGTCACCGACAACAAAGACAGAAAGCGATCCAGAATCAAGATGAACTGGTGATGTGATATTACAAGTTATACGTAATTTTCGGGAAAAAATACCTTACTTCAAAATAAATACCAAGTATTTTAATCGAAGAAGTCTGAAATGTATTTATATTGATAATTACCATAGATTATTTAAAATTTAAAATGGAAAAAATTAATTGGAGGTAATTAATTTTTTCTACTTTGGTTTTCAAATTTGAAATGCAAAATTTTGGAGATTTGATACAATGATACATATGGAAACCACTGCAGAATAGGAGTAATGAGGTATCATTATAAATACCTAAATAAAAACTTATAAAAATTCATTGCAGACGGAGGTGCTTATCGAATTTTTAGTTCGGAACATTTGTTGCAATTCAGTCCCTAATGAAAGAAAATTTACGTTTTGGGGCTCAGAAAAGGAGTTGGGATGAGCTGATGAGTTGTCTGAAATTTAGACATGTTCGAGAATCGAAATGATATTGATTAGCCCCATTGATGAATTCAAAATTTTAAAAATAAATAAATAATGTGTGACGTGTTGTTTGTCAGGTTTTTTAGGGCACAGAGTTCGAATGTTATGCTTATTTTTTCGATTTAACCCTTCAGTGCTCCCTTAAAACTCCAAAATTGAAAAAAAAGAGTGCAGAAAATGAAAATAGCGTGTGGCAGATTAATTTTCACTGATTTGAGGTCGCCGGTTTTGAATATCGACATAATTTACAATCAGTTTGACACACTCGGGGCGCTCTAATTCGTCCCCCTTCCCCAACTTCTTTTTTGTAATCCTGGAGGGACAAAGTTTGAAAAAACGTTGCAAGATAATGAGGTAATTTTGAAAGTTCAAAAGTTGTCAAAAATTAAGAAATGAATTCGAAAATCTGAAAGAGTGATGAGGGCAAAAAAAGTAAAACAACTAATCAAAAATTTCCTCTTCAACGAGGGGGGGGGGGTGAATTTTCACTCATGCCTTATATGTGAGAAAATTAGAAAGATTTAATTTAAATAACTCTGCAACTCATTAGTCTATGATCCAAACACGAAAAAGTGTTCATCCATCGATCTTCTTTGGGAACCAAAAAAATTAGCTGCCAAAATGTCGGTACTACTCGCCTTATTCGAAAAAGCGCAGTTTCAGATTTTTAACCCTGCACAATGGGGGGGGGGGGTGGACCCCTAAAAAGGTGATTTTGGGGACATTGTCGGAACCAAAAAAAATCGACGGATTTGAGTTGAGGTACTTCTCCCGATATCGAATATGTAATTTTTTTCCGTTGCACCCTGCACAACTGCATTTTATTGCACTTTAAGTGCAATTTTTATGCATTTTGGACGATTTTTGACAGTAAAAGAGCCCTCTTATCCAAAATATAGGAGGGAACCAAAAAATACTCGTTAATTTTGTTGAATGAAACCATTTAAAGTCGAATGCCGCAAAAATGGGCGAAAAATTCCTGCACAGTGCGAAGTAATGAAAATAAACAGGTTGGTCACCCATCCCCCCCACCAGAATCAAGTCATGGAATACTTGCTCAAAAATAGCGATGCGATACATCAAAATAGGTCAAAATTTCGCGCTGAATCCGAAAATCACCATGATTTTTGATTTCGACCCCCCTCGGTGGAGTTCTGCCCCCAAACTTGAAGTTGAGGGGGAAACTGAAGAATTGACACCATTTAGATGAAACGAAGTTGGAAATTACGCAAATCAGACAATTGTGGTTGATTGGTTTCAACATTCAGCATACCTTGGCCCCTAAAAAAATTTCCAAACCTCATCCCTCCCACCCCCCCCCCCCCCCCACTATAATAAAAACATTCATTTAAAAACAGCGATGCGGCATATCGAAATGATTTAAAATTTCGCGCTGAGTTTGAAAATGGTAATAATTTTTGAATTTGATCCCCCTCGGTGGAGTTCTGCCCCCAAACTTGAAGTTGAGGGGGAAACTGAAGAATTGACATCATTTAGATGAAACGTAATTGGAAATTACGCAAATCAGACAATTGTGGTTGATTGGTTTCAACATTCAGCATACCTTGGCCCCCAAAAAAATTCCAAACCTCATCCCTCCCACCCCCTCCCCCAAACTATAATAAAAACATTCATTTAAAAACAGCGATGCGGCATATCGAAATGATTTAAAATTTCGCGCTGAGTTTGAAAATGGTAATCATTTTTGAATTTGATCCCCTCGTTGGAGTTTTGCCCCCAAACTACAATTTGAAGGGGTAAAAATGAATAATTGACCTTATTAGATGAAACGTAATTGCAATTTACACGCGGCAGGCGGTTGCAGTCGATCAGTTCCAATTCTGCAGCATATATCGACTCAAAAAATTTCTACCCCTCGCACCTCCCGCCCCTGCTGCATCATACCTGAAAAAAAAACATTTATTTCATAGCATAGCAGTGTGACATTTTGAAATGCCTTAAATTTTCGCGCCCAAGCTATACGCAGTACATTAGAGGATGCCGGGCGCGTTGAAGTCTGTCAG
The DNA here is from genome assembly GCA_033439095.1 of Pseudococcus viburni. NCBI lineage: Eukaryota > Metazoa > Arthropoda > Insecta > Hemiptera > Pseudococcidae > Pseudococcus > Pseudococcus viburni. The sequence goes on from JAVBJF010000161.1 coordinate 794,403, forward strand.
TGGCTTAAAAAGGATGATGCAATAATCTGGAATAATCAGTAATCATAATCGTCAATTCATTTAAGGCGAATAAATCATCTCACACTAAACGTTGAAGCTTGGTTACATTTAGTTCGTATTGTGTGCTATTTAATTTCAGTAATTGGCGAATAAATTTTCGCACGAATCCTTCAATTTTTGTGTGTTAGTGTGAAATATTACATGAGCCTCAATTTCCAGTGGCAAGATTATTTGTCTCGACTTTTGGGGGGCCAAGGTATGCTGAATGTTGAAACCAATCAACCACAATTGTCTGATTTGCGTAATTTCCAATTACGTTTCATCTAAATGATGTCAATTCTTCAGTTTCCCCCTCAACTTCAAGTTTGGGGGCAGAACTCCACCGAGGGGGATCAAATTCAAAAATTATTACCATTTTCAAACTCAGCGCGAAATTTTAAATCATTTCGATATGCCGCATCGCTGTTTTTAAATGAATGTTTTTATTATAGTGGGGGGGGGTGGGAGGGATGAGGTTTGGAAATTTTTTTAGGGGCCAAGGTATGCTGAATGTTGAAACCAATCAACCACAATTGTCTGATTTGCGTAATTTCCAACTTCGTTTCATCTAAATGGTGTCAATTCTTCAGTTTCCCCCTCAACTTCAAGTTTGGGGGCAGAACTCCACCGAGGGGGGTCGAAATCAAAAATCATGGTGATTTTCGGATTCAGCGCGAAATTTTGACCTATTTTGATGTATCGCATCGCTATTTTTGAGCAAGTATTCCATGACTTGATTCTGGTGGGGGGATGGGTGACCAACCTGTTTATTTTCATTACTTCGCACTGTGCAGGAATTTTTCGCCCATTTTTGCGGCATTCGACTTTAAATGGTTTCATTCAACAAAATTAACGAGTATTTTTTGGTTCCCTCCTATATTTTGGATAAGAGGGCTCTTTTACTGTCAAAAATCGTCCAAAATGCATAAAAATTGCACTTAAAGTGCAATAAAATGCAGTTGTGCAGGGTGCAACGGAAAAAAATTACATATTCGATATCGGGAGAAGTACCTCAACCCAAATCCGTCGATTTTTTTTGGTTCCGACAATGTCCCCAAAATCACCTTTTTAGGGGTCCACCCCCCCATTGTGCAGGGTTAAAAATCTGAAACTGCGCTTTTTCGAATAAGGCGAGTAGTACCGACATTTTGGCAGCTAATTTTTTTGGTTCCCAAAGAAGATCGGTAAATTCGATTTCTAGAGCACTTTTTCATCTTTGGATTGTAGACTACATGGCATTCAGGACGTATTTTTTTTTACTAGTCGTAGGTATACCTGTTGCATTTTTTCTGGAAGAAATCATTTTACAGGCTATGCAGAACTAATTGCTGAAATTCGAGTGGGGGGGCACTGCAGTAACTCTTGGTATGAAATTTACTAAAAATTTGAATTCCGCAATCTCATTTCTTTCAACATTTGAAAATTATATTTTTTTTTCTAAACGTTTTCCCCTCTACATTTTTGAGAAAACTATTGAAAATGTTAAGTAAATCAAAAAATTAGTTGGCGTGTAAGAAGTGTGGTGGATTTCATTTCGAAAGGCAGAGAGTAAGATGAAAATGAAGAAAATATCTTCTTGAATTTTCTCAAAGTTCTACCGAACAGAAAGATTTCAAACTCTCCGAGAGTAACTATATTTCGCATCCTCAAATTCACTTGTATAACTCAGTTTTTTATAAAAAAAATTAAAAAATTATAGGTGGGAGGGAGATGGGTGTTGCTAAATTTTGAGTGGGAATTCTTTAGTAATCTGTAACATGAAATGGGCAAAAAAATTGGATTCTATGACCTCAAATTCGAGAATAAACATGTATAGTTTGTCCTATTTTATCTCATTTTGATCAAATTTGGAAATTTGTCAGTTTTCGAAAATTATTTTTTCCTTAATAATAAGGAAACTATTGAATAAATCGAAAAATTTATCATCACAAAAATTACTTAGGATGTCAAGTTCTACGGGAATAGTAGGTTTTGAAACCCTAATTACCAACCTTCTTTATTCGTACTTGCCTATTATAGGATGAAAAATTCAGGTAGGTAATTACGACTTCAAAACCAACCACTCCTATAGAACTCGACATTCTGAGTAATTTTTGTGATTACAAATTTTTCAATTTACTCAATAGTTTTCTTAATATCAACGAAGAGATAATTGTCAAAAAATAGGAAATCTTCAAATTTTGGACAAAAAAAAATCAATTAGCATAAACCGAAATTGTTTTCTCCCTAAATCGAGGTAGTAGAATCCAAATTTTTGGTCCATTTCATCCTTGGAGTAACCCAAATTCCCCCACTCAAATTTTGTGGCATTTTTTTCCATTTCGGCTTATAAAAATAAATTTTTTCTGAAAAAATTCCGCACGTGCGTCGATGATGTAAAAATACAGAAGTGTACAAAATTTGAACTATTTTGGTTGAGTAGAAGCCGAGAAAATTGATTTTTTGTCGATTTCATCTCGATTTTCTGATTTTCTGATGCACTCAAAAAAGTACACTGTATACTATAGTACTAGGCTACGTTTTTTCGTTCCAAGCGAAGAAGCGAAGTTTTCTTGCAAATTACGATTTTTTTCTATTTCCTCAGCTTCTACTCAATGGATTTTGTTCAAACTTGGCAAACGAATACTTTTTTACATTTTCGATGCATGTGTGGAATTTTTTCAAAAAAAAAATTATTTTCATAAGCCGAAATGGAAAAAATGCCCCAAAATTTGAGTGGGGGCCTTTGGGTTACTCCAAGGATGAAATGGACCCAAAATTTGAATTCTACTACCTCGATTTAGGGAGAAAACAATTTCGGTTTATGCTAATTGATTTTTTTTGTCCAAAATTTGAAGATTTCCTATTTTTTGACAATTATCTCTTCGTTGATATTAAGAAAACTATTGAGTAAATTGAAAAATTTGTCATCAGAAAAATTACTTAGGATGTCATGTTCTACGGAAATAGTAGGTTTTGAAACCCTAATTACCAACCTTCTTTATTCGTACTTGCCTATTATAGGATGAGAAATTCAGGTAGGTAATTACGACTTCAAAACCAACCACTCCTATAGAACTCGACATTCTGAGTAATTTTTGTGATTACAAATTTTTCAATTTACTCAATAGTTTTCTTAATATCAACGAAGAAATAATTGTCAAAAAATAGAAAATCTCCAAATTTTGGACAAAAAAATTCAATTAGCATAAACCGAAAGTGTTTCCTCCCTAAATCGAGGTAGTAGAATCCAAATTTTGGGTCCATTTCATCCTTGGAGTAACCCAAAGGCCCCCACTCAAATTTCGGGTCATTTTTTCCATTTCGGCTTATGAAAATAAATTTTTTTCTGAAAAAATTCCACACATGCATCAAAAATGTGAAAAAGTATTCGCTCGCCAAGTTTGAACAAAATTCATTGAGGAAATAGAAAAAAATCGTAATTTACAAGAAAACTTCGCTTCTTTACTCGGAACGAAAAAAACGTAGCCTAGTTACTATAGTATACAGTGTACTTTTTTGAGTGCATCAGAAAATCAGAAAATCGCGATAAAATCTACAAAAAATCAATTTTCCCGGCTTCTACTCAACCAAAATGGTTCAAATTTTGAACACTTCTATATTTTCACATCATCGACGCACATGTGGAATTTTTTCAGAAAAAATTCATTTTCATAAGCCGAAATGGAAAAAATGACCCGAAATTTGAGTGGGGGCCTTTGGGTTGCTCCAAGGATGAAATGGACCCAAAATTTGGATTCTACTACCTCGATTTAGGGAGGAAACACTTTCGGTTTATGCTAATTGAATTTTTTTGTCCAAAATTTGGAGATTTTCTATTTTTTGACAGTTATTTCTTCCTTAATATTAAGAAAACTATTGAGTAAATTGAAAAATTTGTAATCACAAAAATTACTCAGAATGTCGAGTTCTATAGGAGTGGTTGGTTTTGAAGTCGTAATTACCTACCTGAATTTTTCATCCTATAATAGGCAAGTACGATTGAAGAAGGTTGTTAATTAAGTTTTCAAAACCAGTTATTCTTATAGAAATCGATATCCTTAGTAAGTTTGGTTATTATAAATTTTTCAATTCATCAGGTAGTTTCCTTAATTTTGAGGAAAAAAGAATTGCCAAAAAATTGAAAATCTCCAAATTTTGGGGAGAAAAATCTCAGTTAGCAGAAACCGAAAGTGGTTTTCCTTCAAATTGACGATGCAGAATACAAATTTTGGGTTAATTTCATCATATAGGAGTAACCTCAGTACCTCACTCAAATTTCAACCCATATTCCTCCTTTTAGGACTATGAAAATGAAATTTCATGACGTAAAAATATATAAGTGTATTTCATTTGAACGTAATCCATTCAGTAGAAGCTGAGAAAATGCAAAAAAACATAATTTAAAAGGAAATTTCGCTTGAAGCGAGAAAACTCAGCAGTGGATTACCGGGTGCTCGATTAATTATGGCTCCCCCCGATACTTTTTATGTCAAAAATCGTAAGTTGGCAATACTTCTTTCAATTAAACAAATCGAATGAAGTGTAGCCAACTTACGATTTTTGACCTAAAAAGTATCGGGGGGGAGCCAGAATTAATCGAGCACCCGGTACCTATAATATACTGTGTACTTCATCTATTAGAACAGAAAAAAAGATAATCACGATGAAAATAACAAAAAATCAATTTTTTCAGCTTCTGTTCAAATTTTTTCAGAAAAATGTTAATTTTTATAAACCGAAAAGGGGGAAATATGTGCCGAAATGTGAGTATGGGGCACTGGGGTAACTCCTATGATGAAATTGATCAAAAATTTGCACTCTGCGACCTCGATTTAAGGGGAAACACTTTCGGTTTGTATTAATTCAGTTTTTTTGCCCAAAATTGAGAGATTTCAATTTTTTACAATATTTTTCTCAAATGTAAAGAACGAACGAATACGAATAAATGTATTTGTTTCGGTTTCACAAAATATCGGAGGCTGCGGGTATACAAAGAGTGAAATGTACAAATGACACCCCCCCCCCCCCCTACATCAGATAAGGATTTTCACAGGATAAAAAAAATGTCTTTTTTGGAGATAAAAAAATTCAATTTTTCAAACACTGAGAAAAGAGTAAGGTATAATAGATATATTGAAGCAAGGTAAATTTACTTTAGGACGAACTTCGGAGAATGAGTACCTACATTAAATTTTACCCTGCCAATTGGTTTTTAGTAATACATAAAAAAGACAATAAAACCAATTGGCAGTGTAAAATTTAATGTACTCATTCCCCAAGTTCGTCTTAAAGCAAATTTACCTTAATTAATGTATCTATTACCTTTTTACCTTACATTTTTCTCAGTGACCTTTGCTTGAGCATAAAGAGCTGCTTTCCAAAATGGCCTAAGTCAAAACAATAATTTTTTTTTTTTTCAAAAAACGAAAAATACGTTTGTACTGTATGCCTTTGAAGCATGTTTTCTGCTACCAAACTAAATGTATTGTACAGTGCTATATCAAAAATGTGGCGAAAGTCTCGGTCTCCAAAAATTTGATCTTTACGAGCTATATGACCCTTCAAAATTGACTGAGTAATTTTTTCAAAAATTGACTTAGGCCACTTTGGAAAGCAGGTCTTCAATTACAGGTATCATATGTGAATTATTTAAGCGAGTGTAAGGAAGAAGCCTTCCTTTTATCTCCTCCTCCTCAAAATTCTCCTGGAATTCCGGGTCTTCATACATACTTTGTACCCTTCCAAACAAAGCTTCCGACTCCACTTGCCTATAGAAGTTGATGTGCTGAGTAATATCGGTTATTACGAATTTCTCGATCTAAAACTTTCTGTAATTAGGTAAAATATAAAGACGAATTTTCAAAAAGTTAAAAATCTCGAATTTGGGCAAAATAAAATGAAATATTTGTTGCAGAGAATGTATGTGTTTATCCCCTTCTTTGAAATCTCAAACCTCAAATTTTTAGGCAAAATTATTCTAGAGGTTAACTCAACTTTCCTGTTGAAAAATCACATTTTGTTTACTATTGCAGCGAAGTATAAAAAATATCTTTTCCTCTTTGAAAAATTTCAAATATAGGTACTTGATGTAGAAAATAAAAAAATGGCAATCATTCAAAATTTGAATAAAATGTAATTTTAAAAGTTGAGTTTTGTAGCAAAATTGAACTCTTTCGGATATAAATAAAGTAGAATCTGAAAAAAAACGATTTTTCATTTCCATTTCAATATCTGTGATTCCAGTTTATAAAAAAATCCACCACACTTCATGGATTTCTCTTTTTTAAGAGAAAATCGAATCAAAATTAAATGTTTTTCAATATAAAGAGAGAAAATAGTTCGTAGTGGTACCTACAAACTAACAAGGGAAGTATTTCAACCCGAAATAAAAGTTTGAGCCGAAAAAATAAATAAATCGAAAGTAGATCATAAAAGAACCCCATATCTAAAATTTCAGCCGCTGTAGTTAATTTTTCGAATTTTGGCGAATTTCTGAAATTTCAAAATTATTTTATCGCCCTGCAAAATATGAAAATTTGATGTTGATGCCGGAAATTTCAAGTATACCTTATTTTCGACCTCCCGAATCGATTTAATGAAGTTCCGAGACGTTTCGCGCGAAGTCTGCAATTTTTATGAACTTCAGTATAGGTATAATATTAGTTTACTTATACCGGTGAAATATTTAATCAAAACCAGAATAATTTTCCGAAATTCGTATTTTTCAGTTAAATCCATATTGTAGAGTCGAACTCGCCCAGCGGTGGCAAAAGCTGTCGTTACAATATCTTTTTGGTAGAAAATTTGTCTTTAAAAAAATGTTAAAATTCGCCAATAGCGTACCTAGACCTACACATCGAAGTAAAAAGGATCCTATTTCGATAAAACACAAAACAGGTCACATATATGTGTAATCTGCGATTATAGGTGCGGAAGTTCATATGGACCATTCTTATGGGCTTTTTCTGGTGCTGAAAAATTCCAAAAAAAATTAGAAGCTCCGAAACGTCTCGAAAAAGCTTTTAATCGATTCGGGAAGTCGAACAAATTTCATATTTTTCTGTTGATTAGATGAAATTTTCACATTTGCTTGACGATGGGAAGACGATGGGTAATTTTGAAATTTTAAAGATTCGTCAAAATTCGAGAAATTAACTCCAGGACCTGAAATTTTGGATAATTATAAGGTTTTTTTATGCCGTATACTATACTCGATTTCCTTTTTTTCATACCACAATATTGTGCTCTAGTTTACGAATTACACACAATAGGGTGACAGCGAACGCATGCCACATTCCTTTCCAAAAAAAATACTACCCTTCGACCTCCTCCCTACGACCTTAATGATACAGTTAGTTGCTGTTCTCTGTCCTCTGTTGTCGCCTTGTATTCTTTATGTATTATGTACCTATCCTGTACAACTTAAAAAAGGGATCGGAAGAACAATTCCATGAACCGGTTTCCTCATGTCTCGTATCTCTCCTGGTAGTCCTGGTACCTGAAACCTGATCTACAAAACCACCCACGCTACATGCAACGCGCAGCTCGAGTATAACTGCGCTTCATTATGTGCATCACTGTGTTTGAATTGAGAAACGCGAAGTTAATAAAAGAACGAGACTACCAGTACTCTTGCTGAACACGTTCGCTTTTCTATAGAGTGTACCCTGGTATTCCGACGGGTGCTTTTCGCGCTTCTCCGTCGCGTATTGTATACTATTTCTCGTTTTCTCCTCCCCCCTTCCTACCGGTAGTTGACTTTTACGACTTTTTTATTTTATTGCTTTTTGGAAGCCATTGCATTTTTGAATTATACAAAGATGGAGATGGGTTAACCTGGGGTTAACTAAGCCTAGTTTAACGTTAAATTTCATTTCTTACTAACCAGTGTAATGTACGCATCATCATGTCGTATTGTCGCAAGTGTCAAGTTTAATATTTTTCTATTTATTTTTGTTCGCTGAAGTAGATTATTCAGGTTTGTATGTCAATTTTTAAGAATTTTTCGACCGAAGTTCTTGATAGAACGCTGCTTTTAATATGCATAAATTTGGCAGCGTAATCTTGGTTTCCACTACAGAAGAAAATTTCAAGTTTTTTGATCAAAATATTTCGCTTGGTATGCATTTTTTGCGCTTGATTTGGCACATAAGCTTCATGAAAAAGATAAACATTTCATCTATTGAAGGTACTGCTAAATTTTTCTTTGGAATTTTTTATTGTCGTAAGAATGCGTTCACCTGTTGATCTATTGTTGAGCTTAGGCCTAGCCTAGCCTAGCCTAGATTAACTTGCACTTCGAGGGAACTATTGTTTTGAAAGCAGCTTGAGGTGATTTTACGAATATTGATTGCTAGAAAAGAAAACGTAATCCTGTTTTCTTGTTTACCAAAAACTATTGAAAATATTAAAATGATGCAATTTTTTCTTACTGGAAAGCTGACGCAACGAAGTCATGTGTAAATTCTGTTATCTCATTGGTTCTAAAGTAGACTAATGTATGGAAGCTATGGAAACCGATAATTTTGGACCAATAAGATGACATGTCGCAGTAGCCTAACTTTTTCCAAGATCTGAGTAAAGAACTCAGAATCGTTGTGCCATGTGACCATCTGAAAATGAGGGAAACGCATAAATAAATATGACGCGATTGAGCACGACGATGTATTCGTTCAGGCCGATTCTACAGTACTAAAATATAAGACAATCTTAACCCTAAAGGATGCATCGATGGCCGTCGATGCATCACCATTTGGGCGAGAGATGTTTGTAAGAGGGTGAAAGACAAAGGAAAAGAGAAAGCGGTCAGTTAAGAGATGTGATGTAACCGGATGTCGAAGGAATGTGGCCAGCATAAGGATCGTAGAAGGTTTGTGTGGGAGAGGCGAGAGGAAGGGAAAAGGATCGAGTACGACTCGTACAAACATACCATGTGACATGCGTTTGTGTGGTTCAATTTTTTCTGTTCTACATTTCCGTTTTTACTTTCTTCCGGTGCTACTAATTGTATTTTTCTGTTTTTTTTTTGTCGAGTTAATTTACCGTAGATAAACGGTACCTTTTAAATTGCAGAAAATGGAAGAGCCAGCTCAAGGAAAAGGAAGAGCGAGAGGTCGAGGGCGAGGTAGGGCCTTACAGCCACCGGCAGCTTCATCTTCACCGACTCCATCGCAAAGTTCTTCATCGACGAGCTCATCTCAACCGGCTGTTGGCAGAGGTAAGCCAAGACCGGGACCGTCGGGTACAGCTCCCCCTACGGCGCAAATGAGTGCCTTGAGCGTCGCTGGAAAAGCTGGCGGAAGTTGTGAGTAAAAATTTAATTTTTCTGCTAATCTATGAGCTGATTGATGATTGTGATATTTCTATTCCAGCCAGTGCCGGAGGAAACGGGAATAATGGCGGCAATGGAAATGGAAATGGAAGCGATGGTGACAGGGCTATTGGGCGATATGGAATTCGCGGTGGACGACCTTTATATCTACATACCAGACCCGAGTGCGCCAAAAATACTAAAAAAGGTACATACGTGGGAGAAAAAAGCTTCCAAAGAGATAAAGCATCGAGTAATTTGTAACATGCATTATTTTCCGACAGGTACATCTGGTCTGAAAACAATCTTTCAAGCAAATGCTTTCGCTTTGACGAAGCAGCCGAAATGGACGCTGAATAAGTACCACGTGGATTTTAATCCGGAAGAAGATCGGACTGGAATGAGAAAAATACTTCTCCGCGAACATCGGGAGAAATTCGGGCAATATTTATTCGATGGATCGACAATCTTTTCATCCCATAATTTAAATCCGAAAGGAGTAAGTTGAAATCAAAGTCAATATTGTTATTTTTCGAGGCAATTTTCCAACTTTTTTCCGATTGCAGAAACCGGTGGAATATTTTTCCAAACGTCGAAGCGACGATGCGAATATCCGTATTACGATCAAATTTGTCGGCACGACTGAACCTGGGGATTATGAGTACGCCCAAGTATTCAATATAATTTTGCGCGAATGTCAAAAACATATGAATTTAACGTTAATTAAACGGGATTATTTTGATAAAGAAGCTAAAGTAAGCTGATTTTTGATTGAAAACGAGTAAATGGGAGGGATGCAATTTTGAAATTTTCAATTTCTGTCTAGGTCTCTATTAGAGAGCATAATTTGGAATTATTGCCAGGATATATCACGGTCATGAGTCAGATGGAACACGATGTTTTACTTCAGGTCGAAATAATCTACAAAGTGCTGCGGAAAGATACTGCGTACGATATTTTCAAAGGCATTGCACAAAATCCGGGACCCAGGGTAATGCTACGAACTATAATACTCAATTATTCAATTCCTGATCTCTGTAATGTTATTGTACATGCTGTATCTTTGAAAATTCACGATCTAATGATTTGTGTCGTGTCAATAGGGTTTTAAAGACGCGTTCTCGTCCATGATCATCGGAACAACCGTCATGACGACTTATAACGACAGAACATATCGAATCGACGACGTAGACTACACCGCGAATCCGGAAAGTACGTTTAAAAAGAAGACTAAAGATGGCGAACGTGATATTTCATACAAAGACTATTACGAACAAGTAAGTGATAGCGAAATACGATGAGACAATTTGGCTTAATCCTTGATATATATTTTGCTCTCTTGCAGCAATATCAAGCTAAAATCAGAGATCCAAGACAGCCGTTGTTGATATCGAGAAGCAGCGCTCGTGACCGAAGAGCTGGTAAATCGGAGTTGGTATGTTTAGTACCGGAGTTATGTATTATGACCGGGCTTGATGACCAGATGAGGTTTGTAAATGGAGCTGTCAAATTGTGGCGCTGCTTTTTTCAGTCGCTGAATTGATTTTAATACCTTTTGACTCGCAGGAGTAATTATCCGCTCATGAGGCAGGTTGCTGAGCACACTTCGGTTGCTCCCAGTGACCGTATCAGGCGTTTGGAGAAATGGAGAGAACGGTTAATGAGTATTCCTCAAGTACGTACGGTCTATAGACATCGACGATTCTGCATTTCGATTTTTAATTAGAGTTCGATTTCAGGTGAAAGAAAAACTCGACAATTGGGGATTAGGATTGTCGAATAGATTAGTCCAGGTAGAAGGACGTATTCTACCCCAAGAAAGTATCGTTGTTGGAGGCGGTAAAAAATTTCCGTCCGGCCCTAACGCCGATTTTACTCAACATCTCAGATCGGCTCCTGCATTGTTAGCTGCGGATGTGAGTCGATGGGTAGTCATGTATCCATCTAGACTTCAACAAGAAGCTAAAGAGTTAGTTCGGATGATTGTAACTTGCGGTAGAGGCATGTCATTCCCCATTCCAGAAGCTCAACCGTGAGTAAAGTTCCTATTCGTTAATATTTATTTAGTGAATCGATATTCGATAATAATTTTCATCACGCAGGTATCCAATTGAGAACGATTCGTCGAGTTCGTACGTCCGGGGTATCGATGATGCCGTGAATAAATACAATCCGCAATTGATAGTTTTTGTCGTGCCAAATAATCGTTCAGATAGATATGCGGCTATTAAGAAAAAAACCATCGTTGATAAATCCAGTGAGTGCCTGGTTTGCGATCTGGAATATGAAAATAAATTATTAATTGGTTTATTTATTTTGCATGTTTCAGTACCGTCGCAAGTAGTGCTTTTGAAAAATATTCGAGCTAAGAGTGCGATGTCTATCGCGACAAAAATAACGATCCAGATTAATGCTAAACTAGGAGGAGCTCCGTGGGCTATCGAAAATCCCATGAAGGTGCGAAAAATACGTTATATAATGATCACTCTGTATGAATAAATCTCTCAACCTAGTTGTTTTCTATTACAGCAAGGAATGGTGATAGGTTTTGATGTTTGTCATGATCCGCGCGATAAACGTAGAAGTTATGGCGCGTTTGTTGCATCTTTGGACGCGAATCTGAGCCATTATTTTTCTGCGATCAATTTACATGCCAGTGGAGATGAATTATCTTCCAGTTTTGCGGTAAACATAACGAGTGAGCATTTTTATAAATTTTATCAGTGTTTGTAAAGGGCGTTATAAAACTTCTATAAGTTGACCTCCCTCACATCATCGCATCCTAACGACCAGATGGCAACCAGATTTTGATAATTTAATCATTATTTCAATATTTCGTTTGAAATGAAATATTTTCGTGGTCGATTAGTCTTGGAAGGAAGGGTAGGTAGGTAGGGGTTTTTGAAAAAGTCTCGTAGTTTTTACCCTATGATTTTTTTTAAAATCAAAAAACAATCCTTGATTTTTATAAAATCCAAATTCCAAATGTATCCTGAAAATTTCACTTCGTTCTAAAAAATCGTTCTCAGTTTTTTTGTGAGTATGGTTTTTCAGAATTAACAACATTTGACTGAAAATCAGTCCTAGGAGGGTTCTATTCAGCATTTGCTTTTCAAGTTTTTTAACATCGATTAAAAATATTTGATGAGTCATTCCCGATCTAGCAACGAAATAGCTTATCAAGATCCCTTCCTTTCCCCCTTCGAAATACGGTTACATTGACAGAATTAGATGATAACGAAGGAATTTCTGTATTTTTGTTGAAAAATTACATAGTTACAAGTTGTTTCGACGTGTATTATTGTTATGAAAATTTGTGAAAATTCAATGCATTTTTAAGAGTTTGAAGTGAAGGATTTAATATTAACATGAAAATAACTTCGAAATTTCCCAGTCATTTGATTTTGATGTTTGGAAAAAATTGAGCTGATTAGCTGATCCATTTGTATTGTAATTTAGAGAAGCGATAATTATAGAAGAGTGGTTTTAAAAAAAAGTTGAGTTTTTTTCTCAGCCGAAATCCGAAAATATTACAAAAAATATTTTATTCTTCCAACATATTAATTCAAATTTTTATACAATTCTTTCAATTTTTTCTCGATCAAATATAACAACATGAGTTATGTTTGCTTTTAGAAAATAAATTACTCTTAAATACTTATGCACTCAAAAAATTCAGAAATTGAATACCTGATGTTTGGCCTATTTTTTGGTGAAATTATTTCCAAAAAGTACCTTTTTCTTTGGAAAAAAAAAAAGACATTATGTATACGATCGTGCTGGGGGGGGGGGCGAGAGGGACAGATCACGCTCATAACCTTGGATGTTGTTGGAATATAATGCTTGACTTTAATGGTAAAAAAAAAAAAAAAAAAAAATTCCCTTACTCGCCCTCTTCAAAAACCCCATCGTGGGGCTTAAAATACCTTCATAATTTCGAGATGCTGAGTCCGAATTTCGAGTGAGTTTATTGGTTTAATTTCTTCCCTCATCCCCTCTCATGCTACGTATCTGAAATTGACGCCAAAATTTCAACAATACTTTTTGGCGGATCGTTTGTACGCAAAGTTTGAATTTTTATTCAGTGTTAGGATTTAATTTCCTCAGCTTCCGTAAATAATGGTTAATGTACTTGCATCACTCGTCTCTGATTTTTCGTATCTTGTGATTACAGATGCTGTAATTAGATACAGAAAAATGAACAACGATATGTTACCAAATCCCATTTTAATGTATCGTGATGGGGTAGGCGACGGTGATATCGCGAATGTTCTCGAATTCGAGATCAAAGATATGAACGTAAGTGGCTTGAAAATTGTACAAATACGATAATTAGTTTGAAAAATTGACGTTTGTTGTAAATTTTCATGGTTTTTGTTGCAGAAAGCTTTGGAGCCAATTTATAAAGAAAAGAACACTCCGCTCAGACTAGCGGTGATAATCGTTACAAAACGAATTAATCATAGGTTTTTCCAAAACGGACGAAATCCAGACCCTGGAACCGTAATTGACGACGTGGTTACGAATCCTCATCGGTATTACCTATATGAATTATTCAAATTTTCTCTGCTGTATTCAAAAATCTTTTCTAAAAAATGTTTCCTGTTTCAGATTTGATTTCTTTATTGTATCTCAGTCTGTGCGCCAGGGCACAGTGTCTCCTACCCATTACAACGTGATCTATGATACAATACATTATCCTGTCGATAATTATCAACGAATTACATACAAACTTACCCATATGTATTTCAACTGGAGCGTAAGTAAACAAATTTTACAATATTTTCAGTCAACTTGTGATCATTTCTGAAAATGTGTGGTCAATCAAGTCGTCTGCAGAAGTGCAGATCACAAAAATCGATGAAAAATTTGAAGATCTTTTTTCTTTATTTGAGCATTACAGGGATGAGGGAACTGCTCATTATTTTATTATGGTTTTTCAATTTTTGAAAAGTTTTCAACTATTTATTTTTCCCTTCCTCATTGTGATCGGGTTTTCTGAAATTTAGGGACATCAAAAAAAAAAAAAGAAGTACAAATTTATCTCATTTTTTTTTTCAGGGCACCGTTCGTGTTACAGCCGTATGTCAATATGCTCATAAACTGGCTTTTCTCACCTCTCAAAGTGTCGGATGCCAGCATTCAAACATGGATCAACTGCTCTACTTTTTGTAATGCCGATTTTTCTACTTCATTGATCAAAAAATTCATATTGATCTTGCTTAATTTTTATCCATCTTATACTTTTATAAGTTTTTTTTATTAATTGATTTATTTTTATTCTACTTCTACATATTTCGTTGGAATGTGGAATTATTGAATAAATGTTTTTATTTTTGATGGTATTTTTTGGGGGGTTTACAAAGTTGAAATTGTGTAATCAGCTATCCAGCTGAGTGTTGATTTATTGTGGATTCTAAAGTATCGTCCCAATAATGCTAAAATCTTCCAAGTGCCAAGTTCAGTATTTTTTACATGAGAGTTGAAAAACTTATGGACTTGGCAGATTTTGAAATCCACTGCATTGAGGTTTAAATCAATGTTTTCACTTTTTTTAAAAATCGATGTCGCTGAAGTTCGATTCTCTAAATCAGAAACATTAAAAACCTCAATTTTGAAAAAAAATGGCACTTACAACTACAAGGTTTTAGCATAAATGGGACGTTATTCTCAATTTCTATTTTCTAATACTCGGATTCTTACCAACAACCCGAATAAATTTAAATCTCCAGGTTTTTTTTGAATGATGATGCTATGAATGATTCGAGTTTTTTTTTATCCATTTCTACGAGATGCTAAACTTAATTGAGTAGGCATTTAATTAATTGAATATTCAATCAATTTTTACTACTTAAAATTAGAAAAAAAAAAAAATCTTAGTATTGCTTAATCATAATTATTATTGAGGCTAATGAATGAAGCCCGTGATAGAATTAAGGTATGAGTAGCAATCTTGAATTTTCAAGAATCCATGAAGCAAGATTTCAATTTTTCAAAGACAATTTTATGAATATTTCGGTTTGAGATTACTGATGAGATTGTATTTTCTTAGATTTTTGAGTCGATATTACTCTTATCTATTACGTGTATCTACCTATTATGTTGGTACCAAAACCTCAACTCGAATGTGGTTTTTATTTTTTATTTTCTCGTATGTATTTCTGATTCAAGCCTATTTCTTCAATGAAATTTTCTCGAGTTAGAACTATCTTCAGTCCAGAACTTGGAAAAAAATTCAACTGTACCCAAGATCTGTCATCAGTTTTAAAATTTTTCTTTTCCAATCACAGCTTCGGACCTATTCTACATAGGTACTATTCATCAGGGAACCACCTTGGCGTATCTGGCTCCGATTGAAATGAGGCTTCGATCATTGGAAAGAGCATGTCCTAAAACCCCCGTAGTCAAAATTTCAGCTGCTCAAGTCGATATCATAATTTTTGGTAAATTTTTAAAATTTTTAAATTAGGTAATCTTAATGTATTTTTTATCAAACTGGATGAAATTTAGGTAGATAAACCCTTACCAATTATCGACCTCCCGAACTTAAGTTTGATCATTTCCAGCCATTCTGGAGCCTTTATACAAAATTATTTCAATTTTTTTTTAAATTAATGCATACTTATCTTGCTAGTAAAAAACACAAACTTGCGGTGTCTTTTTGAGAATCGAGCTTTTAGATTTTCTCGTCAAACTACATAGAAAAGAATCGAGAATTCGATTAAAAAATTCAAAATATGTGGACAAAATCGAAATTTTCCGCTAGAGGCTCCAAAATGGTAGGAAAGGGTCAAATTTAACATCCGATCAAAAATGCACTCGAGGTGATCACCTGGAAATCGTGCCAAAATTAGATTTTCTCGTTAAAAACTAGTCAAAGGCGAGGTAGAAGTCGGTTTTTATCGATTCAAGTTAATTTTCATAGGTACCTTCTCACTGGAGATATTCGAAGATTCTGGAGAAAATCAAAATTGAGCTAGAGACCCCAGAGTAGCTAGAAATGATCAAAATTGAGTTCAAGTCGATTGGGATTTGGTAAGAATTTAAATTTCATCAAGTTTAATATTTATTATTTTTTGTTCAAAAATATATACTTTTTTACTGAAAAAACTGATTTTTAAATTTTCAAAAATTCGCAAAAAATTGATATACTTACCAACTTATGCATCTGAAATTTTGGCTAAGAGAATTTTAGCCTTTATTTAGGACATGTTCTCTCCAACAATTGAAAATCTGTTTCAATTGGACGCAAGCATTCCAAGTGGTTCCCTAGTAAAGATTGGAATGCGTGCTGGTGATATTTTTGGGTAAGCATTCATACTGAAACCATTTTTGGTACCTACAAATTCAATTTTTCGACATTTCATGTGAGGTTTCAGGGTTGACTTGAGGAAGGGGTAAATGTAGGGCCAGAGAGGGATGAAATTTTGACCACGTCGTGTTGAGGTTTAGCTCTTTTTTGAAATTTTGAAGAAAAAAAATGTGTAAAACGATCATCCCTAGTGCCCAACTACCTAACCTACAATTACTTCATATTTTTGAAATTAGGTATGTAGGTTTTTTAAAACTAAGGTCATTATTTTGATGAAATAAAAGATAATCACATTTCGTAGAAATGTCAAAATGTCCATTTCTACATGTATCAGTGAAATTTATTCATGTTTGTTATCAGCAGTATTGAATAAAAATGGACAATTTCTTTCAAATAGGTATGAACAGAAGACCTATTTCATATTAATTCAAACCAAAAATAAAACCGAGTCTTCCACCTTGAAATGGGGCATTTTTTCGCTCAAATGTGTGTTCAGGTTATTGGTCGAAATAATACTTTTATACCAATATTTTTTTATTTCCTTCCAAAAATTGTAAAAATCTGTTTTTCATTTTTTTGAAATTTGACTTTATTAGGGGGTATGTTGAAAGAGATGGGGGGGGGGGGGGGTGTCGGAAAAATCGGATGAAAAAACTGAGTAGGAATATATTCCAATTTAGCACCTTAGAATTACTAGAAATCGATAGGTATCTTATCTACCTACGTAGCTTCACTTGAAAAAAAATAAAGTCAAAATTGAGGGTCTTTGACTCTTTAGGAGTGTTGATATTCCATTTTGAAAATTTGTTGATTAAAAAAAGTATATGGAATCTTCATCATAATTTTGCAGAATTTTAAATGGTAGCCTTCAACTTTTTTACTCATGAAAAATTGATCTTTCACCATAAAAGCTGAACTTTGAACTTTTTAAAATTTTTAAAATCTACTATCAATTCTTTTTAGAACCACGCAAACAGTTTTACCCAAAATACAACCTGTCTCGAATTATATGAGCCTTCAAATCAAAATTAGGTGCCTACCTAATTCAGAAATGAAACCCCTAAAAATTAGGTTCCCTCCCCTTGTTGGGTGGGGATGAAAGTTATGGAGGAAAAGTTATCTTTGGACCTCTGAAAAATGGACTGATGATAAAAAATGGATGCCTATGGTGTTCCAAGTAAAGACATTGAAACAATTTTTGAATAAAATCAATTTTTCAAAATTTCCTGAACATAAGAAGATTTTAGGGTCTGGTGAGGAGGGATAAATAGATCGGAAAGGGGAAATTTTCCCCCACGTCGTTTTGAGATCTAGGCTGTAGGCACAGCTTTCTAAAGACCCCTCTCCCTCCCACTTCAACTTTCGAAAAAAAATGCAAAACAATCACCCCACAGACCTACGGCCACCACATGGCACATGCCTCATGATTTCAAAAAATTATACCTAGAAATCCTTCCATTCTTTCTTTTCTCTTTATATACAAACATTGATGAAGTAACATTACGAATAATAATGCATAAAATATGACCCGGTGGGGCTCGGTGCTGTCTCCGACAAGGCCAACAAGTAAATGTTAAATTAATAAAAATCATCAATGTGTGAAAAGTATAGGTACTTTTCTTACTACTACCCCTCCCTCCTCCTTCAACCACCCAATGCCACCCATTCAAAGAAACTCCGCGAGTTCGACTTGAATGAAAGCATTTTATTCATTTGGTCAAATCCAGATAATACTTCCTTCTTGTTCCGCTGAATACTAAATCATATCTATCATTTAATTACACAGTTCCTAATCGTAATTATCCTCACGCTGTAGTGAATATCAATAAATTCTGTATAGGCTACGACCACCACTACCACTTCGCTACAATACGAGAAAACGAGTTTCTATGACGTAGTCTTAGTGGTAACTTTCACTCAAAATATGTTATCGCATCGCGCTGTTGCTTTTTACACTTAACAACTTTACATCAGTTCAGTAATCGCTAATCGCTTACATTGAAGAGAATTATGGCCTGTGGGTGAAGTCGGTGACATTCGAGTATATTTTCCACCGAAAAATGACGAATTAAGGTAAAACACTTTATATTTTCTCTTGTTTTAAGTATGTGTAGAGGTGAAATTGATCATAGTTCATTCCGGTGAGTCTTATCACTAAATTACATAATATTATATAATACCTTTTTTCATCTCGAAAAGAAAGTTTTTCATGTGGAAGAAATCAAATGCGAAAACGGTTCAATAATTAATTAATATCAGTGTCAAGGTTGAACCCGATGACTAAAATATAATTCCTTGTGACAATATATTTTCTACATAATTATCTGTCTGTATTTATTAACTGAAAATCGAAACGAACGAAGGCTATGAGCCTGTTTTCATCAAGTTTTCAGTATGCGAACTCAGTTTCTGTGTGTAACGGAATCTTATTACCTAATTTCAGCTTAAAATTCTCGTTTTTTTTTATTACTAAAGTGAGCTTGACAAGTTTTTGAAAAAAAAAACTTGGTCTACGTAAACATTATTTTAATACGTGATTTTTTTTCTTCGGTTGTTTAGATTTGCAAGAATGATTTATGCCAAGTTACTGAAATACGGAGCTTTGGGTTTGGGAGGTTTCGGAGCTGCCGGAACTTACGCTTCGCTTCGATCTAATCAGTACAATTTGGATTCGATTGGAGTTGTTCGATTTGGACGAGCATCATGCACAGTAAGCCTGAAACACTTTTGAATTACTGAATAGAGTCGATTCTGATTTAATAATTGTTTTAAAGGCTTTGACGATTGTGTTCTATTACAAAACATCGTTGTATGGACGTGGGAAAAATTGGGATAGAAATTCGCAAGAATATTTAGAATTAAGATCGAAAGTAAGTGGTGAAAAATCTATGGAAATCGTAGGTAGGTGGTGTTTCCTCAATATTATGTATTTTTTGTGTTTTGTAGACCCATAAAAAAGCTGCCAATAAACTTTTAGAGCTGTGTAGATTAAATAAAGGAGTTTATATTAAAGTAGGTCAGCACATTGGAGCTTTAGATTATGTTTTGCCCACCGAATACGTCGAAACGATGAAAGTATTGCATAGTAAAGCTCCGGCGTCGACTATAGAAGAAGTTTATCAAGTTTTTCGCGAAGATTTCAAGAAAGAAGTACGTTTTATATCTCTTGACCAAATATACGTCTACGAAGGCTCGTTATTAATGAAATTTTATTTATAGCCTAAGGATGTTTTCGAAGAAATAGATCCATCTCCGCTAGGAGCAGCTTCACTGGCCCAAGTTCATAAAGCAAAGTTGAAAGATGGCCGTATGGTTGCTCTCAAAGTGCAGCATCCTTCTGTCAAAGGGAATTCTAGAGTTGATATGAAAACCATGGAGGTATTTTGATTTAATATTTTTTATTTTTTTTTCGGTGCTCGCTGATTCGAATTTATTTTTGTGATAGGTTTTGGCTAAAATCGTATCATGGATGTTACCAGATTTCAAAGTACAATGGTTAGTCGAAGAAACCAAAAAGAATATACCACGAGAGCTAGACTTTGAATTGGAGGCTGATAATACAGAAAAAGCAAGGCAAATGTTTCGTCATCTGCCTTGGCTTAAGGTGAGATACTAAGGTGAGGTTTTATGTGGGCTAACTCGTTCTAAATTTCTCGCCTGATTGTTCCCTAGAAATAAGCTACTAACCATGTTTTGATTTCTGGAGTTTGATTTACTTACGATTTTTTTTCTTTTTAGATCCCTTGTGTGTTCCGAGATATGTGCAGTCATCGCGTTCTAGCCTTGGAATTTGTCGAAGGGGGCCAAGTTAACGATTTAGATTACATCAAACAGAATAAGTAATTATTTAAACTCTTTTGTTACGAGTATATTTTTATAGGTACTTAATATTTTACGAGGAATTTTTAATCACAGGATTAACCCGTACGAAGTATCTGATAAATTGGGCCAATTATACAGCGAAATGATCTTCAAACGGGGATTCGTTCATAGCGATCCACACCCAGGAAACATTTTAGTCAGAAAAACACCAAATGGCAAAGCCGAAATAATACTTCTCGATCATGGTTTATATGCCGTAAGTGACCTCTAAATTGGCATTGTTTCAGTTCCGCCGTTTATTAATTCAGTCACGTTTTGTAGACGCTCAGCGACGATTTTCGATACGAATATGCTCAACTATGGATTAGTATACTCAATAGAGATATGCAGAAGATGGCTATTCATTGTACGGCGCTCGGCGTACCTGATTTGTTTTGGCTGTTCGCGTCGATGGTTACTGGTAGATCGTGGGATGCTATTAAGGCTGGATTAAATACCACCAGATTTGATTCTAGCGAGGTACTAGTGCTAAGCTGATACTTGGTACTGGGTCATTTCGTGTCGGTTCGATTACTTTTTGACCTTGGGTTTTCGGATTTTGCTCTATGGTTTTTTTACGAAGGTCGCCCAGCTCAAAGGTTAAAAAATCATCGTTGTTTGGCTCCAGCCCCCCTGGGGGCTCCGAGAAGATTGTTTTTTTGGCTCTGCGATTTTTCATGATTTTAATAGGTACCTCAAAACTGGTGACAATATGAAAAATTTTCAAAGTTTAGTTTTTTAGAGAAAAAAAGAATCAAAAAATTTGTGATCAGATTTTTGCAATTGTATTCGAACATGGTAATTTTTCTAATAAAATCTTGACTCTTGAAGGAGGTACAACGACCCAAAATTTTAGGCCAAATTCAAAATAATTGAAAATATCGTTTGATATGTTTTTAGTGACGCTGAGTTCGAATATTGACTGATTTTTGGTTTTGATCCCCCCCCCCCCTCCCTCATCATGATATTTTTAAGAACAAATAATTCAAATGTGCTGAAGAGTGAACAGGGAGATAAGGGAGTGGTAGAGAGTCGAATCCAAAAAATAACTCGATTTTCGAGCTCAGCATTATCAAAAACATAACAAACGACATGTCACTCGAATTTTTCCTCATTTTTTGAGGCCAAATTCGGGCCCTAAACAGATCAACTCCAAAAAGTAAATTAATATTCAAACTCAATGCCTCAAAAACCATTACAAACAATATATCACCTGCAAGTTTTAATTGTTTTGAATTTTGCTCAAAATTTTGAAGTGCCATGCACCCTCCTCCTTAGACGGGCAAAATCCCATTACAAAAATTATCTCTTCGCACGATTTTTGCTGATTTTCAAATTATAATATCTTGAATTTTGGTGTACCTATCACTAAAAATTGGCGCTTTTTTACCGAAAAACTCAACTTGAGCTGCGTGAAAGTTTAATTTCTCAGTTCGAAGGTCCAAGTTTTAGATTTCGGATTTTTTAAATTCAGTCTTTTAATCTGATCTCAGCAGCAACCTTGATGTTGAAAAAAATCTTAAGAAAATTCAAAGTTGGATGAGTTGAAATTTTTCAGAAAAATTTCAAGTTGAAAAAAAAAATGAGAAAATGATTGGATGGATAAAATTCTAAAGGGTCTGGAGAAAATTTCAAGTTGGAAAATTTTTTAAAATGTCAAGAAAATTAAAATTTCAACAGTTGAAAAAATTTGGATTTGAAAAATTGTTTAGAATTTAAAAAAATAATATTTGGAAACTTAAAGCCATGATAATATGTAGCCAAAATAACTTTTTCGAATTCTTGGTAAAATTTAATGTCACAATCGGTTCCTAATTTTAAAGGAATGTTGAAAAAAATTTTGAGGCTATTAGAGAACTTAGGGGCGAGATTCGGTCTTCAAACCTGTTTTCCGGATTTTTGAGTCAGTTTCTGAAATATCCAAATTGAAAACTGAACTTTCATTTCTTGAATTTGAAACTTAAACTAAAAGCTGAACTTTTTGAACTTCAAACTGAACCTTTGTTGTGTTACGATGTCAATTTTGTCATCTCTGGTCGGAGTCCCCAGAAGGCTGGAACCAAAACGTTATTTTTCTAATAATTTTTTGAGATGAGAGAACCTCGTAAAAAAAATTGAGCAAAATCTGAAGACCCAGGGTCAATCAAAAAATAGCTGAATTGCATGGAATAACTCTACATTTTGTTAGCATTGAAAATTTCTGACTTTTTTTCATCACTTGCAGAAAGAACTAGTTCAAAGAGAGTTCCCCAACCTTCTCACTTATATATCTGATGTCCTAGCCAATGTAAATAGGCAAATGATTTTAATTTTCAAAACTAATGATCTGTTACGAGGTATTGAACATACATTACAAACTTATTCAAGGTAAGTGAACTTCATTCGTAATATCGAACGTATCAAGTACCTACATTAAATCTATCATTTTTCATTTTTCATGTGATTTTTAGAATGGAGAGTTTCTCAGTCATTACCAGAAACTGTATAGAAACAATTTACGCTGAAAGAAAGAAACAATGTACATCTTCATTATCAAGATGGGGAGTTACCTGTGGTCATTATTGGACTCTTTTTAGATTATCATTGTATTATAATTACTTAAGATTTTATAGCTGGTTTAGTACCTAATGTTTTACTTTCGTGTTTTGTTAAATAAAACCCATCACTTGTTAAAATTCTCGTTAATTATTTAATTACTGGAAACCCAATCCCAATAGACTCGATTTACTCAAAAAATACGGAAGCGAGACGCCAAATAATAAAAACGCTCATATAAAATGTGATTTTATTTCGTAATCAACAATGAAAGGAATGAAACGAACCAGCGCAGCTCGTAATTTACGAGAAATAAACACCAGTCGATATGAATATGGTAACATTTAACAGATAAATACTTACAACCGTGGCAATGAAATAATGTTCGCCGAAATAAATTCAGGTGTTCAGTCACGATAAAATTCAAGGCTATTCCAGCGAATTTCGTAATTCCTTATACCTCTGAACACTATGCTGTAATTCTAACTGCACGTTCACATTTTCTACGATAATCTCCAGGCATTTCTCGAACGTACCTTTCGATTGACGTAAGCTCTGCGGTACCAGGAATCCAAACCACTTCAACGGATCGTTAGCAAATTTTCTAGATTTCTCTTCAGGGGAATTCAAATCGATGCTTTTGAAACTACTCGATAAGCTTTCATCTAAGCTGATGTTCTCCGAGCTTTCATACTTTTGGAAATTCGATTTGCCTTCGACTTCAGCTGGGGTTACTTTGAATTTAGCTCGAACACCTGTAGCATCTTCAGTAGGGAGTTGCAGCGCTGAAATGCTTCGATTTCCGTTTATATATCGAGCTTTGGCCAAATCTATGCAGCCGGATCGAATGTAGTTTTCTATGTTCACCTTGCAGACGATGTATTGATTCATTAGCTCTAGTATACGTACAGCCAAGTCATCCAATTCGGTTTCAATATGGGTGTTTGTAGGAGAATCCATCTCGAGAAGTATTTATCGAACCGGAAATAGATTTGGGTACAAAATAAGCATAAGTGTACGGATTATTTCACGTTACTGATATCTAATTATTAGAAAACTTCCACGATTTTTTGCTTTTATAATAATTAATCTTCAATTTCACTGAACTAAATTTCACCCATTCAATTCCTTATCAGTTCTATAGCTTTATTTTGTGTTGCAAGTTGCATAACCAAACTGGATAGAAGAATTTCTTATCAGCTCAGCTGATGAATCAAAACAAAAATTGGCGTGTTTTTTTGCATTTTTTTTCGTACGAGCTCGTGTTCGATGAAAATTGAAAATTCTGTAAAACACTAGTTCTCCTATCGATTATTTTTGATTTATAGTTTTTGAAAGCTTTTAATATGAAAATGGAAATTCCAGGTTTCATCGGTGTTCACGTTGGTAAGTAGATTAGAAGAATTCATCATCTCTGTAGCAATTTCCATTAGCTTTTTAAAACACATCGTAAGTATCATAAATGATTTATGTTCAGGGGCAGGAAAATATTCAGAGAAATCAGCACCAACTTACGAGAAACTATGCAGAACTGCGTGCAAGAAAGTGAGTAACAACGTCTTCAAAATTGGCTCATCTAAGATTGCATGAACTTCTCAACCTTTACTTCTTTTTTAGGGCATTGAAATTCTGAGAAATGGAGGAACAGCTTTGGAAGCAGTAACATACGCTACAGCTATCCTAGAAGACTCACCCATCACGAACGCTGGATTTGGATCGAATTTAACACTCGATGGGAATGTGGAATGTGATGCCAGTATCATGGATGGTTCTTCTTTACGATACGGCGCCGTTGGAGCTTTATCTGGGGTTAAAAACCCAGTTCTGTTGGCTAAAAAGTTATGCTGCCAGCAAGAAGAACCGATGCAGTTGGGTAGAATACCGCCTTGGTGAGAAGCCATTTTATTTCTAATTTTCAACGTAACTAGAGCACAGATTATTTTTTTATTTTGTGATCCTCTGTACAGTGTTCTGGTTGGTCATGGAGCTTATAATTTTGCTCAGAACTGTTCAGATATTACTACTGTGCATCCGGAATCTCTGGTCTCGAGTAAATTTCTATTTTCTGTTTAATTGGTTTGAATTATGAATCGTATCGATTGTTATTGACTTCTTATTATTTCAGAGAATGCTCTAAAATTACACAATAAGTATGTGAAACAACTCGAAAACCATAATTTCGACCCGGAAGACGCAGTAAGTACTTTTTCATCTGTTGTATTTTGACTAAAATCCCATAATAACGCTGTTAACTTCGATTTCTTCTGCAAACAGAAATGTAATCGACTCGATACTGTTGGAGCTGTTGCAATTGACACCAAAGGACACACATCTGCTGCGTGTTCGAGCGGAGGAATTTTACTGAAACACTCAGGACGAGTTGGTCAAGTAATTGAACCATCGTAATTCGCCACTTTTTCGTGACGAATTTGGATTAATTTATTGATATTTGTAGGCTGCTATGTACGGTTGTGGTTGCTGGGCCGAAGATGGATCTCAAGGGAATGCTGGTGTTGCTGTGACTACGTCTGGCTGTGGCGAGCATATCATGAAAGTGATGTTAGCTCGAGATATCGCTAACGAAATGGCCAAACCAACTGCAATGCCGTGTGTCACGTTGAATGAGAATATCAATAAATTATTCTTGGGTAATAAATCGTTATTTATCATCAGCCATCACGAAGTGATTTGTTTCGTTTCTAACCATGCAATTTTATTTATTTTTTAGACTCCTGTTTCCTTAGAAATATTGAAGAGAAATTATGTGGAATGTTGGTCTTAAGATGGAATGGTGATGATGGAGAATTTCTGTGGGCTCACACAACACCAGCTTTGTGTATCGGATACATGAATACAACCAGCAGTAAAGCAAAGGTATGTAATTTTGAATTGAAAGGACTGTTGATTGCAGAGTTCTCGGAACTATTGTGTAAATAAAATATTAAGTTCATAAAAATTCAAAATTTTAATTTTCAGAATTATTTTTGGAAATGAAAAACGTTTTGAATTATTTGACCAGCGTATCAGTTTTTTTTTTCAAATTGCGATAAAATGCGGGAAGCTTGTTATGATAAGAGAATATTTAATTGACTCATCACTGATTAGGGTGTCTATGTTAAAACTGTTTTTTTTTTCATATATCTAGCTTTTTGAAAAAATAATTTTGAATTTTCAACTTTCGATTGTTCCTTACAGCAGAAAAATAGATGTTATTTTACAGATAGACGAAAGACAATATTATATCTTTGTCAATGTGGTAGCTAATGTAATATTGAAAAATGACAATTTTTTGAAAAATTCTGATGTTCTGTTTTAAATTTGTTTTAAACAACAAGATTTTGGATTGTTTCAAACATTTTTTTAGACTTGAGGAACTTTTTGCATTTTTTTTCAAAAAAAAACTTATATTTCTTCAAAACAGTTTTTGTATCTATTTTTTCTAAAAAAAATTTTTCTAAAAAGCTTTTTGTATTTTTTTTCGAGTTTTATGAAATTATTTTTTTGAAAGCTTATACATTTTATTACAAATAAGTACGTAGTTTTTTGCATTTTGTTTTCAAAAATGTTTTTGTGGAATTTTTTAAACTGAGTTTTTGGATTTTTTTCGAAAAAAACTTTCTTTCTTAAAAACAATGATTTCTTTTAATTTTTTCAATTTTATTTTTATTTTTCATCAAGAATAGGTTTTCTGTAATTGAAAACTAATCGTTTTTTTTATTTTTTGCTACTTGTATTTCGACTTTTGAAACTTGTAAAATAACTAAAATAGTTGAATAGAGGTAAATTTTTGAAAAAAGTAGATATAAAATACGATTTTGTATGTTTTTTCTGATGCAAACAAAATACTGACTACATCGTGGTATCTAGTTCATTAAAAATCCAATTTTATACTTCTAAAAATTGATTTCTAATCTCTAAAAATTAATTTCTAATTAATGATAAGCGACCTCAAATCTCATCAACGATATTTCAGCTTTTTTCTATTCGATTTTGGACACTTGAACTTATTTTTCGAGGAGAAAATGACCGCTATCTCGAGATGAAAGGAACATCTTTAAAAATGGACATATATTTGAAATCAGCGACCTCAAAAAAACCATATTCGACTCCTGTTTTGAGTATTTCTTCAAAAAATATTATATAGGAAAAAGTTAGCTGATTTTGGAAGAAAATGTATAGGTAAAAAATTGACCTTTTTTCCTACCTATTTGTTTCGAAAATACCTATTTGGCCATTTTAGTCATTTTTAAAAGTGAAAATAGTCAAAATAAGAGTCAAATACGACTAATTTGATGTCGCTGATTCTGAATGGGGTGTCCATTTCGGGCGTCAGGCCTTTGTTCTCGAAATATCATTCATTTTTGCATCAAAAATGAAATTTTTCTGATGACTAAGCTTCGTGATATTCTCAATAGGAGTCGAATTTTCCTAATTCAAAGTCATTGGATCCAAATCTGAAGTTCAATTTTATCGTTCGACTTTTTTTTTCGATATTATGGACATTTTTTGCCACAGAAGTACGATTTTTGAACAATCTAGCGATGATCTTGCAATACAGACGTTGAATTCGTAATCTGCGACTTCGAATTGATCATATTCGATTCATATTTTGAGCATTTTCACTTTTAAAACAAACGTGAATTTTCTAAACAAGTAGGTAGGAAAAGAATTTTTACCTACACATTTTTTTCCAAAATTAGTGAACTTTTTAACTACATAACATTTTTTAAAATCCAGTTTTCTCGCAAAATACTCAAAATAGAAATCGAATGTGATGAATTCGAGGTCGCTGATTTCGAATGCAACGTCCATTTCCGACGCCTGGCTTTCGTTCTTGAGGTATCGGTTATTTTATTTTCGAAAATGCGATTGAATTTCCCAAAATCGTGCAGAAAGGGGTTGAAAAATCATTGGTGAATGGATTCGAGGTCGCTGATCACAAATAAATTGTTCTTACTGCGGCCTAGTTGATATTTTCCGAGACTGTTCGCAAGTCTGGGGAATTTTTCAGTTACCCGAGACAGTAAGCGAATAGTTTGGGGCAATTTCTAGCCTCTGAGACTCCCTGCAAGCAGTCTTGGTCATTTTTGGAATAGCCTAATCTAAAATTGGACTAATATTCAAAAATAGCTTGATCTCAGTGTATCTCCAGTCGCCCAAGCCACCGACATACCCATGTTTCCAAAGCTTTTCCCCTCATAAAGAGAAATTTTATTAATTCAATTTTTTTTTTTCAGAGTCGTCTTAGTTGTTTACCAGCTTCATCTCAAGCAGGGAAATCTGTGGTGGTAGAAGGTATTTCGATGTCTGAAATCAATTGATACGTTTATACCAACGACGTGAACCCATCTAGTCGCTACACTTTCCCTATTAATATTAAAATTGTGATATGTGATTTCATAAGTCGACCATATGTTATATTTCTCAAAAATAATACAAAGAATATTTATATTCCACTTCAATTTTGTTATTTCAATTTCCACTTTCAGTTCTCATAGAAAAAACACCTTTAAAAAAATCAATATTTATTAATACAAAAAAATCATCAAACAAATTCTTGTTACAATACGTACAACAAACCAATATAAAATCAATACTCGAATTAGCATTTCAAACAAAAAATTTTAATTCGAAACAAGCTCGTACTATATTAAACTCGAGAAAAAATACAAAAATTTATGGGGTATTAATGTTATTACGACACAAATACAATCACACACAAAATTAAACTTCGTTTTTCAGTTACGACAAAAAACAAGGTAACAAAAATTGTAAAAAAGATTCATAAAAATAAGCGTACAAATGTTACCAATCTGTTTAAGTCTTTGCAAAAAAATTATTGTCTGGAAAGTAAACAGAAGAATTTCGTGAATCGGATTTAGGAACTAATAAATATTTTCTAAAAATATAATATCAAAATAACCAAAACCAATTCGATAATATAATCGACTCTATCAAATTTTAAACCATTTCGTTTATTGCTTTGATAATTGGCCTGCGATCAGAATAAAATTTCATTTCCCCACATTGGCAATTTACGTGAAAAATAACCCACATCTTGAATAACCCATTCGGAATGCGAAATGAACTAAACGGAATTTTTTTCGAATACGAGAGATCAAAAATGTATAAAAAATGAGATCATTCAAGTGTCAAAAAAATTGCCATTAACGAACGCGGCAAGATCAGGCATAGGAACAAAATTTTTAAAAAGGAACTAAGACAGAATTTTGTACCGTCTCGAGGAGGGGAAAGGAACACGTATTTTTGACACTTGACGAACTTGATCATTTCACAAGGTGGTATTTTTCACGTACATGCTTTTTTCTCGACATCATTTAAAATGATAACGTTTAAAACTAGAAAAAAAATGTATATACAATCCAGGTACTTAAAAATTCACTAAAAAATAAATTAAAAAAATGATTGCATTACAAATTAAGTTCGTGTGGGAAACATAAGTATAAAAAACCTCTTATGCTAAATTTTAAACATAAGGTGTCGCTTTAAAAAAAATGAAACAGTCGTAGAATACTGGCGGTAAAATACAGATTTTTCACAATTTTTGATACGAAATCGATTAATAAAATAAAAAAAAAAACACGATTTAATCTAAAAATGTTACATAAAAAACATCACCGTTAAAAAAATTACTACACAAAATCACAAATATTCATTCATAATAACAATTGACTTGTGAGACAAAACGAGCAAAAATATTAGAAAATCAAAAAGTTAAGTAACTCGGGCTTAAAAAATCTTCACCGTAGTAACGAAAAATTCACATTTGGTATATCAGATGGGCAGTAAGGATACGAGGACTTAAACGCAACCGTACTCGTACCATACTGCACTTTTGACGTTTTCAGCTGATTGAGATGATTCTTTATTGCTGTGTTGCGAAGGCGTAGGACTCGGCGAAGGTGTAATTTTACCACCTACTTTGGCAGTTAATCGGTTGTATACTAAAAGTGGAGGTCTAGAAAAAAATTAGTAAATTTTACGATCATTTTTCCAAAGATAATGTACCAAAGGTTGTTTTGAAAATACCTTGTATCTTGATAAGGAGTAGAAGACCGAGCATTATCTATTACAGGCATTTTATTGAAATCTTCTTGTCCCTAATGGAAAAATTTTTACATTAATACGATACAATAATTATTAAAAAATGGATTTTTCTGTAATTTTTGTAATCGTATGATCACTTACGTTGACGGATATGCCAGCAGATGTGTCATCACCGTCGACCGTTTCATTGCCTGATAAATAAACCGTTCTTCTAGTTCCTGGTATACTCAGACAGCTCAAATTATCATCCATATCACGAGCAGCTGCAAAATTGAGGATAAAATTATAGAGCGGAACGAGTATTTTTTTGTACGTTCGATAAACGATTATTTTTAAATAGCCCTCAGCTCTCATAATCATTGCGCACTGAAACTCAAATCGTTTTTGAATAGGAGCACGTGTGAAAGGAAATTATCAACACGAAAAGAAACCAAAAGGAAATAGGCAAATTTTTTTAAAGAGAATAAAATTGGAAAAGTTATTCGAAACGATTATCACAGTTTCTAGCATATTTTTTCTCATCATTGGGCCTTTGCAAAAAGGAAGCTTCAGATAGGAATGTTGGAAATGGGCTGGAGGCAAAAAATGAAAATTTCAAAAGCTCCTTGAAATTTTTTCGAGTTTTCCTCATTCTGCTGGTAAAAAAAAAAGAAAAAAAGTACCAAAATATACTTCAACTCCTTTTAGAGGTTCGCCGAGGAAATTAAAATTTCCAAAAAAATAAAAAATACTGTGCGAAGTATCATTTGTTGTACCCGGAGGCACTGAGTCTGAATTTGGACACAATTTTTCGATTTGACCCACTTAACCTTCCCCCAACTCCCAATACCCTCAAATTTTGGTTAAAATTTTTAAAAAGGGCGTATCTTTGGAAATGTTTTTGAGACCTGGAGTTCGAATTTTAACTCAGTTTTGGGATCTGACCCCCTCAGCCTCAAAAATTTCATTTTCACGTAATTTAAAAATTCAAGGTATTCATAGTTTGTTTAGGAATACGGGATGATGAGGGGAGTCAAGCAATAAAACTGAATAGAAATTAGCACTGAACGTCTTCGAGGATGCTACAAATGATATGTCACACGACATTTTTCAAATATTTACGAATTTTGACTAAAATTAAGAAGTAAGAGAGGGCTGAAAGGGTTAAATCCAAAAACTGAGCAGAAAATTGATTTTGGCAGGCTCTATGCTGAAAATTTTGAAATTATGCCTCAAATTTGAGGGTGAAGAAGGTGGGGGGGGGTCCAAACCTCAAAACTAAGTATAATTTCGAACTCAAATTAGAAAAATCGTCTTTGTATGGTGTGATTGAAATTTTTTGAAAACTGGACTCGAATTCGGTGGTGGTGGGGGGGGGGGGAGAGGTGGTAAAATTTAGAAAACTAGGTTGAAATTCGAATTCATCGTCCTCAAAAAACATTACAAACGATACACCAAACAGTATTTTCGAAACTTTTTGAAAATTTGACCCAAACTGGTGAGTACGAGGGACTAAGGGAAGGTCAATTCCAAAACTGAGTTGAAATTTTGAATTTAGTGTCCTCAAAGACTCTACCACCGGTACCAGAGGGAAGAATGAGAGGATCAAATCGAGAAATTGAGCCAAAATTTGGATCAAGCACCTCTGAAAACATAACAAAAAATACCACAAAGCATTTTTGTTCTGTTTTTCGAGAAATTTTTGTCTCCTCAATAGGCTTCTCAAAGGAGTGGGAAAATATTTTCGGTTGTTTTTCTCACTGTTAGGTCGAGAAATTCGTGAAAAATTTTAAACCGACATTGAAAGACTGAAATGGAAACACTGAATACGAATCCAATACGCCTACTGCTGATTTTCACTCAAATTTTGCCTAATCTGAAAAACTACAATCACAAAATAATCCAAAAAAGGGGGAAAGACCATTCGAATCGGGGACAAAATTTTCAGAATCTATTGAGCAGATTATAATAATGTAGTTTTTGGTGAAAAAAATTTCAAGAAGTCAAATTTTTTAAAATGAATTTTTGAAAAACTCGTGGGGTAAAAATCATGTGACTTTTTGAACCCCCCTCCGCTCTCCTAGTTCTTCCTATGAGCCAATCAACCACGAAAAAATTTTGTATTAGAAGAAAAAGGCGGAAATTTTAGAATTCGGTGCTATATGGTTGCTAGACGTTAATGGAGGCCACCTGACCGCAATTTTAGAACTTCCTTCGTTCGGAATTTTGAATTCGACTAATTTCATTTGATTTAACGTTTAAAAAAAAATCTACTGGAAAAATGCCAACACTCATTTCCGTTTCCACCTTCAACTTCCTTTTGGCTCGATTAATCATAAATAGACAAATCTTGAATTCAGAGTTACGCACCTTGCTTCGACTGGCTGTCTTCTGTACTGGTATCAGAATCAGTAGCACGTCTATCGACCGACTCTTCGTGGATAGATTTACGACTCTGAAAAATCAATTCAATTATTTAATTTCACGATAAATTGACTGAAATGATTTGAGAACAAAATCAATACCTTATTGATCAATTCGGATCCTGCTTTTTTGACTCTTCGAACAATACTGGCTCCGAAACTTTTCCTAGAACAAAATTCACACAGATCAAATCATCAAAATCACCAAAAAATTCAACCAGCACCGATTCGATTAAAAAGAGCTATTGTGAAAAATTGCATTAATTTTGGTTTATTTTCCATCATTTTTTGTTAGAAAGGAAAATATCTGTTACAAGGGCTTGGGTTACGAGCGACTAGTAATTAGATATTTTTTCATCTTGACAAATGAACCTATTTACCATTTATTCAATCGTGGCGATGTTTTATATGTACACTTTCGTCGATGGATTTTTTAAAGTAAAATAGTCTGTAATATTATTTCACGAACATAACCATAAAAAATCACTTTAATATAAATATCGAATCGTTTGAGATACCAGTATGGCTTACTTTTTAATAGAACAATTCTCCGATTTTCTGTAATGTTCCATTATTTTTTCTTCTAATTTTTCTTTTTGCCTGCGTAGATTATTAACTTTATCCCTGCAAAACAAATCAATACGGATTACGATGCAGGTTCAACAAATAAACTAGATTTTTCTCCAATTATGAAAATCCTTACGCGAATAATTTTTCTTCGGTGTGATAATGTTCTTTATCTTCCATCGATTGGGTGAGTAATTCGTGGTACTGGGAAAGTAACAACGTAACGTGATCCATTAACGAGCGACGATCTTCTTCCAGACCAGAATTCACTTGCATGAGTAACTGAAAAAAATCCCAAATTGTAAAAACATCAACTCGATTGAATTAAAAAAAAAAAATCAATTTTCAAAGTACTTCGCATTTATTGGTTAATTTGGAAATTTCCAACTCCAATCCTAATATTTTTTCAGAACTGGCTGACAATTGTCCTTGCAATTCGGTAACTGTTAATTTCATTCTGCCAGCTTCGGAGCGAACTTTTTTATATTCGTCTTGTAACAGGCGATATTCAAGTTTGAGCTTTTCACTAGCGGTAAACAGATTCCGGAAATCTTCCTATAGAATTAAAACATTCAAAAAAATTAGTAATGATGTAAAAATTATAATCCAAAGATAAAAAATGATTTACTTTAAGTTTAGAATGTTCTGTGCGTAAATTAATCAAAGACTCGGAATCCTTTTTGTAATTTTCTTTCTCTGCTTCTAAGCCATTACAGGTGGCTTTCAAACGCATATATTTCTCTTGCAAATCACGTTTCTCAGCTCGAGTATCTTTTAAATTATTCTTCAACGTTTCGCGTTCCTTGACCAACGAATCGTACTCGGAGTTTAGTTGATCGTGCAACTGTTGCAGTCTGTTCTGGTCTTCTATCAGTTGCTGATGAACCGAGTTTAATTTTGCTAATTCTTTTAACGCCTGGAAATGAAAAAAAGTCATCGTCAATGTCCACTAAAATTATATTTCGGTACGAGAGTTGGATAAATGAGCACCTCTTCCTTTTCAGCAACCAATTGAGAGTTCGCCAGTTGCAAAGCTGTATGCTGAGAAGTCAAGGATGAAATTTGAGACTGTAGGGTAATAATATTCACTTGAAGTTTGGCATTCGAATCGGATGGTTGCTCTTCGGCCAAACGTTCGCGAACTACTTTCAAAACTTCTGGATTTGAAGCGATTCTAGAACCAAAAAATCACGATTAATTCCAGTCAGAATTAACTTCGTCCTATAAGTCGTCCAACTCACTTATCCAAAACTTTATCAGGATCAGTGACGTTATCGATGGCTAAACCAAGCGCATCCAAGCTGTCTTTTAGTTGCTGTGTTTTTAATTTTTCGGATATTAGGTCGTTTTCTAAATTTGTAATGGTGACTTGATCTATTTGATTTTGTTTCTGGAGCTCTTGCGATTCCTTTTCAAGATCTGATAATCTGTGCAACGAAAACAGAGTTGATTAAATTTTGAAAAGGGTGACTAATTGCGATCATCTCATTTTACCAACTTTTGTATCTGCCCATTCAAATCATCTATTTGTTTCAACAGCTGTTCCATTTGTTTTTCTAGATTCTCGTTGTTACTCGTCAGTAAATCGATGGAGACATTACTTTCCTACAAAAAAAAAAGTTTATTTAAAGAAATAATAATGGATCTTATGAAAGTGGTTTACAGGGCGCATTTTCTAAAACTATTATCGTTCTTTAGGATGGTTCATTTTTCTCAAGAAATTATATTTTCAAACAATTTTAGCTTTCTACCCCATTTAGGAGCTGT
Source organism: Pseudococcus viburni (assembly GCA_033439095.1). Taxonomy (NCBI): domain Eukaryota; kingdom Metazoa; phylum Arthropoda; class Insecta; order Hemiptera; family Pseudococcidae; genus Pseudococcus; species Pseudococcus viburni. The sequence continues at coordinate 829,246 of JAVBJF010000161.1, forward strand.
ATCATGAATTTGAATTTTTTTCTCCAATTTTGAAGGGAGGTTTGTCATTCTTGATGAAATTCTCACAATTTCAAAAAAAACACTAAAAGCGAAAAAAATTATGTTTTAACGAAGTAAAAATAAAAGCTCCTAAATCATTTCGACGATCCAAATCTAAATTTATTCTAAGTTCAAATTTTTTCGACTTCAACTTTTTTTGTCAATTTCATATGCGTATTTTTTTCAATTTCTTTCAACTAATTATTGAGTTGGAAGAAATGTTGAAAAAATTGAGATAATTTTTTTTTGTAATTTAAAATTGAGAAAAATTTTGAAATTAGGTACTTATTGGAAAAAATGTTTGAGTTGAAAGAAATTTTTAAATAAGAAGTTGAAAAAAAAATTAAAATCAAATTTGTAAAAATGCCGAGGATATTTAAATTTTAAGAAGTTTTACTATTGGAAAAAATTTGAGTAAGTATTAAAAATTTTTCCAACTTCGATTTCTTCGAATTTTTTTCAACTTTATATTTAAAAAAAATTTTCAACCCTAAAATTGTTTCGAAATTTTTCTTTAATTTTTTTCAATTATATGAAATTTTTCCAATTGAAAATTCATTAAAATTTTTTTAAACTTGGAATTTTAAAAGAAATTTTCTACTGCACTTTTCAAAATTTCTTCCAACTCAATGAGTAATTGGAAGAAATTAAAAAAAATAAAAATATGATATCGAAAGCAATTTAAAAAATCAAAGTTGGGAAAATTAAAATTAAAAAAAATTTTACTGATGAAAAAATTCCAATGAGATTTAAAAAATTCGAGAGGTTGAAAAAATTTGAACTTGGATCGTCGAAACCCCCATTTGCGTCAAAATGATTGAGGAGCTAGTGTAAAAATGTGCCTTTCAATTGAAAATAAGGGAAAAAAATAAATTGATCAAGATTTATTGAAAATATACCGAGAGAGCTTCTGACACCCCTCCCCCTCGAAAACTTCTGAGGTCCAAAGTTCATCCCCAAAAATCAAAATCCAGGAATATTTTCAAATATTTGAAAATTTTACTGAATTTTTAAAAAAAATTGTTTTTGATATGTTAATCTGCGTTGAATTCTAAAAGAAAAGGAGATTAATGAAGCCTGTCCCTAATTCATAAAACTCTACGAATCTCAGTTTTTAAGGAATATGAACCACCCTAAGGTAGGAGCGATGCCCCAAAAATTCAAAAATTCGATGCAAGACACACCCTAATGTTTTTTTCACATCATTACTCACTTCAACAGTTCGCTTCAGTTTAGAAATTTCTTTCTCTAAAGCATGGTTTTTATTCTGCAACTCGGTCATCTCTACGCTATTATCTGCCTTTTGTTTCAAATTATCAATTTCGGCCGTCAAACCAGATATTTTCTCTTTCAAACGGATCTTTTCTTTATTTGAAAATTCAGCATCGTCGCATCTCAACTATGATTAGATAAACGTTTCAATATTAGTTGCAAATTACAAAAAAAGTACAAAGAACATTTCGAACTTCGATTTATACCTCTAATTGTTGCTGAAGCATTTGATACGAATCTTGGACCCTTTTGAGCTGACTTTGGGTTTCTTTCATTACGGGTTCTAGTTCGTTTATCTGTTGGCAGTATTTTTTCTTACTTTCTTCTAGACTTTCGACCTACGAAACAGATTAGATTTTTATAATCAAACAATAAAATCCAGAAAAAGAACTATTCGATAAGATAATAAATTTATCTTCAAAAAAAATTTCAAAAAATAAAAAAATACCACCCCTGATTCCCATACTCACTTGCAAAGATAATTTCTTCTTTTCTTTCTCTAATTCCAAAATTCGTTCGTTATTTCGATGAAAAGCATTATCTTGAAGAGTTTCGACCGTCGATAATAATCGTTTATTTTCCAATTCTAGCCTTAAAATTCGATTTTGGGCACTATACGTTAATTGCTCCGATAAACTGTTATCGCTGGAACCTGAAACACACAATCAATTTCTCAAATTAGTAGGTCAAAATTGATTATTTAAAATCCGCAAATATTTGCTTACACATCTCGAAATAAATTCTACGACATTGAATCATTCAAAAACTCGATTCAAGGTGTAAAAAAAAGTAGGTCAAATTTAACCAATGAATCATTTCCAACCACTTGATAAATCGCCGCTTTCTTAACTAACCTATTACAACACCAGAATTTTCTCCATTTACAAACCCCCCACTCTCGATACATTTATTGGAAAATTTCCCAACTAATTTCCGAATTCCTTCGCAAATTACGTAACCTGAATACTTGTTCTTGAAATATGCGAACAATTCTTTCCATAAATACATTAGAGAAGAAAAAAAAACCATAAATGTACTATTTCCATTACATCGTCCGAGTAAACATAGGAAAAAAAGTCAACGGCTTCTGCATATACTTTCATTGAATACTAAGTCTGACCTTGACATGAAACAGGTCATACAATAGTTTCTTTAAACGTTGTAAAAAAAATGCATAGAAAAAAGACACGCGAAGTTTCGCATTGCTTTGTATTTGTACCACAACAACGTGTTAAGTACGTTTTTTTTTTATTTTTCGTATGTGAAGTACGATAGGTTTTTTCTTCTTTCCAAAGCGTACATTTAAAGATGAAGCAATTAAACTCTTTGAAACGTTCCATACGAAATGTCATGCTAATTCTATCTTAATGTATTTCTTTTCCTACGGGTTGTCTGGTCATGGTTCAGTAACGAAACACAATAGGACCATTTTTATCGGGATGTGGTGTTCTTCGAGTAGACATATGTAATAAAATTTCATCCATTTTGATCATCGGTGGGCTGTAGATCGAAAATTTCAAAAAAATAACCATAAAATTTTCAATAAATTGTTTCCAAGCGGAATAGATGAAGGAGATAATTGAAAAGACAACGAAATGATATCCTGTTCGGCGATTTTGCATTTTAAATGTGGAATGTGTTTCTTCCGCAGTTTATTATCATTTTGAAAAGATAGAACGATTCGAATCGTCGGACGGAAACGGTAAACACGTAGGAATTTGCGCTTTTGTATGAGAATATAACTGGTTCGGTCGGGTATTCAATTACAAGTACATAGATATAGGTATTACTCGGCGATCGGATTATTACGTTGTAAGTGAGAAGATTAAGGTGGATAAACTCGTGAACTTGGTGTTGTTTCAACTCACCTAAATTATTTTGTACGAAATCGTCAGAATTTATATTAACGAATGAATTATCGTTACTATAGTTCGTCTTGTTATTCAACTGTAGCTGGGTATTTTCTTCTAAAAGATCGTGAAGTTTTTCTTGATTTGCGTCTCTTTCCTGAAATTTTCGATAGAAATAATTCGAGGTTACGATTGGTATTTTTGAATTTAGAGATTAAATTACCAAAGTAATCTCGTCGATGGTTCTTCTAAGCTGAACTAAGTCGTTTTCCAATTTTAGCGCATATTCCGCGCGTTTCTTCGCTTTGGCCAACTGCTCTTCGACCATTTCTTTGGTTTCTTCTAACACACGATAATCTTGTCGAAGTTCTTCCATTCGGACTCTGTAGTAATCTAAATCTCCTAATTTTTCTCGATATTTAATAACTTCGGATTCCAGTCGATCGCAACGTTCGGCTTTTTCACGCAGGGCATCGACTTCGTCTCGATAAGCTTTTCCAACTCGAGCTTCCTGTTTCAATTCTTGCATCTAAGAACAGCGGTAATGATTAATAGGTCATCATACTAGGAATCTTCCGTATCAAGGACAACTTACTTCGGATTTTAGTTTAGATATAGTTAAATTACTTCTTTCTAATTCTTCTTTGGCTTCACCTAAAGCTTCGGATTTTTCTTCTCTGAATATAAAAGTAGAAAAATTATAACGATTATAGAGATAAGTCAATTAACGAAAGACTTACAATTCTTGTCTCATTTTTCTGAGCTTTGTTTTCCAATCGGCGAGTTCACCGGCGAGATGTTGGCACGGGCTCTCGGGCGTGTTATTGTTTAAAACCGTGTTCGATATACTTGACCTTTTTTCTTCAAAACTCGATAACCAAAGCTAGCAAAAATTACATAAATGTTATACGATTGTGTATAATGGCTAATAAACTAGCCACGAATGCAACGTACTTGAAAATAATTATCCCTCTCTTTGAGCAGTCGTTTAACATGTTTCAACAGTAAATCGCATGTAATTAAATCACAGTTTTCCGAAGATAATACGATTTCTTGACTCTCGGTTACCTTAAAAAAAATTCGTGGTTAATTTTTACATCCAGAACATTGAAACTACGATGAAAATAAATACTCACTTGTTGTATACAATGAACCAAGGTGTGCTGACATTCTACACTAAGTTCTTTTATGTTTTCAATGAAATGGTGTTTATTTGGGCATTGCACAGCACAACCAAGTAGTAACAAAAGTAGTAACCTCATATCTTCTAACCCTTCTTTGGAATCTGGTTTTTGGCCAAGTTTAATACAGTCCGGTAATGCGACGATAAGTTGACTAAATTCTTCCTGTGTACAGAAAAATTCGTCTTTTAGCTTCGAGTTACTAGTAATGAATTGTTTATGTATAGTTGCACCACACGGAGTTAACTGCTGAACCTGGTTTAACTCATTGAAATCGGAGGTTTAAACCCAGGTTCAGCAGTTAACTCCGTGTGGTGCAACTGGCCCTTAATGACTTACTTCGTATAAAGCTTTGATATTTTTGACAATACAACTCATATTACGAATCCTAACGTGACTATTGCGTAAACTAGGAACGACACCATGATGCACTGGTTCTGGATCGCTGCATAAAAATCAACTGTTTGATAAAAAAAATCAAAAAAATTTGTTAAATTAAAGTTTGAAAACTTACATCAAAAGGAATACTTGATGGATCAAAGTCCCATCGGCCAGATCATCGTAATCTTGTAATCGTTCGGAATTCTTCAAGCAGGACTTCAGCTAAACGAAAAATACTAACTAGAAAAACATCGGGGATTAACAATAGGATAAAATATAGACAAAAATACATACCCAAGTAACCAAAGGGCCCTGCATGAATTCGTCGATTTCACCTGATGTAGCCATGACATATGTCAACTAATCATGAAAGTAGGGTGCGATGTTTCAGGTGATCATAAATGATAAAAATGTCGATCCTGAAATAAAAAATTTCGTCATCGCTCGTGTTTAGAAATACTAATGAAGCAGAAAATTCATTGTAACACGATATTCTCAACAGGAAGTAAGGATGTTGATGTAGGACACTTACTCACTTCACATGAACGCGGTTTTCGCACATCACATTTCACGGAATATTTCACCAAGATAGTATATCACTAGCATCACTAAGCAGATACAAATATTAATTAAATTATAATACAAAATAAATACTTTAATCGATTTTATTATTTACAGGATGTAAGTTCTTTTGTTGCATTTTTTAAATTGAAACACTCGAGTGTTTTTCAATCTCGTTATCGCAATACAAACAACGACAGAACCTTTGACTATAGTCTCTATAGTCAAAGGACAGAACCAACATATTGAAAATACAGTTATTACCAACAATTACTCGTAATTACCACGATGAAAATAAAAAATTTCCAAAAATGATTTGGCAATAACGAGCAACGATGGCGTCATTGGCGTCAATGGCAATGCATCGAAAGGGCGTGTATTATTCGGATGAGCGAAAACGCGCATTTCGCATTTCTCTTATCTCTTTCAAACTAGCGATTTTGATTTTTGTAAAATTAATTCTTTAGTTTTCTCTCAGAAAATTGCGCGTGTGAGTAATTTCGATTAAGAATATATTGTTCGGTATTATTAAGTAGCGTACGCGGTTCACGATCGCTAACACTACTGCTGAAATTTTGTTTAGAACCAATTTAGAACGTAAGTAAATGACCGATCATTGTATAATAACAACTGTTGCAGCTGTCCGATTGGACATTTTTCTTGTGTTCCATTCAGAGATATTAAATCATACGCAGTTACTCATGTTTTGCGGTATTATGTCTAGTACTTGTCGAACTAACCATATCACCCTTCCACGTGCTCTTGATGCAAATCGCAATGTTATCGTAATATCCCTCATACAAGTTACCTAGTAAATGAAACGTAATTTTTGTTCTTCAGATTCAATCGATCATCCCCATTGTTAACGGAACGGATATCCTTGGAAAAATTACTTCGACTAGTTTCAATGTTGGAATGAATGTCCTCTGATCGTGCAAGCAGCAAGTGAGTCCATTATACTTCTACGTGATTTTAGGCCATACCGATGTATATTGTGTTTCGACTTTGGAGCCTACTTTGATGCTCAATTTATTATATTCGTAACGTTACAGAAAATGTTACAATTGCGAAAATGATGAATATTCATATATTTATCTGTCAAACCTTGTTCGAAGTAAAAATTTGGAGTAGTTGATACCGCTGAAGAAAGTGTTAGGTAATTGTTGCCTATTTGTTGAACCGAAGGGGTAAATGCCTGCTGACAAAAAATTTACTCATATTTTTAATCGTGGGAAATGGGTCGCATAGATTGAGAATACCACATATGGTAATTGGTAGGTAATACTTGATTTCGATGACTTGAATCGTTTGTCAAAAGCTGAGCAAATGTAATGTTTTTGTTGTCCGACATCGAAAGTAAACCGGTTAGGTTACGTACTTATAATTCCAAGTTGAAAACTTTTGAAAAATTGAAATTTTAGATTCTTATTACTTTGCTTAATTCGTAGCTTCTTAAATTTTGATGTTGGGTGTAGAATCATTGAAGCAAATTTTTCTCTGTTTTCAAAATAATATTTTTTTCTATTCTCATTTTAAAATTCTTATCACAATTTTTTTACAGTCCTTCGGTTTTCATCTTTTCAAGGTGGACCAAAAAAATTTTAGTATGAGTGAATTTGTTAAATTTTTTCAGTTCTACTTATTTCTATGATTGAAAAGAATGTGCTCTGAGTCAATTTTTTCAGAAATGCATTTGAGGATAGCCAATTTATTCATCTAGTCATTTTCCAATGATATCCGAATTGAATTTGAGCTATTTTATAAGCTGTCTGGCTCACAGTAAATTTACACTCTTTGTTAAGGCGACTATTTGCCAAGAGGAAATTTTGATATTCTGCTCCATGATACTAGGATAACACTTCGTTTTTGTATAATTTTCATTCATATTATCTCTGCAGTTCAAGACCACCAACATTTTCTTCCATATTGAAATCTAAAATGGAGCTACGTTTTAGGTTGAAAATACTTGATTATTTCCAGTTTTTCATTGATAGCTTCGTTTTATCTAAACTTTATACACATTAGTCATTACTGCGTACGAGCTCCTAACCGATTTTTTCTTTTCGTAATGGAATTGAAGCGTCGGTTTAAAAAACACCCATAGTCCAGAATCTGTATATGAGAAAGGGGACATAGGTGTATCGAAAAAAAAGTTGCACCTGGGTCCCTTTTCTCATATACAGATTCTGGACTATGGTTGTTTTTCAAACGGACGCCTCAATTCCAAGAAGGGGTAGGTTGTAGGTTCTAGGAAATAGATAGGGCAGCGGATATCCGTCTCCTTGTATAGGGTGTTTCAAAGTTGACCGCGCTCCTTCCACCCAGTAAGTAGGTAACCCATCCCGAGTACATGTATGTATGTTTGCCTACCTTTTGAATTGCAGGGGCAGAATTATGCTCGGTCGAAGAATCAAAAAAAATTTTTTTTTTCAATTTCGTTCATCATTTTTGATTTGTTATAACATTTCAACCAGAATAGATAGAGAGTTGCGGTTTGCGTCATTGGATGGGGCATTTCTTGTAGTTTTTTTTGATACCATAGTTTATTAGATTTGTCAAACTTGGAGCCTCAATTACTAACGAAAAAGTCAGAAAAACGTGTAAAAATTTCATGCTTTCTTCAGTTTTTTTAAAATTTTATATTTTTCTCTCATATTAACTATTGTAACTATGACTTAATATGATGTAAAAAAAGTCGCTCTTTCCAATGGCGCAAACCGCAGCTTTCTATCTCGTGTATGTAAAAAGTTACCGGCATTTAAAGTTTGGAAAAAGTTATGAACATTTTTTTTGTTCTGTTTTGTGATTTACTTTTTGGTCCGTCATATAATTCAACTAAACTAGATAGCGAGTCGCGGTTTGCGCCATTGGACGCAGCATTTATTTTAGTTTTTTTTGGTGCCATGGTTTGTTCAATCAACCAAAATGGAGAATACCAATAACCTATAAAATAATCACAAAAACAGAAAAACGTATAATAATTTTTCATTTTTTTTTTCATTTTTAAAAAAATTCCATGCCAACCTACCATAATTATGACTGAATCTTATGTTGAAAAGGCCACTCTTTCCGATGGCGCAAACTGCAGCTTTCTATCTCGCATATGTGAAAAGTTATGAGCATTTTTAATTTAATAAACTGAGTAGATATTTTTTTGTTTCATGTAGTGAAGTTTAAATGTTCTCAACTATGTACCACAAGTCTTTTTTTTTGTATTGAGATCATTCAATTAAGCAACATGGTTAATTTTAAAAAAGGTGAACAAATAGGCCCAGAATAATTTACTTGAGGTCGAATTGTAATGCAGGTACATTGTAGGTTACAAATATTGCTCAAACCTCTCAATGCATATTCTAGATCGTCTCAGAACGTTGCACCGCACGTCGCCGCCAAAATACTCATTCGATCATTTCTTATTATCGCAGCAGCTTCATTTATTCGTTGGAGGAGGACTTGCCGGTCAGCCGGCCTTCCTTGTCTGTAGACAAGACGTTTCATTTCACCCCACAGATAAAAATCTAATGGGGTGAAATCTGCACTTCTGGCCGGTCACTCAACAGGACCTCCTCGACCAATCCATCGATTCGGGAATGTATTATTGAGATGAGTACGCACATTTGCGGTAAAATGGGCCGAAGCCCCGTCCAGTTGATACCATATTCCGCTTCTCCGGATCCCCAATGGTACACTATCTGTGATATAGTTTGGCAACTGGTTCTGTAAAAAGTCTAGGTACTGGGGGCCGTTCAATGTTTGAGGGAGAATATGGGGTCCTAAAAGTCGATTCCCAATAATCCCCGCCCAAACGTTGACGGAGAAGCGAGCTTGAGATCTATCGGGGATTCTCTTCTGCCCAGAACTAGAAGTGTTCATTGTGGCGGTTAAAAATTCCCTCCTGATGGAAAGTACTTTCATCGGTGTACAATATTTGATTTCTATAACTTCGATGTTCGATTAACCATTCCGCAAATTGAATTCGATTAGCCGGATCTTGAGGATGCATCACGGCTTGAGGCGTAAAACTTCACGGATATAACCCTTCGCCATTTATAACACGCCATACTGTTGCGAATGGATGTCCTGTTTGTCGAGCAATCTCCCTGACACTGATCGTCGGGTCTCCTCGAACTGATGCCAGAATTTCTTCGTCAACATGAACTGCTCTTTTAAACCCCTGTTTGTGAGGGAGTGGATTATAGAAACACCCAAACTCCCTCAGACATAGGTACATCTCACTTATCGTGTTCGGAGTTGGATGATGTCTTCGATTAGGATTTAGGATGTAGACGATGATATTCTCGAGCAGCTTCGTTGGCATTATTTCTCTGCTCTGCCGTATAGCTGTATTATTTCGGCGCATTCCTCATTAGTATATCGTCGAAGAGTACCCATGATTACATGTTTAATTTTCGATTGGAAGTTGATTGTGATGAACACTTTTCTTGTAGATAAGTTTTTATCTTTTTCCATGGAATTTCCAAATTATTTATACTGATTACACAGTGTTATTTTGTTAAATTAGGTACCTACTCTATATCTAATTCATTATCAACGACTGCTTATTTCAATGGTGTAAGCTTCAAACCTCCTACCTATCTCAGTACATTTCATTTCATAACAAATCAAAAATGAATTACTAGAAAATATAAAATTTTTTGGAACCCTATGCAAACTTTAAATAATCATAACTTTTCACATGTGCGAGATAGAAAGCTGCAGTTGCGCCATCGAAAAGAGTGACCTTTTCAACATAAGAATCAGTCATAATTATGGTAGGTTGACATGAATTTTTTTTTAGAAATTTTTAAAAAATGAAAAAAAAAGAAAAATTATTACACGTTTTTCTGTTTTTTTTTTTTTGATTATTTTATAGGTTATTGGTATTCTCCATTTGGTTGATTGAACAAACCATGGCACCAAAAAAAACTAAAATAAATGCTGCGTCCAATGGCGCAAACCGCGACTCGCTATCTAGTTTAGTTGAAATTATATGACGGACCAAAAGGTAAATCACAAAACAGAACAAAACAAATGTTCATAACTTTTTCCAAACTTTAAATGCCGGTAACTTTCTACATACACGAGATAGAAAGCTGCGGTTTGCGCCATTGGAAAGAGCGACTTTTTTTTACATCATATTCAGTCAAAATTACAATAGTTAATATGAGAAAAAAATATAAAATTTTAAAAAAACTGATGAAAGCATGAAATTTTTACACGTTTTTCTGACTTTTTCGTTAGTAATTGAGGCTCCAAGTTTGACAAATCTATACAGTGTTGGGTAAAAAACAGTTTTTTTTAAAAAAAACATGTTGGGATGTTTTTTTTTGTTTAAAACGTTTTTTTGTTTAAAACATGTTTTAATTAGGAACAAAAAAAACGCGTTTTAAACACCAAAAAAACCGTTTTAAACGAAAAAAAAACATGTTCGAAATACAAAAATTTTTTCTTTCAAGATTTTTTCACATCGTTAATTTTTTATGGTATTTGATGAATTTTTAAAAAGAATTTGAGGAAATTTTGTTCATTATAAACTAGTAAACTACTACAGTTCTTTTTGATTTTTTGGAGGGGGTGCCCTGAATAATGATGTCGAAACTTGAGAGCCAAAATTTTTATTCAATTTTATATAAAAAAAATACATTTTTGAAAAAAAAACAACCAGATAGAAAAAAACATGTTAAAAATAAAAAAAAACTGTTTAAAACATTTTTTTGTTTAAAACAAGATTTCGTTTTTTTTCTTGGTTTTAAACATGTTTTAAACGTTTTAAACAAAAGTGTTTTAAACAGCTTGCCAACACTGAAATCTAATAAACTATGGTATCAAAAAAAACTACAAGAAATGCCCCATCCAATGACGCAAACCGCAACTCTCTATCTATTCTGGTTGAAATGTTATAACAAATCAAAAATGATGAACGAAATTGAAAAAAAAAATTTTTTTGATTCTTCGACCGAGCATAATTCTGCCCCTGCAATTCAAAAGGTAGGCAAACATACATACATGTACTCGGGATGGGTTACCTACTTACTGGGTGGAAGGAGCGCGGTCAACTTTAAAACACCCTGTATACCAATCAGGAAAAATTATTCTCTGTTGGTAATATAGCGACTTCTGAAATGAATTTTGACTGCATGTATTGTATTTTGAATTCATTTTAAAGTTTTTCACTTTTGGCGTCATCAATTTGAGAACCCTTGATTATGAATATTTTTACAAGTTCTGTGTATTTTGTCAAATTGTTTGGTGATTTGACTGTGTTCATGCCGGTTTTAAATTCAAACCGATGTTTTTAACCTCGTTCCTTCTCTTCAATTTGATAATAAACGCCTTCGGATATCCTAATGCATCTGTTCTAACGTAGGAGTATTTTTCATAAGTTTCATTGCAGTTTTCAGCGATATCTTCTGCTCTAACGATATTTTTTTTCAATTTTTGGAAAATTCTTGTATCTTGCTTTTTTGGAAAAAATTTTCTCGTTTGAAAAAACTGACTGTAGTTGAGATTATGTTCCTGTTTCAAAATCTGTTTTTTTCTTTTCATTTTTTCGTAATGTGCCATCATTTTTATTAAATGACGAAAAATTGTTTTTTTGTATTGCTTGTCTGCTAAACAAAAAATTTGGAATAATTGGATTCTACTGAGGAAAGTGTTAGATGAATAAGTTGCCTATTTGTAAAACCGAAGGGGCATATGTTTTTTCATATAAAATCTACTCCAATAATATATTTTTAATCGTAGGTAGGAGTAGGTGGTACCTTGAAAATAGAACAAATTTCCGTTTTTTTCTTTCTGAAAATTGAAGGGACTGGAAAATAATTTCGCGTTTAAAATCGTAGACGTAAATCGTCCTTGAAAAACTGAAGCAAATTTTGTTCTGATGATTTTTTATTGCCCAACATCAAAATTGAAGAGGTTACGTATTATTCAAAGTTGAAAAACTTGCAAAATAAAGTTTCCAATCTTAATTTACTTCGAATGGTCCGTATATCTTTTTCAATTTTGATCTTGAATGAAAAATCATGAGAACAATTTTTTGTAGTTTTCAAAGATACTATCCCTTGCTATAATTTTT